>OZ022517.1:37081566-37681566 GCA_963989415.1 Cerceris ruficornis | reverse complement strand
AGGATTCAGTCGAGATGGTAGCAGCGCGCTGTATCATCCAACGAGTTGGATAATTCAGTGGTCGGTTTATGCCCTTTTGTTTTGTTGATACTCGTAGAAAAGGTCCGTGGATATTTTTTTGAAGAAAATATGTTTAGCAGAACTTTGTGTCATTACATTAGCAATTGTCATGATATTAATGATTAAATATGTTAACGATTATAAATATAATATAAAAATGTATAGGAGTCGGATGACTTAGAAATGAAGGACTGAAAAGAATTTCGTATGTCTGAAATAATTGCTCTTCTTTTTATGATATCATCAGTTTTGATATGTAATTTCTGATAAATATCATTTAAGAAACTAGTATTTCATAAAGAATCTCGAATTAAAATTATGCAGTATATCTGAATTTTTGTTCAATTCTTCAAAATATGACAATACTTGACTACATAAAAAGTAATTAATAATATACATATGAATAACATTGTTAAATTAAACTATGTCTTGAAGCGACACTATCTCAGGCCGGATTACATAACAGGACGAATGACTCGGTCAAAGGTCAAGAGTGTCTGTATACTTCAAGTCTCTTGTTCACACTGAACAATGTCCTTGCCCTTTTGAAGTAAAGATAGGAACATGATCTCCCTCTGTAAGTGTAATTTATCCCATCGTTTTACCACACCCTTCAAATCCATTCCTCATTTAACTCCTTCCTTTGGTGTCTTATTTACCATCTTATAATCTCTGTATAACGCTATTGACCTCAGTGTTACATGTTCATCAATTTCGTACAACAAGCTTTCTCGATAATTTCTATAATTTCTTCCAAATGCAGTACCATTGCGCTCAATCATTGGTCCTCTTATCCTAGTCAGTTTTTCGAACGTAGAATACGCGGAAAAAGCATGCGGCCACCTATTCCGAGTGTATACTCCGAAACCGGTTGTTTACTAGATCCATTATAGATGCAACCATTAACCCTTTCTCTATGGCTGAGCCGGAGGCATGGCATTATCGTTGTACTACAGAGAGCTGACCAGATGGCGCGTGTAAAGCCAAAGATTGTGATTTGTTAGTGCTCTCCTCTTACATCTTGGCACGAGTAGCCACTACTCATGCCAAGTTCTCACAGTTCAAGCGCCTACTACTGGTCCTAAAAGTTTCCGGCTTAAGGCAGCAACCGCTAAGGACTATTCTACCAGAGGAGATTGTACTTATCTCCTTGTCATCCGATTAGTCCACTTTATGAAGCTGAAGAGTGGAGCTGCATAGATACCGATAGTGCCGGTTCATATTACCAGATACTTAAACGCTATTGATATTTTTACGTGTCCTTTAACCCCCAACATTGCGGCTGCGTCGAATAAATGACTTTGAAAGTAGTACGGGGATATCGACCTCACATAATGTTGATGTTTGAGTGCGATTGAGAAAAACGAGATAATAGTGTGACGGAGAATTGACCTTTTGACTGTCTAACTCAATATAGTTAGCAATAGATTTCTTCGACAGATTTGTTCATTTTTTTTTAAATTAATATCACTGATAATTAAGAAATGACAATTTTGGAGATCTGAAAAAAGAGTTGATCTTACAATACGTACAATGGGGCTTGAACATACTGCAATTAAATAATTATTTAAGACGTGTGTATATACACTTGTGAATTTAAATGTGCTGTAAACAGTGACACGTTGATGAGCATAGGTAGAAATATTGAAGGCTTCTACCGTGGCTGTCAAAGCCAAGGTATTAAAATCGTGAGACACCATAGTGGTGTTTCGTTCGAAATGATTGCTTACCGAGAAGCCATTAGAGTGATATGTGGAAGCCAAGAGGTCAATCCACTGCACCACATGTCCTCCTTTAACTGGTCTCTTTCCCCGCATGCTTTCTTCATACTTCTGCAATGCTTTTTGCAGGAAGTACTCTCCATTCATACGCATTTATAATAAAAACAACTTTTAAATAATATTTAAAAATTACCTTCTGTTTTAAAAACAGTGGAGAATTTGCTAACTTACAAAATAAATTCTTTAACTGTGTTGATTAAATTTGTATTTTCCGTTATTTCAAACTGAAATTGTGTGTTGGAAAATTACACAACACCGCTTATCAATCGTTTTATTTCATCTACAATATCTTTGAACATTACATAATGCAATGCCGCCTGTATGCACGTATATTTCGTATGGACATAAATACACATATGTTCTGTAAAACGACATTGTAGTATCGTAACTGTGGTATCTGTAACAAATTATGCACATATGTAATTTATATCCAGTAATATGTTACATTTTGCCATATTTTGAAATGTCCCAGATATTTTAGGATCAATCCAGTATTTACGTTTAAATTCTACTTTGACAGATGTAGTTAAAGTTCTCCTTTAATATTGTCTGAAACGAATGAAATATCTTACTTTGACAATTTTTCTAAACCTTTTACACGTAAAAAAATATGACATCCGTCAAAGAATATAAAAATTAAAATTTATTTCGGTCTACTGTCAGTAGATTTGTAAAGAACGCGTAATGTATCTTAAATAATTTGTAGTATTCGCAAAAAAAGTATTTTTGTAATTTACAACGTTAACTTGTCAGGAATACCTTCTTTCACAACGGTGATCGGAAAGGAATTTCGTTCTTCAATACTATTTACAGTTAATTTGAATTTCGTGTCGCTCCATTTTTACAAATATCGACGTTTCTAAGAAGGGACTCGTTTATCCGTACGAAAGTAATTTGAAATGCAAATCACCCGAGAAGTAGAATCAACGATTGAAACAACTTAACGGAGAACGATCCCCCGGGTTTAATTTTAAATGCGCTGGGATTCTTACTTTTTTCTGTTTCAACTTTGCCTTATCTCCGTGCATCGCGTTTTACGTGAAAAATGCGGCGAAAATATTTCTCCTCCGTTGAACGGTGAATCACATTCTCCGATTCACATCTGGCGCAATCTTTTCGCGTCTGCCGATTTAAGTTAAATTGCTCTGGAGTCACCTGCTGATTTTATTGCCTTCCTCGATATTTAAAGTGGCAAACTCTATTTAACTCCGAAATAAAACCTTACCGTTTTGCCGAGGTAGTGAGAAAGGAAGATGTGACGTTCCGCAAAATGTATTATTATTATAGCATTGTATATTACCGTGTTATATCATCATAATTTTCTACGAAAGGGTGTCAAGCTTAAACACAAAATGCGAACGATATTTATCCAAAGAGATCGATGAGGATAAAGTTCAGGTTTAATTACAATGAACAATTAAAATAATCAATACTTCGGGCATTGATCACTATTGTTAGAGTATTGTGTATGCACCCGATTCTGTTTAACACAAATTATTTATAACTCAAATTATTTTGCCTAATTTTTGTGTTCATGAATTAATGACACGTTTTTTTTCCTTTCCAAATGATAATTTACTTTGTATGATACATGTGCAATCTTTATGGAATAAAATGTTTAAGATCCTAACATGACAACTCATGTTTTATTTTATTATTTTTGCTGATTTCTTAGGACTGGAACCAATCTTCTATTTTTCCATAGATGCAGTATATTTTTTTACACGATTTTTTTTACAGGCATTCTTTAGGAACATATCTATCGTGTAAAAACAGAATTAGGTGTACTATCGGGATATTGTCATAGCAATTATAGCCCCAATTAAAAGAGCGCCAAGTTTAAACGTAAAATGTGAGTGACCCTTGTGCCAAGAAGTTGATGAGGTTGAAGTATACATGTTTAATTTGAATAAGCGATTCAAGCAATTAAAACTTTCCCCATTATTTTTTCTTTTTGTAGTGGCACATGATATCGAGCTATTATTTTTATTGCTTTCATACTGACTAAAAGAGTGCCAAATTTAAAATAAAGTATGAGTGATACTTATTTGAAGATATTAGTGAAAATGAAGTACATGCTGAATTTGAACAAACCGTTAAGACAATTGAAATTTCCCGCATTATTTATTACCTGTATTGAATTCTATAGCATCGAACTATTATCTTCTTACCTGAATACGTGAAGTGTCAAATTAAAATCTTTAGTGTGAATGGCACGTGTTCCAAAAAGTCAATGACAAGGAAGTACATATTTAATCTGAATAAACAGTACGTGATTTGAAGGATACACGTGGAAGATAGAATGCAGAGAAGTAGACGTTATTAGGAACGATACGTGACAAATTATATTAGTGATGAAAATGTAAAGTATACCAGAGTAGTAATCAAAAGGGTCAGTGGGTCAGAGCGTTGTCAGAGAACGGAGAAAAGTAAGAGCAGAGCTAAAGAGTCAAGAGTTAAGGAGAAAAGAGCACAAAAGAAAAATGTCAAGAATTAAGGTTGAAGATTGAATGTATAAAAGTGCAAGAAATATTTCATCCTATACTTTGATATATTCATTTTAACGTATGAATCAGAAATCCTTAAATCCGTTCGCAGAGTCAAAATACTCTTTCTTAACACTAGATTTACGGGCGTGAAATCTGTTACATTGCAATATATTAAATAACATTTTTGGAAAAAGAGGGATCAAACAGCAAAGATGGTAATTCGTTAAGTCATTATTGTGTTATAAAATACACGTGAAATATTTACTGTCCAGCTTCTCTGTAAATTTGAGAAATGTTTATAAAACAAGTAGAAAGCCGTCAATTTGACGGCTTCCGTAAATCTAGTGTTAATATCAAATATTCTTATCTGTAATCTTTGGCATTAACGTGACATTTATTTCACAAAAAAAGGAACATTACCTTTTTTTTAAAAAAAAAATACTGCTTCAATCGTAAATTCCCGAAAGTGTTAAAGTTTTCAACAAATATTCAGAGAACAGAATGTAACTTTTTTTCCGGAAATACATTGAGGTTGTCCACTATCGTTTTCACGACTAATGGAAGTTTGCTATGTAGGCGCTATCTCAAAAACGGTAGTCTCAAATAACAATTGGGTAGGATTGCAATTACGGCTTCTGTAACACAGAACGGAAAACGCCTTTAGCACCTCGTAAATGGAAGCCGCATGTTGGAACCTCTAGCAATCGACAATGTTGTAGGACTACATACGTTCACCTGCGCTGGTCGGATTAAGTGCAGTTGCAACGAAACGTACGTGAACTTATTTTTATCGCCATGTACATAGATTTTCGAAATATACTACTATTAGTTCAATCGTTAATACTGCAGTAGAAACGTAGTGTTAATAAAAGCGGAATGAAGGTAGAACTTTAAAGGTAATCAGTTACGTTAATCACTATTTGAAATCATCTGTACAGAGCTTCAAAACAGAAACGATTAAAAAATTAGTTATGCACTGCAATTAGGGCGTATGTTTTTTTCAAAGAACTTATATCAGACTCGTAGTCGTATTAATAAATAATATTGTTAAATATAGTAACTAATATAAATAATGTTATTATGATTGCTTGCTATAAAGACTTTTATATTGCATTACTAAATTTCTAAAGTAATTGTTTACATAAATCCAAGCTGTAATTTAGGCCCTCCTATTTGAAAGAATTGCTTTCAAAGTGAGTGTTTATTACAGATGTTTTATGTTCGCATTTTATATAAATCACCAAAATCACAATATGATATCAGTAAGTAATGTTGAGCACTTCAGTAATATTATACTTTTAATTGTCAATAAGAAAACTTGAATTTGTCAACATTAAAATGGTGAAACTATTGCCCCGGTATTACTTTTGCGTGCAAAAGTTGTTGCGTTGCTAGTGCAGCGACGGTAAATTTGAATGAGCGTGCAGTGCTTGCCCCGGGCTGACCGAGCATCGAGTTTCACTACTGTACTTTAGTTCACGATGATGCATTTAATATTGATCAGAGTTTGAAGCATTTTTGGCGGATTTTCAACTGTATCCTCGTTTAATGAATTTGAAACAATGTTTTATAAAACAGTAATACAAGTATTTCTGAAATTACGGTATTTACAAATTCAATTCTACGTTGAATACTGGATAAAGAATATCGAATACAGAATAAAAATTTTGTCTTGTGCGAATAACGTTTTATTGAGATGTTACACATACACTTAATTTCATGTTCCTTTAAAAGTTTTATTTTGACATTACCGTAAAATTCACAGTTTAGTATATGACTCTGAAATTTATGAAAATGTCAGAAACATTTAATAGCTATAAATTTTTCCTTCTTATAGCCTTGGATATTTCCGCGAGCAATTTAAATTTCACATTATTGCCGTATTAAATGTTGAATATTACAGTTCAGTGGTAAAAAGCCCCAGTTATCGATTAATAAGTGCTACAGTAATATAAAATTACTGTATTGTGTTTTACATTTTTCCAGATATAGTGAATTACTATTATTCACACATTGTTCAATTTTGTTTGCTGGTTGTTTTGTAGACACATGCACAAGGACATGTTTTTTTCGTTAATGAGTAAGCACTTTATTAATGTTTCAATTATGTATTGCAATAAACGGAGTGAATCATATCCTTTAATAGAAAATTGTCATGAGCCGTTCATTGGAGATAATTAACGATGTCGTTGAGCACACCGGAATTAATATAACAATAGATATATTTAAATACATTTTTCTCGTTATGTAAACTTCTACTTTATTACATTAACTATTACCATTAATTTTTTACCAAGTACTTTTCGATTTTTCTATGTGTGAACATAGAAAACATTTTTTGAGTGACCTTCAAATTTTTTGTTGTAATTTTGCAGTATAATTGAAAAAAGGTTTTGTGAATCATTTAAGACTTACAGGATAAATAAATTAAAGACTAAGCTACATCAATTGGTTACAAAACTAATTATTCATTTTATTACAGTTATTACACATTACACATTGATTGGTTTCCATTTTGTTAAACAACATAAATTTGAACTAAAGTCTCGCTTAAAGAAATGTCATTTACGTCAAATTTTATGGTGGATCAAGGGAGAAAGAGATGGGTAGAAGAGAAATACAGATCGAGAGAAAGGAGAGAGAAAGAGCGAAGAAGGAGGGAAGGAAAGGGGTGCAGAAGAGAATAATATAAAATGACGGAAGAAAAGGGGCAAGGGAAAGATCGACGAAAAAAGGGAAAGACAAAGTAAAAGTCAATAAAAATGTAGAGACGTGTTTAAAAATATGTAGGGGTATAGAATTATGAGCAAGGATGAGTATGAAATACATGGAAATATAAGTGTGCGTGAGATAAAATAATGCTGCGTTGCAGGCATAGTATGAAATGAAAATTGCGGAATAAACACATAAGATGAACGAACAGAACAAAAAGCTTCGTGCAGAAATCAAAAATAAGATATTTGTTAAAGCCAAGGTACAACTTAGAATTAGTTCTTTAACTGCATTATGTTCAATGCACTCTGACGAAACAATTTGTTCCGCTAACTTGCGGTGGATTTCAGTACTTTTCTATCAGAAGTTAGAAAGCTGGTTTATGAAATTATGTTCTATCAAAGAACTCCAACCTCCCGATACTTTCTACGCTCCGTCAATTTCTACTGCTGTTTTCTAATAGCTCTTGATGTTTCATTCGATTAGTTCGACTTCGTACATCATGTTTGGTAAATGATCGATAATGCGAGGGTATTTTAGGCATCATTAATAATGATTAATGACAGCTGATTTATCTTGCATTGATTGTTTCATGGAGAACATATATATTTGAACGTAAAAATCCATAAAAAGGAGGCGTTACTATTGTAGATAAGGACGACCAAAATACGGGACAAGTAGGAAAGATAAAAATATAGTTGCTGTCAATCAAGTGTCCCTTTTTTTACTTAATTGTGTAGTGTCGAGCGTAACGTATTGCGATGAAACGCAAGCGACACCACGTTGTGCGACTTTGGCGCCGTCCGAGCCGATGCTGTCGAAAAGTATGTAGGCTAACAATAAGATACAGCGTAAGACTGTTTAGTTTTAACCCTTTGCACTCCTATGTCGAGCTACACTCGACACAGCTTTCTATGGCACTTAACGTTTCATCTACCAATTATCGACTCTTCGAAATCAACAATAATTTTGCATCTTAACATAAACATCCCGCGGTATCTATTAGGTTGGTAGGAAATTAATGTCGGTTTTCAAACTTTATCTTTAAATACACATGTTGAGAATGGGAATAACTTTCTTGAATTAAAATAAGTTCCATTAGAATTTACACATCTTTCCCAACGAGAAACAAGTTTTTTATTAAATATTTTTTTTCTAAAATGATATAAGAAAATAAACAGATTAAAATGAACGGCTATCTCAAAATTAAGCGCCAAAGTTTGAAAACTCGAAAAGCGACATTAATTTCTTACCAACCTAATACAATTGCATTTAATATTAATTTAAAATGAGTAATCAACGTTAGACAATTTTCCGAGATTATCTTAGGTTATTTGACGAAAAGCTAGTGAAATAATTCGGAGCACAAAGGGTTAAGGATCTGTATGTGTGTGTGAATGTGTGTGGTGCGAAGGGTACAAGCCCGACGCCTTTTTCTAAAGACGACAGTCGTCGAAAGAGAACTGAGAGAAAGAAAACTTTGACCTGCGTGTTGCGGTCTAGTGTAAGTGAGTTATTATAGGATTGTGTGCAATTGATCCTGCGAGGTGTAATCAATCGTGTTTGTGTATTTTGATATCATTTTTTTTATCTTTTGTTTTGTTTTAATATTCATATACTGCTTTTTCCGTGATTAGTCATTTACACACATTAAATCCCACAATTGTCATATGTTTGGTTACATAAATATTACATTATTACTTTTTAGGTATATTTGACAAATATATTTGTTTTTTGAATAATATAGAAAAACGTGTGTACAGCAATTTCCACTAAGATAATTACTACTTTCTAATAAGATAATTGCTGCTTGATTTTATTAGTTACATTTTTTGACGTATATCACAGTAAAATGATACTTTTTCAGGGATAAATTATTTACAATCGAATTAAATCAAATTTTCTATTCATATAATACAGTTTTGTACTATTAAAAAAATATGTTACTCTATTATATTACTTTAGCTATGCAACTTATGCTTGTATTAGAACATTTCACAAATAATTCACGGCATAAATGTTCAGTCAGTTGTCGGCATCCTTGAAGAGAATAACTAATTTTACTGATATATTTAAGTAGAGGTTGAAGACCCACGTTATGCTACTACGATGAGTGGATTTTCACCCTTTGCAGTCCTACGTCGAGCTATACTCGACATAGCTTTTCACTTAATTTTATTTTCTAACGAATTGATATCGACTTTTCAAATTCATAATGATTTTGTAATATCACATAAATATCCGTCAGGACTTATCGTTATTGCTATCATTAAAAAAAAATTAATAACCAACGACAGAAAATGTGTAATTAATTTCACTTAGCTCATTACAAACTTGACAAAAATAATTCGGACCGCAAAGGGTTAATGAGAATATAAATAGACCCTTTATCCGGAATATGTTTTCATTTAAGTCCTATCAAATGCTGTCAACAACCGCAGAAAGTAAAAGTAATCAAATATAAACAGAGTACATACAAATAAACAGAAAAAATGATATCAATGTTAAACTATGCCGACTTCTTAATAGAAACCCGGAAACTCTAAATATGAAACTTTCTACACAAATATTTTCATTTATTATGTTCACCCAACGAAATCGAAGCAATTCCTCTCCCATCGCGTGATATCTCCGTCTACGCGCAAGAGTATCAACAATGTCCCAATAAAAGTCCATAAGCATTTCTAACCATATTAATCCAAAGTTCTACAGCGATTTTTCGCACGGCCCCTTCCAGCGCTTAGTCGTTCAGTTTACATTTTCATCGAGCGCACCACCAGTCAAATTACATTATCCTAAATCGACTGATTCTAACTTCATTCCCTGTCCTCCCTTCATTCCGCTCATCCTGCGCGTAAGGTCGTAGGCTACAGAGCTCTCTCTTTGGCGGCTGCCCGTGGCAACAGGTTGCCTAGCAACAGTAAACCTCTTACATCCCTCGTTGGTCATGGCAGAGTTGCTGACGCCACCGTTTCTGACGCCACCGTCGCCTCTGCAGCCTTTCGTTTCCTCCGGCTTCCTTTGCCTTCCTTTGCTTTCCTTACATTCCCGTTATATTACTCCAGTATCGTCCTCCTTCACCAGCGGGACACGGACCTCTTAACCAGAGACAGATGACCTGAGTCCATCCGGTATTTATTGAAGTACTCCTCTAAAATGGAACCTTTCTTACAGATATATCTTAACGGTGTCCACGGTTAGTTCCGGGGCGCGAAGTGTCTTTATCGATGTTCCTCCTATGTCACATCGAGAGCCGTTGCGAAGGGGAAAATGATAAGAATAAAGAGAAGGAGACTCCCTTTCTTTGGCAACGAGCCTCCCGAGAGCTTTTGGGAAAACCAAAGAGACCCGAGGGAGTTTTCCAATTGTTGATCATTAGATTCTGTACTAGGATACGAGGAAAGTTCCGTCCTAGTATTTCTTTGTATTACTATTGACGCAATGCCGTTGCCCCGCGGCAAGCAGAATGTTTCTTCGTGGAACATTTTTGAGGAAACTTCTTCTGACAAATAAGCTGTCTTCTCTACGAAGGCATTTCGACGCGGATGATGTTTCTGGGTTGATTTCTTCCTCCCTCGGTTCTGAGACTCGTGTTTGATTTATGCGAATTGCAGTCCAATTGCCAAACTAGCGACAATAGCTCGATATACGTCGGGGATATGTATTGGAGGAATTTTGAAAATATGACGTTGTGTTTGAGCGATTTTTCACACTTTGTTGGATCACTTGACGCAGGTTGAAGGATGCTCTGTGTCTATGCGGCGTGATAGAAATGAAATCGTTTGTGGAGTCATTGGTCATTTAATTATGAAAAATTGTAAACTTTTCTTTGCTTCATTTTGACAATTCATTTGTTATTGGGAATAATACTATGTTTATTTAGAGGAACGCTCGAATGATTTTAGAAGCTTTGCAAGGATAAAGGACAGTGATATTAGTCTTTAATATTTATTAGATTAATTACTTTGAATTCGTACGTTGCTATTAAGAAAAGTTTGCAATGTTTATTATGTAAATATGTAATAGAGTGTTTTCTATGTTACATTTTCCAATGTAACTTGCAAACATTAACCCTTTGCGGTGGAATGCCGCCATATACGTGACACTCATGCTTTGACTTAGGTCGAATATCAATGCTGAAGTGTCAAAAAATAATTTCGTTAGCTGAAATCATCCGTGCATATTATTTATGGAAATTTATAACCCAGAAAAAATTCTTGAGAAGTTGAAAAGGCAGTGGAAAAATACAGTCTGAAACTTCTCGACCGCAGATTATGAATAAACATCACAAGCACTTTTAATTTAAGCTTATTAAATGTTATAGTTTAATAAATAAGTACTACAGATATTTAGTAAAGAAATACTGATACTTTTTGAAAATTCAATAGAGAAAAGCAGTATATCTTCGAATAGGCTGTGGTTTTATTTATGCATTCCACGAAGAACAGAATCTAATTTATCTTCGGTCCCGAGAATTTACCCATACCATTCAATGCAAAGTAGTACATGATCAAATCATGTATAGAAAGTTTTTGCAACTTCTGCCGAATACGTTTTCTGATTATAGCTCACCTGACATGGCAATCGGTCACGTTCCGATTCATGTCAACGATATATATATATAACGTACAGCGTATCGTAACATGGGTCATATTTTCGACGGTGTTCCAAATTTATCTGTTTCTTTATCATAAAAAAGTACGTATAAAATAACTGTACATATTCTTGCAAAATATTCTTCTTCTGCACGTAAAGAATGATTATAAAGTTTATGCCAATATTCTTGTACAATTTACAATCTTATTATTACAATTTTTGAATGAATTTCTTGAATTCCGTCACAAATCTTGAATGATACAGGCACAAACTTTCTTGATTTTTCATTCTTTTAATATTTCATGTCTGCTTGTGACTGATAAAATCCATAGTAGTAAATACTTCCTTCTTTCGACCTAAATTTCCTTATTTTCGACCATAAATTTACTACCTTTAAAGGTGGTCTGATTTTGGGAACTGATAGCTATGATTTAGAGAGCGGCTTGCTTGAATCGCACCTTTCGCACAATGTTACAAAATCCATTATAATAATTTTATTCGTTCTCAGCAAACGATTTTGTAGGTACTAGAAAGTAATTTAAATATATAACTATAGTTTCTAACGCTAACTTGCGTTCAGTTTTTACTGAAATGCAAAATGCAACGTAAAGTCTCTTAAATAATGCAATTTCTTTAAATACCACCTATATTCCACAATCAAATTTTTTCTGTCGCTATAACCTTATTTTCATATTTTAATGCTGTCAGTTATAACTTCTTCTAAATGAAATAAAATAATTGCAAAAGGATTAATATTAAAGTGCCATCTTTTATTTTATATTTTCTACATTATCTTTTACTTTGCATTTCTTATTTTATCCCTTAATATTGAACGGGTGTGAAATATTCGTGTGTGTAATTAAAACATTATTGTTCGCTTGAACGGGAATAGATTAGTTTCGTTATTATAAAATAGTATGTATTCTATGGCGAATTAAAAAATAATATCACGAAGAAATGTCTCTACGAGGATTCCAATTGGCAACATGTGCAACTTCGTCCTGTAATCTAAAGCCGTGCATTATTTCATGAAAGCATGCTGATTGCATTCACTCATCCAGTACGCTTGGTGTCTTATGCAAATGTACGTAGCTGACGTCATCAGCTATTTCAGTTTCATTTCATTCCTTGAAATTTTGTTCAGGTAAATCGGCCGTTAGATCCTGATACGTACGATACTGGAAATTCTACGGTGAGAATTTTATGCAAATCGCAGTCTCTTAAATTTATATATCTCGGATATTGTCTAAATGTGCTCTCCGTAGTTAAATTGTGCGATTGGAATTATTCCGAGTGAAATGATCATTACTGACGTATTAAAATAGATCAAGAACGTTCGACTTTCTTGGCATTGAAAATTGATTTCATGAATTTTCAATACTGATGAAACAAATATCAATGTCAATGATGAAAAAAGTAATAATTGTAATAATGACTACAGTAACTACAGCAGTAGTAACAATATTGCAAAAGGATGATAATTGTTAATCCTGAAGATTTAACAGTACTCCTAAACTGATTAATTGTTATCCTGAAGATTTAATAGAAAACAGTTCTTTGTAAAGAAGCAGTTTAGTAAAGAAAATATGATGGATATCTTCCACAAGGGAGTCTTCTTCCAGTTTTTCTGTTAAACGTGTTCTGTACTTTAACGCAATTAGTTTCCACCATACATTCTTTTTATATGCAAGCAGAAAGTAAACTGCGCAGTATACTGTCCAGACTGTATTTCTTTCATTACCTCCTGTGAAAGCTGATTGGAATTTTAAGTATTTTCAAGCTTACCCGAGAATGTGGATGTTAATCGCATTTTCGCTTACGTACAGTGTAATCCATTTCACGAAGTCAAAGAAGAATATCCTTTCTTCTGGACTGTCGTTTACCAGTCACTTTAAATATCTTTCAAAACCTCAGGATTTCTCTACGACACTGTTAAAAGATTTATAAACGACACACAAAGCGAGATAAATCGTCTCGACGATGGGAAAGTGAAATTTGAATTGTTCAAATCCAATAAAATATTATGCACAATCGAGATTTCCATACGTAAATTTCTATTTCAACTATAAAGTTATATTCTCATCGTTTGCTGAACGTTATCATGCAATTTAGCAAACAGATGTAAAACGGTCAGATGGAAATAGCCATATTGAGAAAATGATTGGTAAAATCATTAACAAGTTTCGAAACAGCTACCAACGTCATCTTGTTCTGAAAATTAACTTACGAAATTCGAGTTTTCCCTTTCTGAGATTCGAGGGAACTTTCGTTTAAGCTACCTTATAACTCATTTAACAAGGACTAAAATGGAAGTCTGGTTGTGTAACTCGCTGGTCCTTCATAACCTAACACCAGTTTTGTTTTGTTCTATAATTTGCTTGCAACAGTTCGTATAACATGAGTCATGTATGCGCTATATTTGTAATATTCTCGTTCATTAATATTACTCGTTGAAGTGATATTAACTCGTTGAACGTCGCGGAAGCGTTCAGCAATCAGCCTTACTATAGTGAGGGACCAGAAACAAGGCACTTGAGTGGTAATTTGCTCTGATTCGCTCGACAGTTTGAGCCTATTGGCTCCTATTGGTCGAGGGACCCGCACATTCGTTGTGTCGTCATGTGAACGATGAAAGGAGTGCTTTATTTTCGGTTGTCATTCGTCGATCTCAGGCTTCCATGACCGACATGGCGGGGATAGGCGGTGCAAGAACAATCTCCCCTTCCGTCCCAAGAGCCTTGTTTCCGGTCCCTCACTATATATGTGATAACATTTTTTTGTATATATTAAATGATAATGTGCACGAGCTTGGATATATAAATTATGGATTAATTGATATTTTTTCAAAGGTAATAATTAATGTGTCAAGACACATTTTTAATGAGGCAAGGAATTAAATAAGACAAATATGATTGACGATGTGTCAAAACTTTTTTCCGGAAGTTGAGTATTGATATAGAATAAAGAAATATATTGGATTGAACGATTGAAGAATTTAGAAAATTTAGGGTGAGATAAGAAAGTTTCGTTATTGAAGTTCGCGCGGACTGACAGAATGAAATATGCAAAAGTGTGTAAGAATGTTCGGTGGATAATTAAGTTATTAATTCTGACAGAAGGGTCGTGTATATTTAATTAATGAATTCGTTTTAGTCGGCGTCTTTGTTTAAAGTTAAATTACTTGGACTGATTATAGCAACTTTGACGTTACACGTATCTTTGTGGAAAATAATCCTCTGTTAAAGAGGCGATATTTTTCACGATTCTTATGTGTTGTTACTGGTTGACAGATATTTAGTTAAAAACAGGAGATCATATCAAATTCATTGTAATATTCAAAGTTAAATTTTCAACGTTTCTTTTTCAAGTTTTGATAATTATGTTAGCTGTTTAAGAATTCTGTAATAAGAACTAAAATTGAAAGTAGTTAAAATTTACGCATTGTCTTTGCAAAAGCGAAGAATACATTTTTTCAAACACTCATAGATCCAAATCAGGTAATCAAATGATTCGACAATAATTTTTGAAATACCAGTTTCGTTCTAATCGTCAAAAATTTCTTAGAAATTGTATCTTAATGTGTGCACACTTCCTATTCTGTTTTTATCACATTGTTAAGAAGAAACGAATTTGTTATCAAGATTTTTATAATACAATATATAAAATATGATTTGAATGATCGCCTAGCTAAATCATATCCATCAGATTTCAATTCGCACCATCTCTAAGAAGCTTCTACGTCGTTAGCATTTCAAAAGTATAACACATTTATATGTACATTTAAAAAGTCAATTTTCCCCGTCGATATTTCAACGTGAACGGAATACTCTCCGGATTCCTCTCGAGGCTCGAACGTGCCATCATTAAATCGTCACAAACGCAAACTACATAAATTTACAAGAAGTATAATTATCTTGCTTCGTTTTTCTCTTCTCCCTTTTTTTCGTCTATCCTGAAAAGCAAGATTCACGAGACTGACGAGACGATTCGTCGAAAATGTATTAGTCAGTATGCCGAGGAAAGAAGGACAGTGAACGATAAATCTTCTTGACAGTCGAAATCTTGGCGAAAAACATGAACGTCTAGCTGCGAGGATCGTTTATCTCTCGTTGTACCAGGCGAAAATCGGACAATCGACGATGAACGACAATCGTCGTGTGCGACTTTTCTCGAACTAATTCCTACGTCTATAATCCCGTATCCTTCGAGGCTAATCGTTCCTGGACAACGGGCTTCTCATTGTTTTCTCGGTATTTCCTTTCGGCCATTGTTACAATGTCCGTACTTCTTCCCTTTTCTCTCTTTTATTATCATCCCGGAGCATGTCGGTCTTGTTATATAACTTATCAAAGTTTTCGAATTAACCAACTGGGTCGAGAATTTTCTTCCGCTTTGATATGGCGCCCTAATTAACGTTTATTTATCTCTCGTTAAATGTGCCATCCGGTTTGTTCGAAGTTCTGTCAGAGAAATTTCGTCTTGAGTTTCCTATATTATGCAAATATCTTTCCGTCCAATCATTATTTTGATCTTTTTCTTACGAACATTTTTATTGGAGAAAAAAATAATTCTGTTATTTTTGTGCTTTGCATTGAATTGCATATATTTTGCCAAGAGATTTTAAGGGTTCTGTAAAGTCCTTGAAATTTTGATTGATGCTTTGCATTTAATGTTATTTTGCTTGAACTTGATTGGGTTATTTACATCACTTATTTATCTTCTTAATTAGAACAAATATTTACGAAAATATATTTATTGTAATTTTGTTGTTATTTACACTCTATAACAATGTACGTTTCTATTTGAATTTTTGGTACACATCATTATTGTAAGACATTTGGGTTTTTACTATTACAGTCGTAGTATGCTTCCGTATTTATTATTGTTTACCTTACACAACGCAAAACGTTCTGTTTGTGTCCATGGCAATATTTACCGGGAGATAAATTAGGTTACATATTTTTGCCGTTTTTACATGTATCTCTATCACTTCAAACATAATTAGCAATTTTTTCAAATTTAAATCGTTTTTACTTACATTGTAAAATTTTTCTAAAACTATAACAACCGATAAAATTTTTTCAGTAAATTTCAAGAAGAAGAACAAGATATTAGATAATAAATTCTCGTTCAAGTAGTCACGAATATTACAAATTTACTTTATTTCAGAGAAAAGTTGAGAAGTTTAGACCCCGCAAAAAAACAGATTATAATTGCTAAAAGTGTCGAAAGAAATTGATTATAATACTTCGAGAACGTACACATTTAGCGTGAAATGCTAAAGTATAGTTTTAAATGCTGAATTTTCTATTCTTCCCGTTAAATTAAATTTGTCAAATGCCAACTTGCATATTCGGTCAGATAGTGACAGAAAATTCAGTTCAACGTATTGTCTTCAGTGGAGAACAAGTGCTACGTACTCCACGTTGCAAAAGTTGCTGTTCAGCAATTTGTCAATGCGCTGTACGTGGTTTGTTGCGAATCGATATCGACGACCACTTCTTTTGCCATCCACAAAGGAATTACTTTCGTCTAGTACTCTCTCCACGAGGCATGGAAGGAACGAACTTCCCTTCCGCTTCGTAAGTGCCCTTTTACTTGAATGATGAGCGCCAAACTTACTTTAATTACTTCACGTATTTCGAGAATCGTGCGGTCGATATTTTTATGGTAAAATGTAGAAGTTACGA
Source organism: Cerceris ruficornis (assembly GCA_963989415.1). Classification (NCBI taxonomy): domain Eukaryota; kingdom Metazoa; phylum Arthropoda; class Insecta; order Hymenoptera; family Crabronidae; genus Cerceris; species Cerceris ruficornis. Next base: position 37,664,238 of record OZ022517.1, on the reverse strand, counting down.
TAGGTTTAATCCGTAGGGTTGCTCAGAGTAAAATGCAACAGAGCAATCAGAGATGACCCATATATTAACCCTTCCCGCTTCAACTCCTAACTCGCTTCGCTTTGAGTGTTCTTCTCTTTCTGCACAAAATTGCGAATTGTTTCAGTAATTCGTGGTCATTTTGCAGGTGAATGCGAATAACCCGAGTGTACTATTACCTAAAACTAAAAGTAGATTTTGTAATTTTTGAAAATGTCGACTGAAAATGGAATTGCCATTTATTTCATGTACCTATTCAAATTGAGATATCTGAGATTAAAACTAAAGAAATTGTCAGAAAACAAATCTTTTCCCAAGCAAAATTCGCCGCTCATCAAACTAAATAGCCGATAAATAATTTTTAAATGAACACAAATCAAATTTGTGTAGTAATAGTGTTTAGTGACTTATAGTGCTACCGTATGTATAATGCTGGAACGGTAAGAAGGCAGCTGAGGGGTAATTTGCTCTGATTCGCCCGACGGAGAGGGACATCCCTCTCCCTCACGCATTTTCGATTTTGACGCGCTATTGGCAAGAGAGACCCGCACATTCGTTGCATCGTCATGTGAACAACGAAAGCAGTGTTTTATTTTCGGTTGTCATTCGTCGATCTCAGTCTTCCAGGACCGACATGGCAGGGATAGGCGGTGCGTGAGCAATCTCCCCTTCCGTCTCAGCTGCCAAGAAACGGTTCCCCAGCTCTAACTGGGTGTGTATGTATGTTGAATGTGTGTATGTACGTATGGTGTGTGAAAAGGCCCGCTACGCGGCGCTGTCGGGGCAGTCGAGAAAGAATCCTGTAGCGACACGTGCTAGACGGTGCGCAGTAGTATTTCCTGCTTTTTTGTATTTTAATATTTTTTCCCTGACATATATAATTAAGTGATCTACTTGTGTGAACGCCTTGGTTTTCCCTACCGTCTGAATCCTACATATGTATCACACCTATTGTTATCGACGTGTAAAAATTCAAATTAAGAAGAAAACAAAGTCTCATTCTCGATACTAGAAACGTTAAGAAAGAATATTAGTAAAAAATTCACATTTTTCTCTCCATTTGTGCACTTTCCCCTCCCCGGGTCTAACGTGGCTTCAAAAGAACTCTCGACGATCCATTTACACTGGGCCGTTCGCATCGGCAAAAAAACTTGGTCACACTCTCGACCGGTAATTTATCTTTCTCTTTGCGCATACGCTCCTTCCTCGAGGAAGATTTTCCGTCTCATAAGCACCTGACTGCAGCTCAAACAACTCTTTCGAACTTGGAAGGACTAACTCCCTTTCCTACTCTCACCCCGCTGAACTTCTCACGGTGTGAAAACGAAAAAGAAACGGGGGCTCGCGGCAGAGTCCGCCCGATAAATTACGGAGTTAGAGCCGAGAAACGGGCCTCTTCTTCTCTGGCTCGACTTAACGATATTAATAGCACCGGTGGAAGCATTAATCTTCCCGACTGTCACAAAAACGAGCAACGACATTCGCTGTACACGAGCAGGAAGCTCTGACACTGTGTACGTTCGTGGAAAAGCACGCTGATGTTCCTTGAACTTGACATCTGTGGCTTATTCGAAACCATTGCCTCCAGACCACTTATCGTACCTCGTCCTAAACGCTATGGGGTATTAATGGAATATTGTACTTTTTGGGTAATTGATTGCGGACCATTTCGGAGAGTGCTGCTTTCAGATATTCGCAGAGTCAGGAGGTAAAGGAATTTTTGCAGGAGTTGTGGTGTTTGTTTTGTAGCTGTTTTGCTATTTTTATAAGTGTATGTAATTGTGATTGGCCCCTTGCCCTACAATAACGAGTGACACTCGTGATGCGATAAATGGAATGGGAAATTTTCAAGTTTTGCAAAACCTATGAAATTGAAAATATTAATAAGACGCAACGGAATAAAATTATTTCTATAATACTAATATTACGTCCAATTTTACGATGTATCGAGAATTACTGATCAGTTTTGATTTTAGAAGTTTAAAGCTGAATTATTGCAGGTGCAGTCACGAAATGAGTCGTAGGGCAAGGGGTTAAATAGGACGCTCAGAATTAATAGTACAAGTAGCTTTATCGTGCTTTAAGTTTTTTCTAATGAAAAGCATAATACATAGGTAACTATTTTTTGTGTATTTCCTACTATTAGAAGTTGAGACAGGAATTTTAGTATGAATCAAATGGCATAATTTAGGCTTTTGCTGAATGGAGTCACTATACTGTGTTTCTGCTCGGGATCTACGGTCTTAGGTATCTGAATCATTATCTTAAAACTCGACGTTAACAGAATATTTTCACTTGTAATCTCAAAGAATACTTAATTATCTAACAATAATGCATCTCTGGCCAAAAGAAATTCCGCGCGAAAACTAAGAGTTTTACGAGAATGAAGAATATGAAGTCAATATGCACTACGTCGTGTCAGCGACTATAAAACTGATCTGCAGGAACTCACGTTTTGTACATAAGTTTCTGCGTGCCGCTAAAAAGTTACGACTTATCGGAAATATGACAGTGATATAAAAGAATATATTGGTAGAAGCGTCAAGATTTTTCTTTTACGATCCTGGTAAAACCAAGTCTGCTGTTATAGCAATAATTGCACGCGAACCGTAACATCGTATGTCCAATCTTGCGGTAATACCGTAGAGAACACGCCTCACTGTTGGAACTTTTATTTTGTCTACTGCTGTTGCTACTTGTAAAGTCGAGATAGAGTGGAGAAAAAAAAGCGTAAAAATATGAGAAAACCGAGATACAAAGACGTATGGTTGAAATGGATTTGAAACTTCAAACATTACATAACGATAGGTGGTGCTCTGGGATTCCCATACGAAAGCATCAACTGTAAGCTCTCGGTGAGTTTCATCAAGTTAGTATATTGCACCGACGCAAGTAGTCGCTTTCTCGAATGCCTTCACTCGCATAGAGCTAGTTCGATTTCGGAGCACTTTCTCCGGCCATTGAAACTACGAATTCTCTCCAGAAATCTCGGAACTTTGGAGAATCGACGAACGTCACTGATGGACACCGGTACATCCAACGATCGAATGCGCGAATAACAAATTTCGTTTGTTTGTCGAAACTGTTATTTTCGGTCGCGTGAAACGTGCAATTAATCCATGCGATGCTGGCCATTTTGGAGATGTAATAGATCATTGAATTCAGCGTGTTCGTGGAGTTTATATAATTGATGGTTGACGAACTAGTTTCCACTTTGACGATGCGATCGTACTGTGCATGGTTCATGGGAGTTACACAGTTTCATTCATAGTTCAATTGACTTTTGTGTTTCATTTAATACGTTCTTAATTAACGTTTATTTTACCGAATTAAATGAATAATACTGAAATATTGGATATATCGATGAAATTAAAATATGTACTGTATAAAATTCGGACAATGTGTACAGAAATATCGGGTTCTGTTATGAAATTAAAGAGAAACGACGTTTTCATGAATAAATGATGTTCGTTTCTTTTTCGATATAAAAGATATACGAGATTCTGGGATTTTTTAGACAATAGCAGAAATTGTGTCAGCCATTTTCCCGCAATATAATATTTTTTGATAATACAGTTCCGAATCGATGAAACAACGATTTCTGAGTCATTTGTATCTTGGGTTTGCATTGCGATGTTATCCGGAGCAGGTGCCCCAAATATTGTGCATTTTTGTACTGTATAAAAGGTAGAAGAACGCGATAAGAGTGCGCTTTATGGACTGCAGAGGTCCATTACAGTACTGTATACCAAATGTAACTGATGTCACGTTATTATCGTACTTTGAATATTTTAAAATTCAAGTTACGTTTTTTAATGTAAAATTATAATTAAAAAATTATTACCTCAAAACACACGGCAGCCGCTACGTTAAAATTTAACAAAATGCTGTTCCACAAGAATTATTATATTCCCCGCTACCTTAATATATAACTTTTATTAAAAGTATGTGTTGTTAAAAAGTGCCTAATGTAAAATATTTCACGAAATTCGAACTTGAAAAATAACAAAACATGAAGCCACTTAATCGAAATTCGATGATTTAAACCGAACGTCCAGCAGGATATTGAATTTTGCGTGATTAAACTCGAACTGTTTTAAGTCTGAATTTTTCTGCTCATGCTTTACGAAATTTGTGTTAAACTATTCATGCACTTTGCAAAATTTAAGGTGTTATTATTTACGTAAAGTCGCCATAGTGGATAATTATCACATACACTCAAATAATGATGAGATATAACGAACAAAGATTCCTCCAGTCTTCACACAATATTTGAAAGGCATAGCCCCTTGATTTTCGCATATTAAAGTGTATTGAAAGTAAAACATTTTGATACTTCTAATGTATTGTTTAACACTAATATGACACAATCAATGCTATATACCTGTCCCGGGCACTTGTCGATTTACAAATTTGATTAAACTGTATTTTTTATATATGCCTTACAAAAAGAATAATTTCACTTAATATCAACTAAACTAAATCGAATGAAACATCTCCACAGAAAGGGACAATATTCCACTGAGGAAACTAAGCGACTAACTGAAGAGGGAATACTTTATCGCGAATGTATTGCTGAATAGTTCCTTGAAACGCGATCATCCCTACTCCCTTCCGATCTACGACGATACAAATTTTTCATGAGTGCTACAGGTGGAAGGACTAGTTGCGTCTTCGCACAAGAATCATAAAATACAATAAAAGTTTGCTCGTAACACGGACAACAGTCGAAATATCTCCGAACGTACCATGAATGACTGTAACGACTTCCAAAATCAACTACCCAAATAGTACGTCTATTCTACGATGAACGATTTGCATTGGATAGTCGCCTGCTGAAATTGGAATGCGCAGTTTTAGTCAAATTCTCAATATTACAGATATAATCATTTTTTTTCTTTTTTATAGCCACTCTTTTGAAAAACAAAGTCTCACAAAATTATAAAATCCCCATATCCAAAACAACGTCACAGCACAATGAACTGATTAAATTTGTCACAATTTGAAATAATCTTCCAAAAGGCTAGAAAAGTCTAAGAATTATTTCGAAGACAAAGCAATTCATCGCGTTCGTGGTATCGCGCGAGTAGAATTATCATCGAAATTTATTCCCGAATATTTCCCAATCTTCCTCGCCGAGGAAAGTTTCATAAAGTTTTACCAGATGTCAAATGCCTCGAAGATCAGTAATAAGGTCCCATCGAGATCTCTCGGCGCGGAAAGGGAATCGTTTGGAAGAACGCCCAAGTTATAGGAATCAAGAGGGCTGCAGTCACCAGGTGCACGCGTTCTCTTTCTCGATGCTCAAAGGAAGGAGAGAATCAAGAAAACAAGGAACCAAGTACTCCGGATGATGGGTAAAGAGGCAAAGGATATCTGGTACCTGTCCAAAACAGATTCCTAACAAGTTCTATCTGCCGGCTAGTGCGACCCTCTGCCGCAATTGTGTCACCCAACCTCTTCATTGATCGGTTCCTGCTTTGAATTTCTATGGGAGGGCGATTATACAGCTATAGCGTAATGCATCAAAGGTATCCCGGGAAATTTTCTTACGTATTTCGTGTATTCGAGAATTCTCATCGGAAATGCAATTTACAGGTCGTTAGTTGACCCAATTTTTTTTGCTGTTTGATTTATGATGCGAATCGGTGCGAGGTATTTAGAAGAAAGCGTTAAGTTACGTAATTTATGTGAGATACATAAAACAGTTTAATTATCATTATGGTATCGATGTTGAAAGAAATTTGAAAGTTTTTCACAGAGTTTAATAAATTTGAAATTATATGTTTTGAAGGGGGTAAACGTTCCGTCTGGAATTTGAAATATTTTAAGTTTCGTTGGTTGAGTAATTTTTATTTTATAATGGCAGGAGTCTGTTTCAACTATTTCCTTCACTAAATGCTTTATTTTGTTCGAATAATTCTTGATGATATTATTTCTCAAAAATTTTCGACATCTTACGCGATAAATGTGTAATAATTAATTTGCTTCAATATGATACATTTCATTTAAATATTTGGTTAATACATAATTATATAAATTTCGTTGAATCTATATAATCTTTTATACATTTTAATATGATGGGAATTTATAGCTTTTCATTTTAATCGCTGTACGATGAAACTAATATGAATGTTTCGCTGTAGAGATACGGCAACAAGGTTAAATCGAAAGACATGAGATTTCGCAGTCACGATTTAATAAAGTAGGAATTTGACTCTACTGCCCGGCACTTCATCTAACAAGAGTCCCAAGAATTTGTTATATTAAAAAGAATGCTATAAATAGATGCCCCTATTCCACTTAATCACACATTTCTTCTTGCTGCTTCTTTTTTGACCTTCTACGAGTGCCGATTGAATTCTGCAGTTAAAATTTAATTTTGGAATCTACAAGAAAAATAATGAATTCACCTAATTCAAGGTAGACGTTGATAAATTCATCTTTTTCGTAAATTTTTAACGTTATACATTTACTTAAAAATAAATACGCGATAATTTGATTTACTTGAGACAATTTCAGACTTTGAAAGCAAGTACTTTTATGTCAGGAGTTATATATACATACACTTTTCTATTTTATCGTCGATGTAGTCGATAAAGGGTTTCTTTTAGAGTGTGTCAATTACTTTTTCATTTCAACATCTTCGGAAAATGGGTCGTCCATTACTTATTTAACTGCGGGACCTTGTAGATGTTAATTTTCCTTCAAAACCGTACAATGTGTATATACGAAGTATAAATATTTCCAGAGATATGCGGGAAGGCACTAAATTGTTTTATATGCGGTTATATATGGATAGAAATATAATTATAAATATGATTTATTTCACAAGTAGATATAATAGTTTACTTGTCAAATTTTTTATTCAAAATTGGATTATGAATATCAACGATAAACATTCTTTCTGTTATTTTGAATTTAGCTCTTAAGGATAATATTTACGATTATAATTTTCACTGCAACTGAATGGCAAAGGATTTTCTTACTTTCTATAATTACAATACCTTTCGTATACTGCTTTGAATCATAATTTCATCGAGAGGATAAATAAAAATACATAAACAGGCCGTCAAAAGTACGCGCCCCTTTTGAAGCGAATAAAGAGATCGCCGTCGACAATAATAGAACTCGTTCTACGTTCCAAGTAATAGTTGAACTTCACTTTTATTGCCAGTATTCATGGCAATATCTCATAAGTGATAGACCGTAAACGCAACATCGTTAAATGCGCCCTGAAATGCACCGCAGGATAGTGGCAATAAAAATACAGCGCTCCTTCAGAGAAATGAATATGGCATTAATACTCCTTTGAATGATAAACTCAAAAAAAAAAGAAAATTGAATTTCACTGCTATCCACCACTCTACGAACAAGTGTATTTTTGTACAAACCATTTTATTCAATCGTTGTTCGTGTATTATTTACTCCGTGAATTTAATAATAACATAACACCGTGTAATTTAATTTTTTAATATAATTTCTTGGTTATTAGATCCAATATTTTACATAATACATTTTAATCAAAGTAACTGAACGTATCCAAGCAAACTCATTTCTTTATTGAAACACCACTGTTTGAGTACACTGGTTTCCGTAATTACGTAAAATACCTTCGGTAAAATTTAGCACAATGCATTTGAATGCATGTACTATAGAATAAAAAGGAAAATAATAAAATCAAAAGCAATATCATCATCCGTTGCAATGCAAGAGTTTTAATATCCGACAAATATCCGCCCTTTAAGATAAATGTTGCAAATTCTTCACATCCGCTACTTTCTCTTTAATACCTCATCTATAGATGGTAGAGCATAAATGACACAATAAAATATTGCATTCTCGTATGCGCTATTTCTGTCAGCCATCCGCGGAATACACGATATAAAATAATATGCAATTTCGCAAGGATTCCATTAACATTAATTCCGTGCTTAGACATCGTTTCTCGTTCTCTTCTTGAGGATTCTGTTACGCGTTACTTTTATTACGTTCACTGTGTATCGCTTGGTCCTCAGAGGGGGGTAAAGATGATCGATGAATCCACTTTGAAAAGCATTGCTGCGGTTTTGCAAATTTCCTTGGAGGTACGGTGCATCGGTATATTGTGCAGCGCTTGTCAGAGATTGTAATTTTCTCATATGTAATTTGACCTTATTCTGCCATGTACCAGATTATATGATACATAACTGAATTACCGCTTTCTTAGTGATTGAGAATACGTTGGGCGCGAGATATTGCATCGGATAGACTCTATACATTTATCATTTGGAGGCATAGTTGTTGTGCTCTGTTCGAGGGATAATTATTATTAATTATTCGGTTTGTATTGAAAGAGAAAGAGCTTCAGTATTTAACATTTTTTTAATAAATACGTTCTACATTCACACAATATTGAAAGGAGTAAATTTCAAGTGTGCTTTCAACACCTTAACCCTTTTCAGTTCTTTGTCCAGATAAAGTGGATACAGCTTTCTGATGGAATTAACATTTTACCAATTAAATTTCAAGTGTGGGATTTAAATACATATAGTTATTCCTGTTATTAACACTAGAAGTACCAAAGCAGTCAAAATGACTGGTTCGTCATTTTTACTAAAAATTCTCTAAGTTTATAGGGGAGCCAATGGAACATATTTTCTACGTTCATCTTAAGAGACATAAATTACTGAATTAATCATCTTTTCCACCATGCGATTCCAATTTTCCTAAAGACTTTTTCCAAGATATTTCAATGCAATAGATTTAATGCCGGTAGTTCTAGTGTTAAATAAACAAATCAACAGTAAAATGTTTTCCGAAATTATTTTTGCTCAGCTGAAGAGCGTAAATACACTTCGGATTGCAAAGTGTTAAACTTTTTCACAATTAAAATAATACGTTTTATTTATACCAATTTATTCTAAACTCCCACAATTCTTCACTCATAAAACTATTTCCCAGTTATACCAATATCGATGTTTGTTTTACAATCGTCCCAAAAATGATGGTAAACTGCCGATACAAGGACAAAATTTATGCATTTCCAATACAACGCGTCACAAAATAAAGTGCGATCTTGATTAAACCAGCGAACTATAAATAACACCATATTTAGAGGTTGAATTTCCATCTACTTTCAAAGTGTCTCTTACATCCCAAGAGGTCCGTACAATGTACAAAACATGTCGGACAAAAGTAATGCCGATCAGAAACGGATTGGCATAGCTAACTGAGCATGAACGGGATAGCCGAGAAAAGGATCCCCTCTATAAGAGAAGTTTACGTATTCCGGCGAATAATGCGGTAAACGGTAAAAAAGAACTTGAAACCCGTCGCTCCGGAAACCAGCTTTCAGAGTCTTTCGCATCAAAGGCACACGAGGTTGAGCATACTTCACCGAGCGTGGTAGTCGGCGGTGTACCAGTTGGGAGTTTTATAGCAAAACATCTTACAGTCTTGGAAATTTTAAGGAAAGACTTTTCACGACTCGAAAACTTGCGCACTGATTTAACAGTAGGTGCCTGACTAGACTGTACTATTTACCGGTGGAAAGTAAACAAAAAGGGTTTTAGGATTTTATTCAGCGGCGTATCTTAGTTTTGCAGCTAACTCGATATAAACTCTTTGAAAGCTTCGGCGATGATGGGGTGCCATTTCGTTTTTTATAAATGAAAATACTGTTATGCCTGGTGGAGGAACGTTTCGATTTCGGCATAGCAGAATTCCTCAATTACAACAAAATAACTACAGTAGACTCCCGTACAACGCGGGGGATACGTTCCGCGTTATAGGAAATCGCGTTATTATGCTGGAACGGTAAGACGGCAGCTGAGGCGGAAGGGGAGATTGCTCTCGCACCGCCTATCCCCGCCATGTCGGTCCTGGAAATCTGAGATCGACGAATGACAACCGAAAATAAAACACTACTTTCGTCTTTTTACATGACGACGCAACACTACTGTAGGATCGTGAAAAAGAATGAGAGGCGCGGTAACCCATCCAAGCGGCGGGTCTCCGCCTGCGTTGCTTAACACTAGAACTACCAAACCAGTCAAAATGACTGGTACACCATTTTTTTCAAAAATTCTCCAACTTCATATGAAAGTCGTAGAATAAATATTTTGCGCCCATTTCGAAAAACAGAAATCACCGAATCGATCATCTTTTCCGCCACTTGGATTCCTCCTTTTCAAAGTTCTTATTCAATATATCGAAATATCATAGATTTAACGCCGGTAGTTCTAGTGTTAACACGGGAGATCTCCTGGGTCGCCGCGGTTCCACTGCGCCAGCGTCCTCTCCCTAGCGTCAATTCTTCTTCACGTCATTTTTTTTTCTCTTACAGTTCTTTTTAGGAGTGTACCGCCCCGATCCCACACTACTTTCGTCGTTCACATGACGACGCAACGAATGGCGGATCTCTCTTGCCAATGGCGCGTCAAAATCGAAAATGCGTGAAGGAGAGGGATGTCCCTATCCGTCGGGCGAATCAGAGCAAATTACCCCTCAGCTGCTAACTTACCGTTCCAGCATAATATATGGGACAAACTGTAAACGCAGAGTCGCCGCTCTCAAGGTGATCAAGGGCCGTGAGATCAATCGGTGCCGAACGTTTCGACGCAACATCAAACTGTCGCTGTTGCAAACGGAAAATTGTAGACGTTGCCACGGTTATCGCATATTGTTGATAAGATGTGGTTCAGTTTGAAATATTATTTCATTGCGAACAGACTGTTCGTGTTACACGTAACTAACTTGTTTCAAATAAAGTTTCTTTTAATAAAGCATTCAAAATAGAATACAAGTGACTTAATAATAAAAAAGGTATTGTATACGTTATAATAATATTTTTATAAGAAGAATATATATTTCAGCCATGCGTACTGAAATAAATAAAATACCTGAAAAGTTGAGAAGAAAACGTATAGCTCTGAATTATTATTTTTTAACAATAGGTAATAATAAATAACGGGTAAGTGCATGCATTAGCTTGTTTAAACAAAAAATCAGAAATTTGGTGAAAATGTTGAATTTATCTTGCGCGTTATACGGGACGGTTTATCGCGTTGTATGAGAACTAGTCGCAATTATTTCGGAACGTTATACGAATTCGCGTTAGACGGGAGTCCACTGTATGTTCCTGTGTTATGTGAACGTCCGTATCGTTCGAAGGTCTAGTGGCGACTTCCGGTCTCTACACAACGCGACCGGCGGATCGATATCCCGATTCGATCCTCGAATCGACGGGTTCGAGGGAGCAGCTTCGTTCGGTACGCCAACTTCATGTCAGCTTAACAATGCTGTGTATTGTAATCTTGTTAATGGTAATTATCGACGCAGTATGTATAGCAGAGAGTAAGAAGCTTAGTAGGTCGTTTTGTAACATTTTTATGGAAATTTATCGAATTTTTAACAAATGTTTTGTTATTTCATTGCGTGTGTATTGTTGAATATCGTTTATCGCGGCGAATTTTTGTAGGATTCTCTCATATTACGAAATATGAGATAGAATGAATGTTCATATTATTTTATTACCCGCGTGTCACGTTTACGTCAACTTGTTCTGAATTAAAAATTTTGAAAGTAATATGTTACATCTATATTGAAATTAAACGTCTCAAATATTTCGTAATTCACATTCCTAATGATGCAGCAGATCATCTTACTAGATTTTAGTCCTGACTTCTTTTACTCCGAAAGTTGATTAAATTATCTCTGTGATTTAAATAATTACAAATAAATAGTGTATTTCTTTACCTATATATTCTAGAAATATCTTGTACCTTAAATTTAATTCACAAACATATGGAAAAATATTTTTGAATATTTAATTAAACTCGACCATTAATGATAAATATTTACTTATAAATGAGGCGAACAGAAAATATGTTCCTCGTAAAAATCCTGACTTATACCAACCTGTAAAGTCGCGTACTTTTCTCTTCCTACAGGGAGTCTAAATTTAATTCCAAGACTTTTGAATACCATGCTCCTACTACACGCTTCGTTTCATTAAAGCACCGTAACTAGTTAGCTCATCTTCCCGGTATTCTTCAATGTCTTCCTTCCTTGGGAGAAAAGCCCGATTCCCTTGTTTCATCTTGTACGACCCGAAGTTAAGAAGGGCCTAATGAGCGAACTGCTTGCAAAAAGATAGTCGATGTACCGAATGTTTCGTGAATGCCACTGAATAAGTTGACCTTTGGAATTATACGATCCGAGTATGAAGCATGAAACTGACAATCTATTAAGTATAAGCTCATAGTCTATGAAATTTCCGGATGAAATTTGACGTGGATTAAATTCTTTGTATTCTATAACAGAAAAAGTGTTTGTATAGGACTGATAGCCCATTTTAGACGATACATTCGAAATTTTTTTAATTCTTCATAACTCTAATTTTTTTACATATAACTCTAATATTTTACATAATTTTTTTACATATCTGAAAGTTAATTATTCGGTAATACATTGAGAAATGTTGATAATACCATTTTAGATAAGAAATTTCCGAATATTCTATGCAATAAAGTGCATCTAAATGAAAATTATTCATATAGAAATTCTTAATTATGTAGAAAATGTGTGCGATTCGAAACTGACGATGTGGTAGCTGACAAGCTTTTATCGGAGAATATAAATACAAATAGGTAAAATGTTACAATGCTATAAAATTCTATAAATGGCTAACCGAATTTTTATTTAATATTTTAATTAGAATTTTGGTTAAATTACAATTTATCGAGCGTGAATTTTTTTACTTTTTCTAATGTACCATGAAGATCATGATATTGAGGGATAATGGAAAAAACAAGTCTCAAGGTCAACATGAAATTCTGTAATTATATAAAAATGCTTGAACAAGAGAATTCCAGAGAAACAAGTAAAACAGAAAATTCGGTTAACGAACATAATAATAACAATAATGTTATATTATTTTTCATTTAGTAACTGATTGTTTATTAATACGGATTATTTATCCCGCTTCCAAGGCAACGATCGATCGGTAATATTATTACGTTGTTAAAAATAATTTTAATCCAACGACACAAAATGTTTCAATCCTTGTTTACTCCACATTTTCACCGTCCTTTTCGGTATGGTATCCCGTTATCTAAATATCACGAGACACTCGTTATTATCGCTTGAAAGTACACGATAATCTCTTCACTGTAATCTTCTTTTCCTTAGTTTATTAAAAATGAACTTAAGTCAGTCCCACTTACGTGAAGCTTACTACATCGTTTAAGTTACAGTACTTGAAGTTTACGTCAGATATTACGAAATAAAGTATTCATTTATCGAATATAACCATGTTGATTACATAAGTATTAAAATGTTTAAAATTTAATAATTGAATTAATGAATGTCACTTTTAGATGGATTCTTCTCAGAAATTTGCATCGATATTATAAAACACGTTAAAACGTGAACCTTAAATATCTTGATTTAAAGGGCAAGTGATTTATGCCAGTTTCAAAATAAACGATTCAATTAGTCACGGTATACAATTTATAGATACAATATATTCACAATATATATTTTATATATCACATTTTTCATATCGTACCGTCATTAACAAAGCGAACTTTTTGAAAAATGAAATTGCATAATAATTACCTTGACAGAATTTTGGCTTTGACGACAATTTAAATAACGTACACAGAATATTTAAACTTTGGCATCGCACCAGTAAAGAGTAAGTAATATTTTACAGCTAGATTTTTATAAGAATACTGGGAAGAACGGAGCAAAGAGAGGTAACAATTTTGTTCCTCCGTTGAGATGATTATTTTCCTCCGAGCTGAAGTCTTACTCATGGAACGATGCGCTTATGAGAAACAAGAGGGTGGGTTGAGAGTGAATTTTGCAAAGTATGTCTTATCTCGATGTGCAGATTTCACGGTCTTACGTTTCCTTTTTTTCACGCCTTTCTTCATGAAGCCTTCGTTAATGTGTTAAGAGTTAAATAAGAGCAGGAAGAAATTTCGGTCCCACAATGTCTTCTACTTTAATTATTACCTAACGAGTAATTTGTAAATTCTATACACTGACTCTCGCTTGACTGTAGAATGCACCCTTCCGTGCAATAATTCACAGAATATCGACAGTTCATAAAAAAGTTATAAAACAACGCATACAATATTATAAAATTGAGTGTTGCTTCTTCCTGTGAATTAACACTTCCATGTTACTTTTATACGCTGTTGCATGTACCAAAATATCTGCACTACTGTGAGGCAAAAGAATATCTTCGATTTTTAAAATTTTAAATATAGGTATTAATTTTAAAAATTACTAAATTAGTTCACTCTCCACGAATAAAGCTTTATTCTGCTCTACGGAATTTCCTGCGCAAAATGCTCTTCTTCTTGATTTCACTTGCTCATTGCATTTAAGATATTTTATTTCCTGCACGAATGATTAACCCCTTGACATACAATGACGAGTCTGACTCGTCATTCATTTCATGGGCCACTGTAGACTTTGACGAGTCTGACTCGTCAAGTGCTTTATCGGCGGACGCCGTGCAGTTTACAATTAGATTACATAGTTGCTTCACTCGTACAAATCGTATTATTTTTTAATGATATTTAGATGTTCTTTGTTAACGTCAATCTGATTAATAAAAATCCAAATTTCAAAATAATATGTACTCTTTCTCAGCTTTCACGTAACTGTTCATATGAGCGAAATTAAATAGTATTTTTTGGTCACATCAAGTTCCATTTAATTTGCATGTCAAGGGGTTAAGTAACACTTCAAACAAGACATGGAATAATTGGATTCTGAATTCCACTTCCTTTAGTTGTGAGTTATCGGACAGCTGCGAAGTATTTTCAGAACATTCCTAAGCTTGCGCACATACCGCCGAGGATTCCTCGATATTAGGTCCAGATACGATTAAAAGAACGTACTACTAAATCGTTTCTCTCGACCCCTCATGAAACTTTCATCGGGATACTTAACTGTCTGTCCCAAGGCATCGAACTTTTCTTTCCATTCGGAAAGCAATCCTTACTTAACGTTGACCCGGAATATCAAATTGTTGTAATCAAAGAGTAATACGTTTCCAACGGTCTAACGTTAATGAAGGCAATTTTTGTAAAGACGGAAAATTGTTTGTCTTGATGAAAATTTCTCGTGGCACTTTATTAACGTGTCTTATTATTGGCAGGAAGTGGATTTGTAATTAATGTGGCTGTCAAAGTTGAAATTTTATTCTCGTGTCATTAAGTTTTTGCGTTGAAGTATGACAATTACAATAATACGGATAATAAAATTTGTATTGAATCTAGTTTAATATTTTAAACCTTTCGGACCGACTTTATTTTGGAAATTAGCACCCATAAAGTACTATTGGGTAATATTTGTCCCAAAAATGTTTTTAAAAATAAGTTTTATGTAAAAATTAAGTCTTCTTATCATTCAATCACTTTCTCTTATTGCTAGTATGAAAAAAAAATAAAGTGTCTCAAAATTTAAAAAATCGTACTTTTTGTGCCATTTTCTGCTTCGGACACATATATCCAATTAATAGCGAAATGGTTAAGGGGCCCTGTAACATTAGTACACTGAGATTTGTTACTGGAAGATTCTGTTTGGTTGAGAAAGTTCTAACAGAGTAATTGCAACTATAATACTTAAAATTAGGGGTAGCACACAATGAATCTCTTTTGCCTTAGGGTTAGATACTAAATTAAGCATGAGTTCATTAGAATTTGAGGAATTTCTTGCTATATCCTGGATACGTCTAACGAATATCCTGTTAGAAAATTAAGAACTTCAATTTTTATTACTATTATCTTGAAACTTATTATGAAGAACATATTTTAAATTCGTTCTATTAATAAAGGAGATATCTGATGAATGTGATACACAAAAGAAATATACATTCTTACTAAATGTTTCAATTATAAATTATGCAAGATTCAATATTAAATTGTAATATTCTCATGTTTGCTTTAGAAATGTGCGGTATGCTCGTTTTGAGTAATTGCGCAAGCAATACGATCGCATTTCGACCAACGATATTATTATTTCAATTGAAAATGATGTCCTTGCGATATGTAACTATATGTCAGGCAATAATACAAAGTGCAGATAGTATCGCACACATATCAGCAGTTTAAACAAAATATTAATAAATATGTACATTAAATTAGATCGTCTCGAAAATTCTGAAAGAAATAAGAGAAAACTATATTAATATTTCTATAGTTCTCCCAAAAATATATACGTTTAAAAATAAAAATATTTCCATGTGTTAGCTAACAACAGAAATATTTAAAATCGTCATGTCGTACAGCTCACAATGAATAAAATACAGGAAGTGGAAATTCGGATGGAGCTTAAAGCTTCGTCAACTGAAAGGCACTCTACAGATCTAATCTTCAAATTTTTATAAATTCTAATCGCACAATTCCATTGGGCAAATATAATACAACGATATTTACCCACCGCAGCCTGAATTTTCCTTAAAAAGAGAAATGCAAAATTCAAGCCATAGCATCGTGCATTACACAACAATTTACTTAAACTATAATTCCCCTCTGACTGTATGCAAATAAACCCGCATATCGTATCCACGGATACATCCGCGTATACGTCCCTACGAAAGCAGAAGAATATAATAAAAGGCAAACGTACCCTATCCCATGTACTCACCGTAAAACTCCGGTGCTTAAAATTCACACTCAATATAAATAACGTAACACCTTCACTTAGAAAACCACCATCCGCACTATCCCTCGAAGGAATCCCTCCGGCTTCAAAATACTTAAAGCACCCTGACGTCTTGAAATCCATTTCGAGACGTTTTCGTAGGGGCAAGATCTTCGGGCTACGTACTCAGCTGCATTCTACCGAAACCTAATTCAACCGCATCCGAGATGCAAAGTGCACCCTGAACGTCCACAGTCATACTTGTGTCGGTGTAACCGTATCCAACGTTGTACTTGTGCATTTTACAATGAAACGACGCGTGCCAGCTTTTCGAGTGCACTCCGGTTGGTAGACATACCGCGGCTGAGTGCAAAGATAAGAATGTCTCAAAGAACCGGGCGCTTCTTTCCTCGGTGATAACTACATTGACACATGTGAAAATAACAAATCAATATGTCTAGCCTACGCAAGTCTTTATATATATCTCTCCCGAGTGCCTTCTGTAACGAGCTATTGTTCGGCGGCTGCTTTTTACGGATTGGCTGTTTACGTGTTCGATTAATTATTTCGGTAATTATTGGAATAGCGGATGATGTCTGGGACTTCTGTGATCTTGAAACTTGTTGTGAAGGTTAACAATCGGAATAGTTTCTTAACTGAGTTTTGTTTGTGCTTGTTTTAATTTTTGGGGTAGAATGTTATGTAAAGATTAACGTAACTTTGAATTGCTTTATTAACACTTTATCTACCGCTCATTCTTCTGAACATTATGCATGAGTGTATGTACCTACTTGCGAAGCTCTATAACATTAAAATTAAAATGTGAAGAAATTCTCATTATGTCGTTTTAATTTCAGTTGTTCCGAGGCAGCGTAACTTTATTTTATTATCATCTATAATAACAGATTAATGGACTGCGGGCAATGAGTATTGATAAACAAAAATCCTATTAACAGGCTTCCGGTAGATGAAGCGTTAATTGGTAGCTGAATATATTTTTCGTTACTGCTGCCATTGATTTCGTGACATTTTTCTGGCATTTTCAAAGGAGAAGTATTTTACTTTTCGTTGCAACAGAACTAATATTAAAGATTTTTTATTTCAATTCATACGAATTTTGATAAAGAAAACAATTAAGAATGAAGTGTTTAATACTTGTATTTCTATATCATATATGTATTAAAGGAAAATCTATTCAGGATCTTTTTTCAAAGAATCCTTAAGAAAGCCATTAGCATATTTCAAGCTTATTAAAGTCGCGGATGCTGTCCATCTTATAAATTACCAAGACTTCTTCCAAAAGTGCGCTCAATTGAATAGAATTCCCTCTTAAGGTTTAATGACAGCGTGTTATCGACACAGCCGTGTAATCAAATGGCAAACGGTTTGAGAAAGTCTACGCGAGATTTCAGGAGATTATTGCTGATCCTCGGGGTTGCCGTTTACACCGGTGTAAAGAGTGCCAATGGTTGCGGAGTCGAAATCTAAAGCAAATCATTATTGGAAATCGTTTCGGGATTTCAGAAGGTTTGTTAGTCTTTTCACGGAACTAATTTCGGCGCCCGAATTCACCGGCAGAACCGTAAATACCGAGACACTTGGTTCGTCCGCTGGTATAAATCGCGTTCGAAGGAGTCATTTAACTTCGAGCGTTGCTTTTTGTCATTTCGTGTTTTGAAATGGTGCAGCGGATTTGCTGTCGTTTGTTCCTTTCACGGGAAATTTGTTAAAGGAAATGGAATTTACGTGACTTCGGAGAGAAGATTGTTTAACTACGAGGAAGATCGTGAACTGTCGGGTATGATTGAAGTTCGTTTTTTTTTCGAACTTTTAGTATCGCTGGCTCTATTGCCGTTCTTACTTCGATGCAGGACATAATGTTTGATGTTCTTTATCTATCCTTTGTTTCCGGAGCATTTCACAGTGAAACATATATAAAAGGAGACTGAAATTGATCACTTATTTAGTAGCCGCATTCCAACATTATTTTTGTCTTTCTGGAAGAACTTAGTAGAAAATTGTGAATCCACGAAAATTCACCACCACAGCAATTCACCGCCAGCAATTCATCGGTAGCAATTTACCGTTTGTTTATTGTTAGTCGTCATTTAAAACTACGCCTACCCAGCACTAATTTATCTTTTTGTTACATACACCTAATTTAAACCAGACCCGCCGGCAACAGGTACCCGATGTGAAATGTGCATGTGAAAATCGTAATCCTAGCAACATATCGAAAAATCATTGAAATCGGTGAGGTGGAACCTTTCCTGTATATTTATCAAAATCTATTGTTAATTAATAAATTACTCATTTATCGCAGTGATTTTATTAACTGGTTGACTACCACGGTAATTTTCAGGATTCCAGTCTAAAAAGTCAATTTAATTTAATCATATTATATTATTAAAAACTCTAGCTATAATACATAGTAATCGTCAAGAAGCATAGAGAATGTACTTTTTTAACACTAGAACTACCAAACCAGTCAAAATGACTGGTACACAATTTTTCCAAAAATTCTCCAAGTTTATAGAAGAGTATTAGAATAAATATTCTGCGTCAATCTTAAAAAAACATAAATCATCGAATCGATTATCTTTTCCGCCTCTTGGTCCCTCCTTTTTCAAAGTACTTATTTAATATTTTGAAATATGATAGATTTAACGCCGGTAGTTCTAGTGTTAAAGAAGTTCTTGCGAATTATCTCGTAGTTGATTTCGAATAAATTTTGTACTTTTATATTTTCTATTCATATATTAATACATTTTTTCTTTATGTAAGCCACAGCCCAGATTTTTTGTTCTCTTCCCAGAAGCTATCTATTCATATTTACACTGATATGCTACTAATTTAATCGTAGCTGCGAATATGGCATGTAAACAAACTACGAGATAAGTCGTAGTCGGCGTCCTACCCAATAACGCAAACTACGAGTTAACTCGTAGTTGGCAGTCAACGTGTTGATAGTAATGAATTATAATCATCTTAGAACAAATCAATTTTTGTGTTTTTTTTCATTTCATTATTTAATCATCCTAAATAAGTAATAAATGTATGGCGGTAGCGATCATTTGTAAGCTATAACTTGTTTATGCGCTAAACTGACGCGGCGGTAAACTAATGGCGGTGAATTGCTGGCGGAGAATTTTCCGGATGCCATTAACATCAATACATCTAGATTTAATCTCTGCTTACCATTCCGTAACTCGGAGGGCTTGTTGCGGATTTGCAGGCAGTGTTATAGCTATATATAGCTACTACACTAGATTCGTAGTAATGAGTTGTTCTCACAATCTGGCGGTTGGTTCCGTGTTTTCGTTGACCACATGTCTCTCTGTTTCACTTCCTCCGTTTCCTTAGTTTGGAGATGATCCAATCGATCGAGCTACTATACAGTAAACCTGCTCTCCGGAAGCTTATTGCTACGAAACAGATTAATTAATGGAAATGTAATATATATTGGTTGAAGGAAATTGTTTAGTGTATTCATCATTTTCATCGCATTTTGAACGATGTCTTACAGTGGTATTATATAAAAGTTTTTTAATTCATTGGTGTGAAAGTTATATAGGAATCATTTTTGCGCTTTTTATCTCTTTTTTGCAATTAGAGGTAAAGAGATGATTAATGAAACATTCCCTGCTTATAATACTTTTGTAGGATAATCATCATTTTCGTCACATTTTGAACGCTGTCTGATTGTGATATTATGTACAAATTTTTTAATTCATTAGTACGAAAATTATGTACACTGAAACCTGTTTTTGCGCGGTCTTTTTTGTGCGGTATATGAAATATGAAATTTTCATATATCGCACAAAAAAAATCGCACAAATGAAAAATCGCACAAAAAAAGACCGCACAAAAACAGGTTTGAGTGTAGATATAATTTTTGGAGTTTTATATCTCTTTTTGCGAACACAGATACAGAGATGATTAATGAAACACTTTCCATTTGTAATAATGTATTTGTAACATAATTATAAAGTTGCTTTGAGTAAAGTAGAAGCTATTTTGTCGAAGCAATGCAACAGAAAATGTGAAATCA
This sequence comes from Cerceris ruficornis, assembly GCA_963989415.1. Lineage (NCBI taxonomy): Eukaryota > Metazoa > Arthropoda > Insecta > Hymenoptera > Crabronidae > Cerceris > Cerceris ruficornis. The sequence continues at coordinate 37,643,522 of OZ022517.1, read as the reverse complement.
TACATCAACAGAATAAAATTCAGGAAAGTAACTTCAAACAATAACACAAAAATAAAACGAAATATCTAACAATATCAGTCGAAGGCATATTTTAGAAACAAAGGTAAAAATGAAATAAATTATAATATGCACAGGACCATTACATTTTCTCACGTTTAGTTATATCCTTTGGATCCTGCGCATCCTCTAAATGAACTCAATGATAAGAGGAACTAGAGAGACATACCGTGAAAAAATAATAGTATACAATTTGTCCGACCTTGTTACTATCGCTCGTAAGATTCAAGAAAGGAAGGGATAGGGGATGAAAACCGTAGGATATATAAGGTACGTGTCGGTGAAATAATAATATAGTCTTTGAAAGGATACAGGAAACGAGTTGTTTTTCTGGCGCGAGATATCGTAATGTTGCCCTAGATATAGAAGTGCCATGGTGTTTGTCGTAATTTAGACGGTGCGAGAGATATACTAGTTCTAAGCGAAAGCAACCCCCTTGAGAAGGAAACATCCAACTTGTGATTATCATATTAGGTAACCTACTTACGTCAGTATTAACATATCTACTTCATAAAGAAAGAAAAAGAAATATTCATGTATCTAAGGAAACATTCAAGGCCCAATAGTGATTATTAAATAAGGAGTTTACCTTAGCATCACAAACTTAATTTAATTTGGAGATATAAGAAAATTTAATTATCAATTATAGGATCTTTATCTTTTAAAAAACAAATATGGAGAAGCGTAATACAAGAAAAATAATTCAACAGTTTGTATAGAAATTTTCAATAACATTTACGTAATTATTCAGTCACCTATGTGTGGAAAAATTACGAAGATTATCTCAATATTTTAAATGCATGGAATACTTTACAACTAATTGTTATATAACGTTATTTCATTTTTATTGTTTCTAATAAAATATACATTAATTATTTTACGTTGCTTGTATCAATCGTAGCGTAAATATTAGAAATACCATAGTCGATATGGTCTACTCATTTTTCCCTGCAATTCCAAACTTCTCTTCCTCCTGTATTATCTGCTATGTCTCTGTCAATTTCTAATAGAAGTATCCTGATCGATATCGACAGGTCGACATGAGTTTTTACGAACTCCATCCGTCCGTTATTCGTAATTTTCATACTAGAGATGCGATTCGAATGGAAAAGCTTGCAAACTCGTCGTTTCACGAAGTTTACATCCCGTAAATATAGTATGAATAATAAACATATTCAACTTATACCGACATATACACGTACGTTGCTGGCGAATATAAACAATAAAATAATTTATATATATATTATAATTTATTGAGCGTCATAGTTAAAAAAAAATTCTAGAAATTAAATCGTCACTGATTCTCGTAGAATTTTTTGAGAATAAACTTTAAAGGAGAATTATTTCGCTGTTTATTATGACAAAATTATCACAAAATGATAATTTTTGATAGGGAAACCGATTAAAAATAAAATATTCAATATCTGTGTGCCTGCACTACTTGGAAGACTTATTTCGATTAATATTAATTTAACTAGTATAATACGTGGAAAGTGCAGATAACACGAAGGAATTCTTAGTACTGTCATTAATGCTCTAATTGTAAGTTCCCGAATCACATTTACATATAACTTAGCTTACAATTAGCTCTAATCTTACATTACGTGAAACTAACGAGACTTCATAATCCGCTATTTTCGTAAGTACAGTGTTTAATAATGACAGTGGAGAGTCTGCATCTAATGTAACAAGTTTATAATCGAATTCTTTCGAATGGCACAGTTCCACCTATTTAATTAAGTAGTTCAATATTGATTTTATAATTGAAGTATTAATGTACGTACTTATGAATTATTCAGGGAAAGATATGTAACAATAATATTTTCACTATTAACATTTCAACTGTATGATTCATAAAAAAATTTGGTTTCAATTTGTTTTCTATATTGTATTTGTATTTGGCAGTTTAGCATATTCTCAATTTCTTAATTATAACGAATATTTTCTGAGAAATTTGATTCAGTCAATTTAATTGTAATTGTATATCTCCAAACGATTGCAATCACTGAATAGACGTGACATAATCGAGCCAATTACGTCAATTATCGCCTCGATTCGATACCTCGAGGTGTCTAATTTGCTAGGACAATTTCAGTTTTCGTAGGATCAATAATCACAAGATATTCCTAATCTCTCTTGCTATTCTCGTAAATCTCAAGTACCGAAGGATTCCGGCCTACCTTATCCCTATCATGCCCCTTTATTTTCTCCGTCGATCTTTAACACTCCACTAACTTCGAATCACTGATAGTGCCTTAACCACAGCCGGCTTGAGCACGAGAGAACGAGAATCTCAGCTTCTAACTCCTTCAGGCACATCTATACGACAGGATCATTGTGATAATCTTGAAATCTGGTACGTAATCCAGAACGAGGACGTAACGATTAATTTCACTTGAATACGAATGTTCGTAAATTTTCGCATTTGCGGAGCCCTTTTACCGATTTCGATGATCTCTTTCGAGGCTCCATCGAGAGGCAGTAAAATTTCATTTTTTTTTAGCGGTTAATTGAGATTGGAATTTTTTCTTCGGTAATTGAGAAGAAGATCATCGTTGGGAATGAAAATTAGGAGTATTAACTTGTTTTTAATATCGTGCTGGAAATCAGAAATAAATGGAGAGATACTTAAGAAAAATGTTATGGATTATGTAATGAACGAACTACAGAGTAGCGTATACGACGGTTATAGTGGTTACAGAAGTAAGGGCTTACATTACCAATTATTGGGACCGAAATTAAATCTAGTAATAGTATTTTGTAAAAGGAGATCTTCATATGGCTGTCTGCCGATTTTAATAAAATTTCAAACAAAAGTTTGGTATGTTTGTAGAACTTTTAAAGAACATATCGTTTCTTATTATTAATGAGGGCTGACGATTTAAGGGGTAAATCTACTTCAAAATTTCACAAGAATTTTTAAAATTATTATAAGAATGAAAGAATAAGATATACTTATTCTGACTGCATCCACATATATTTTAAAAATACCGTCCAAATTCTGTGCGCTAACTTTGAAGCTTAAAAGGATCTTTAACACTAGAACTACCGGCGTTAAATCTGTTATATTTAAATATATTAAATAAGTGCTTTAAAAAAGGGGAATACAGAGGTGGAAAACATGATCGATTCGGTAATTTCTGTTTTATGATATGAACGTAGAATATCTATTCTATGACTCTCCTATAATCTTGGAGAATTTTTGGAAAAAATGGCGTACCAGTCACTTTGACTGGTTTGGTAGTTCTAGTGTTAAAAGAAAAACTGTATAAAATAATGCAGTGGAAATTATGTTATCGCAAATAATGTAGGAAGATTTTGCGACACTAGTTCTATTTTCTCTTGATACGCAAAAACTAAGAGTGTGCACGACAGGTGATGATGAAGGTTGATGCAAGTGTAACGTGGAAGGTGTGAAGCGTAACATGGATCTTATACTATAAGATAAGCAGTAAGGAAACGCCCGAATGAGCTTGAAGATGCAGACGACGGAAACTTAAGTTTGATGCAGAGCTTTCTCAAATTCACGGACATGAATGCTTTATAACTTGGAAATTTACAAAGAAAATACTCCGGGAAATAAGAAATACAATATATGTACTTTTATACGTTGGACAAAAGTATGTAAATTCTTTGCTTCTATTTCTCCGAGCTTTGATTGAAAGAAACTAGAACAGATTCATGCATTAAGCAGAATGTCCAAAAATTTTTAGGCCAAGGGGCTTTCTATGGCAGAAACGGAAAACATTTTGGTGTTCTTACAACAATTTCATACGCGATTGGCATACTTTAATATTATGTTTGGAGCTAAAAATATTTTTAGATACCGGTGCAATTTTATAGGTTTAAGAGAAAATATTAGTATTCTGAGATTGACTCTTGAAGCCTTGGGTAACTATAGTGAAGCCTGAGGGCTTCGCTGAGGCTAGATCGAGAAGTAGCGTATTAAAAAATGTGAATTGAACCTGCGAACCGAATTTGCAAGGCCGTGAAAGTATAAATGAAAGGTACAAGTTGTAACATAGTTCTAAATTTTATTGTGTTCAATTAAATGTTACATGTTGATTAGATAATCGTATAACGCGCGAAACGTTATTAGTAATGCACAACGTTTGGATTAAATTTCAGTTATAGGAAAGTGAAATCAGAACAAATATTAAGATAAATATTGATTCTTTTAAGTTTCAAAGTTTAATCGTAAAAATGAAAATGTTTATTTTTGTCGTTTTTATGATAGGATCCCAATGACAAATTTGTTTATCTATTGTCTCTTCGCGGTAATCCGCAAACATCTCTTTATTTTGCTTACAAGTTGTCCAATCAGTCTTTGTTTATTCTTCGTTATCGTTTCTCCTCAATAAAAACAACCATTTGTCAGATATTCCCACTTTTCATTCAAAACAGAACAATTAAAGCGCATCCACGTAGTGAAAATAATTAATTTTAAATTCATTTAACTTTGTAATAGTAATACAATTAAATTCAAAATCTGCAATATATCAAAATGAAGCATCTACCCCGTCATTATTTTTCTTTTCCTTTTCACATTTTATCTACCTCCGGATCCGTTGGATAATTACTTTTTATATTTTTCATTAATTCGATCTTTTTTCCTAGAATCGAGCTCGATCAATTTTTTTCGTAGATTATTCAAATAATAGCAATTGAAATTCAGGAGCTCCGACGTCTCCTCAGCATTCCAGCTGGACTCGGTCGAGTAATCGCGCCATACTTTTCTTCCTTTTGCATTTATCTTCGGACGTGGTTTTTTAATTAGAACGGGTCGGATTTCTTTTATTGTAACGAGTATCCTTGAGATCAGTTACAAGTCCGAGATTTCGAGATGTAAGTTGCCATTGAAGTTAGGATTGGAATGACGTTTCGTCAGCATTGCAGTTGAACTTCGTTAGGATAACAGTAGACATTGATACTGAAGTGGATACTTCCATTGCCTTTTGGATATACCCAGAATCACTGAAGGGTTTCATCAGTTAGAGTTTCACCAATCAGCGTAATTGGTAAATTCCGCAAAAACGTTGAAAAGGTTTTTTAAGAAAATATCTTCATTCTTAGCTACTGTTCAACCTTGTAGCGTTTCTTTCAACTGGCATTCTATGGATGTTTCAAATGTCGATTATTTCCATGTTCCTGAAAAGGATGATGTTATAGTAGATAATATTTACGTCCGTTCTGACAAGAATTCGACTGTTCAGAAGCTTAATTATCGCTGTCTGTACGTAGAGGTGCGCTTCTACTTCATCTCATTTTGTGCAAAGTCTCTCACATGGTAAAAGATTTTTGAGAATTCCTAAGAAATGCTTATTCAACATTTTTTCTTGAGAAGGACAAGAAGTCCTGGAATTATCGTAGGTTTGGCACTTAGTACTTAGATTTATATCATACATCATAATTATACTGTTTCTGTTTAATATTAATAATAATTATATTATTACAATTAATAATTAGGCTTGCTAATTAGTACTTTGTTTGCAACGACTTCACGTGTTTTCAACGCGTTAGGTGTTGTTGACAATGTCTCCTGACTTCGTTATAAAATTATTCTTCCTGCATCACATTAAATTAAATTTCACTCCAGCACTCTCAAGACCCTTTATCACAGCAGCACATATCTGCCTAATAAAATCATCGTCATTAAAGCAAACGCAATTAATCAAACTCCCAACAACATGAAACCTCAAAGCATCCACTATAAATTCTCCCGAATTTTTCTTTCCAGAACCCAAGATCTTTTATCAAGGCAATGAATTCATGAAAGAAAGGCAAAATCCTCACCTCTCATTTTTCCTTCCAGAACTTAAGACTGTTTATCATAGCAGCACATATCTCTCTAAAAGCATCATCATCATCAAAAGCAAACGCAATTAATCCAACTCCCAACAACATAAAATTTCAAACCATCCACTCCCAAATTTTTTCAAAATCCAAGATTCTTCACCGAACCAATGAATTCATGAAGAAAAAATCCAAAATCATCACCCTACGTCATCTACCACCCAACAATCATCATTAAAGCAAACACACTTATCCAACTCCCAACAACATGAAATTTCAAACCATCCACTCCCAAATTTTTTCAGAATCCAAGATTCTTCATCAAACCATTGAATTCACGAAGAAAAAAATCCAAAATCATCACTCTCCATCATCTAATTTCAAACCATCCACTCCCAAATTTTTTCAGAATCCAAGATTCTTCATCAAACCATTGAATTCACGAAGAAAAAATCCAACATCACCCTACGTCATCTACCACCCAACAATCATCATTAAAGCAAACACACTTATCCAACTCCCAACAACATGAAATTTCAAACCATCCACTCCCAAATTTTTTCAGAATCCAAGATTCTTCATCAAACCATTGAATTCACGAAGAAAAAATCCAACATCACCCTACGTCATCTACCACCCAACAATCATCATTAAAGCAAACACACTTATCCAACTCCCAACAACATGAAATTTCAAACCATCCACTCCCAAATTTTTTCAGAATCCAAGATTCTTCATCAAACCATTAAATTCACGAAGAAAAAATCCAAAATCATCACTCTCCGTCATCTAATTTCAAACCATCCACTCCCAAATTTTTTCAGAATCCAAGATTCTTCATCAAACCATTGAATTCACAAAGAAAAAATCCCAAATCATCACTCTCCGTCATCTAACACCCAACAATCAAACAGTAAGCTCAAAGCGAAACTAATTAATCTCCCCTAATCGGCCACGACATATTTCCCTGACGTATGAGCGCCTAGATAAAAATGTCCGCAAGCCATCAGCTGTTTTTTTTCACCCTATCCGGCCACCGGACTGTTAATAACAATAACCGGAACGGTAACGAAGGAAAGAAAAGTGGCAAAGCAGAAAGATAGAATCAGAAGGTGTCGAGTGCCGTGGAGGTTCCCAGTGCGCAAGGGCGTTGGCGCTGACGACGGACGGTACTGGAAGTGTCGAAGGTGTGGGGTCGTCGTGGGGGCTTTGGAGCTTCATGGCGGGATGCGAAGAGGGGATGGTTTGAGGCGAACATGGGGTGGGACAACCGGAGACGACTGTGCTCCCAGTCACTCAGTCCGCGCCCCGACACGCAATCGTACGCACACTTTTCCTCACTGAGAAACCGAACTTTGCGTTTGCCTTCTTTTTTTTTTCTCGTCGCGACTTTCGAGTCCTTCGGACGAGTTTCGCGTGCATCTACGAATTCAGGATTTCCAGTTGCAGACTTTCTTTAACGGCGTTCGCCAGCGACGCGCGGCATATTGGTGAGTATTTGTTTTTTTTTTTCTTTGTGTATGTGTGCGTGCGTGTTTAAAAATTGTTAGATTTATTATATCGATGTGACAAAGAATTTAATGAAATTGATCAGGATCGTGAGCTTTCGTGTGACGCTTGCGTGTGCTTAGATCACTTCCTCGGAGTCTTGTCCTCGCGGCAGGATCTCGGGTAACGTGAGGATTGAATCGTTGAAGGACGAACGTTCGTTTGTATTTTTTGGAATTGTGTACGTCTTATTCGGACGTTATACGTTAGCATGGCTGCCATGTTGCCAATTAGCTTTGTAATTATACTTGTCATTCGACGTCCTTGTGTTCCATCTGGCTAGCAGAAGGACTGATGCGAATACTTTGTCCACCGAAATGGGAGGACTTTTTAGAGTTTCCTTGACATTAAAGAGCTGCTGTAATACTTGAGTAATAATCTCTTGAACAAGTTTCTTAAAAACATAAATTACGGAGTTATTGTACAGCGGAGAAAATTCACCACTGACTTTCACGAGTCTCGATTTACACACTTATTTACCGTCACTGTAGCTTGTTATTTTTCATTAAACTTCCATAAGTTTTCTCATACATGAGAATCAAATAAATAAATATCACGAATGACGATAAAAGTGGTAGCTTTGAATTTCATGAGACCTTAACTTTGAATAAATCGCTTTATCATATTTCTCGATATTTAGAAATGCGCGTCGACGTTAGAACATATGATCATCATTCTCTCGCTTTCCAAGTATTACCGAAATTTTAAGCGCGTCGTTTTTACATTCCGCTTGAAAATCGCCGATTTTAATCGTACGATCGAATTTGATTGTAACGAAAAGGAACCTTCGCTATTACGTGCACCGCATTTTACATTTGCGACAATGGTAGCAATAAATTATCTCGTCGAATGCCAGTAGTATCGCGACGATCGAGGCACCGTGTCGTCATTGTGGCCGATCGTGTTTGCGATAGTTTGCGACTTCTTCCAAGGGATCGTCCGGAGATAAGAAAAAAACGCTATTAGATAGAAAAACGATTTCCGATGGTACTGTGGCCAGGTCGTAAAGAAACGTACACGTGCCGTAGAAGAAATACACTGCAAAGAAAAGAAAAAAAGAAGTGGTTGAATCTGGCGATTTCCAATTAACGTTCTCATATTTTATCGTAGTCCCTCAGCCAACTAAAAAAAGAGCCGTAATTAGAATACTTCTAACGCGGTATCACGATGATCTCAATTTTATCACTTAAGGCACATCTGCGTCGAGTTTCCAAGCAATTTCGTGTTTAGCAAGGTTTCGCGAGACTATCGAAAATTGTCAGTAACGTCTTAGGATCACCTACGGCTTGACTTCAGGCGTATTAATTACTCTTGGTCTGTTGTCGATGTAGTTGAAACGACTTAATGCGATGAACTCTCAGCGGTAAGATCGTGCGTACTTGCGCTGGTAAATTTATAGGAAGTTGATCTTCGAAGAAGGAAAAAATAGATTTCATGTAACTTTGCATTTTCGCGGTACACGACTGACCGATAGCGATATACGGCAGATGGATTACTCTTAATTAATGTCGAAATAATAACGAATTTCGCTAACGATTTAATATGCAGATTTTAATTTATCAACCGGATAATTTGATACAGAATTTCATGTGGCGAGTTTTAGTTTCAATTAGGGATTTAATAATACCGTTATTAAATCTGCGAATAGCAGATGTGGATTAAATGATAATAAATCGTTGAAATAAGATCCGCATGTATTGCAAAATGGGAGAGAGATTGTCACAAAACTGTGTGTTCAAAAGTGGAAATTGTTTTTGAATGTAAAAAGACACTATTTTGTAGATGAAACTTCTGAATAAAAAGAGGGAATTTTTATAAAAGAAATTGAATTACTAATAAGATGCATTTATAGAATGCAACTTAATATCAGGAAGTAAATTAGAAAAACCGACTTAATTGCCTGTCACTGATTGCACGATGAAGATAAATAAATAAAACTGTTGTAATTCTTCGGAAAATATCTGTGTGATACTTTTATTTGGATCACTGGAAAATCGCGTTTTTAAAGTTGTTTCTTTTTTGCAAGTACGCGATATCATTGTATTTATCGAAATCAGTGTAATTGCAAGTCAAGTATGATTTTACTCGTTTACATAAGAATAGGACAAAAAATTCAGGAAAGATTTAGAAATAATTTTGCGCAGTGCTTATTGAAATTTACCGTGGACAATTTTTTTTCTCATCTATTATAAATTTCCACACGATGCACCGTTATCTCGGCACGTTAAAACACCAGAAATAATTAACGTTTATTAAACATTAATAACGCAGTTCGTACAGAGATTTCATTCCAAAAACAGAGAAAAAGTGGAGGATGGTAACAAAGAACGAATGCGAAACAGGCTGACGATGTATTAAGTTAATTAGGAAGAGTTCGGATTTTATTTGGTTTTTATTACAAAGCATGCCGTTAATGAAAATGGAGGATTATTATATTATTTTATTCGATGGTACATTGTTTTGTGAATTAATATTAATTTAATGTCCGCCAATTTCTAGTCCAGAGGTGTTAGAAATCCTAATTTATTAGTATTTACGATAGCAATAACTATAGATGTCGCAGGATACCTTAATTAAATATGCAAAGTAATTATCAAATCTAACAGTAGAAACCATTTCAGGAGAAAGTCAGCGGCAGCAGAAAGTTATGGTGGTTATACTTCATCCTCAGACCGCAAAGGTTTAAAAGAAATTAATTAATATCCTTCTACTTGCAAATGTCGCGTTAGAAATTGCAGCGGCCGACGTGAATGAATTATTAATTATTTAATGAATATATGCTGCTGCAATTTGGATAATTGTTCGTGCTGCAATGACTTCTAATTTTATTCTAGGTATTCACATTTCGTAATAGCATAAAACATCATTTTAAATTAGATTACATTAGTATCCTAATTGTAAGACCAGAATATAATATGTTCTTATATTATAACGATGTACGTATTAACTTCTGAGAATATATTTCTTAGTCGATTAGTCGAAATAAGTATCGCGCCTTCCACATCACTTGTATCGATCAGCACTTTCAGAAAATCAGCAAAAACAAGCTGGAAAGTTTATGCTTAGCACGCCAGGATAGCTTCATGGTGCAGTCTTATAATTCTATTCATCGTTGAAAATCCATTTGCTAATTGGGATATGCCGGTATTTACCGAATCGGATAATTCGCGTCACGCCAATTCAGTTTACAAATCCACAATTAACATTCTGCTCGATTTCAAGGACTTCTACTCATTGACCCGTTTGCAAAATTAGTTAAGCCAAATAGATAATCCATGCAAAATCGAAATTCCGATAACGTACGCGAATATCTTTGTTACATTTACAATATGAATTCGAAAAATTACACGTCGAGTGGAAGATATTAAATTACTTCATGAGTCGAGTTCATGATTAAAATGAAACAGGTCACGATTAAAACTACCCAAATTAAATAAAACAAGGCACCAAGAGATAATAGAACGATCGTCTATAACGGAATTCGTTACTTTCGCAATCGTTTAAAAGTACTGCAATTTTCTAAGTGTTTTTTTTCCGAAAATGGAACTAGACTCGGAATAAGTTCTTTTACTATTTCGACTTTTTGCGCAATTCTTCATCGCAGTAATCACATCCTTTCTCCTTGGCATCACGATTTTCAGTCCACCCCATAGATCCGTCGTTACTCGAAATTGAAATACGGACATAGAAAGACTGCGAAACATCGTCCAAAAAACTTTCCACCCTAGAAAGGTCCTAACTCCAGTAACATTTAACTGAACTATAGTCAAACGATACGTCGATTTATCTTTCCCTCCGTTTTACAGTAAAACAACGAAAAGAAAAAATACAGATAACAATGACGTAGACTTCGGTAGCCCTTACGGAACCGGGGTGTACCGTGATTCCTATTTTCCAAGTTAACCGACAGGACGATGTACAAACATTACTTTCCAATCCTGTAAACGTTCACCTCTGATATTGGATTCCCGTTGGAGTTGGAAACTTTCCTCAAAACGTCCTCGACTCTTTTCCGGCTCTCCGCATCCACCCAGGGAAACTTGATTCATCTAACTTAGTCCTGCGTATCTCGCCGCAGAAAGTGTTCATTCCGGCGAATCAACGTGGATGGAAAATTTCGACGCATCGTCCCTCGCTTACTCGCATTCTATTCTTTCGTGTCCCGTTGAGCTAACTCTTACGCAACTGCACTTCATACCAGCTGGTTCGCCGGTTCAATAGGTCGTGCTAACTCGACGAATCGTCAACTGCAAACATGTCGACTGAGAATGGAAAATCTCTGGAAAAGTTCCCGTACTTTATACAATCGGAAGAAATTAGTACGAAATTTCTACTATTGTTATTGAAAAAGTTCGAGAAGCGTTCTTGCGGTCATAAAGGCATTGAATTATACTTTCGTAGCAATTCCTTTGAATCCTTTGGACCACATTCTTCGGACTTTTCGTTCGGTTGCTTCTTTTTTTCGTGCGATATTTTACGCGGTTTTTGGGTTGAACTTTTCGTAAGGAAGGTTTCTTAAAAGCTTACGCAGTAATGTCGTAGCAGGAGGATGGGAGTTTCGAGGATTTTGACGAGTTCTCGTAAAACTGAACCCGCCCTCTTCGAGATGCGATTGCGGTCTTCGTGACTTAATCCTGACGCCGATCGATGGGTCGAACGAGACGATCGGACGGATGTCACGATTTGTATGTAAATGGGAAAGTCCATTTACAGTGATAGGATTGTATGAAATAATTAGTGGAGAATATAGATGCAAAAGTGACACGTTACACTTTTTTTAACACTTTATCTACCGCTCATTCTTCTGAACATTACGCACGAGTGTATGTACCTACTTGCAAAGCTCTACAACATTAAAATTAAAATGTGAAGAAATACTCATTATGTCGTTTTAATTTCAGTTGTTCCGTGGCAGCGTAACTTTATTTTATTATCATCTGTAATAACAGATTAATATACTGGTTAGCGTTTTTCGGGTTAAAGCCGCGTTGGGAAATTTGAAAATTCCGACGTTTCGCCAGCATTTCAGCTAGCTTCATCAGGGTAAACTGATACTGAGGTCTCCTGTTGACAGCACTTCTATTTATAATGGTGCTCAATGACGCGAAACCGTGCTTCCGCCAATCAGATTTTTAGCTGTTAGATTTTAGATTTGATCAGCTGAGCTACTAACACATGGGAGGAGGGTGTTCCAGATTGGGTTGATGTTATAGCCTCTGTCCCGATTGATGTTGTTGGGATATTTTATTATTTCCAATGCTTCCCGGTATTTCCTGGGGAAGTAACCTGAGGTCTTAGCCAAGAGCTTGGTTTGGTCGAAAAGTATTTTGTGACCGGTGTTGATTTTATGTTCGGCTATAGCCGATTGTGTGTACCCCAGTCTGGAACACCTCTCATGTTCTTTGAGACGTGTGCTCACACTCCTCCCAGTTTCTCCGATGTATACGTCTCCACATGAGCATGGGACCAGACTGGGGTACACACAATCGGCTATAGCCGAACATAAAATCAACACCGGTCACAAAATACTTTTCGACCAAACCAAGCTCTTGGCTAAGACCTCAGGTTACTTCCCCAGGAAATACCGGGAAGCATTGGAAATAATAAAATATCCCAACAACATCAATCGGGACAGAGGCTATAACATCAACCCAATCTGGAACACCCTCCTCCCATGTGTTAGTAGCTCAGCTGATCAAATCTAAAATCTAACAGCTAAAAATCTGATTGGCGGAAGCACGGTTTCGCGTCATTGAGCACCATTATAAATAGAAGTGCTGTCAACAGGAGACCTCAGTATCAGTTTACCCTGATGAAGCTAGCTGAAATGCTGGCGAAACGTCGGAATTTTCAAATTTCCCAACGCGGCTTTAACCCGAAAAACGCTAACCATTGTATACCTAACAATGGCCGCGAAAGCCTCAAAACCTAGATTAATATACTGTCGGCCAATGAGTATTGATAAACAGAAAGCCTATTAATACATTTGCGACCGAGAAATTTTTTTCCGTTTCTAATACTGAGTACCGGCGAAAATACTGCAATTCTGAAGCTGATTGCCGCAAACTTGTATCGTTAAAGCAAGGATAAAAATGATAAAATTTGTTTTGGAATATCAATGTTGCAATTATGTGTTGTTTAAAATAAAAAGATTTTTATAATTTGTATACTTGCCGGCTTACAGTTAGTGAGCCAACTGAGATATTCTCACTTGTCTCACTGAGATAGCGGTTATTATCAAAAGCGTCTAATGTTGCCGCATTCAGAAACAAAAATTGCAGGACGTGAATTCACGTCAGCGGAAATCAAGCATAGAATTTAAAATGACGCTAATTCACGTCAGCGGCAATCAGGAATAAAACTTGAAAAGACGTTAATTCACGTCAGCGGTCGCGAATGTGTTAATAGGCTTCCGGTAGATGAAGTGTTAAGTTTAACGCCTTAAGTCATCAAAGTTTGGGCTTCATGGTCGTTAGGAATTTTTTAGGTTCCGGAATAATTATATTTCTTCGAGCTAGTTAGTACGTTTCAAGGTTTGTAGGATCATGAAAAAGAAAGACAGGTGCGGTAACCCATCCAAGTAGCAGTACTCGGCCTGAGTAGCTTAACACCGGAAATGCAGTTGGTCGCCGCGAATCCACTGCACCAGCGTCCTCTCCCTGATGATAATTCTTCTTCATGTCCTTTTCTCCTACGTTTTTAATAGGAGGGTTACCGCCTGATCCCACAGATATTTATGGCATTTAACGCTCCGACTTTTAATTGTGAATATCGATCGGCAACTCCAACTTATTCTCATCATACTTCGACTTGCAAGTTCTTAAGTGTTAGATTTTAAATGCTACACTGACGTGTACAAAATAATATTAAAGTAATTCAAAACAATCTTTATTCAGCACTGACTGCCTTTACTCATCGCTTGTAACTGTCTCAGGGGTATTATTTTTTATTTGTAAACAATTACCGATAACGACCCAAAAATACACACTTGGAGTGTTATGGGTTAAATATTTGACAATGTTTATAGATCATTTGACATTGAACCTGTGAGGTCCAAAAAGGGGTGCAGTTTGTAATTTCATCTTTTGATTTTTCTACGTTTTGTATTTAACACTAGAACTACCAAACCAGTCAAAATGACTGGTACACAATTTTTTCCAAAAATTCTCAAAGTTTATAGGAGAGTCATATGAAAAATATTCTACATCCAACTCAAAAAACATAAATCACCGAATTGATCATATTTTCCGCCTCTTGATTCCTCTTTTCTTAAAGTACTTATTTAATATATTGAAATATAGCAGATTTAACGCCGGTAGTTCTAGTGTTAAAGAGGATACAGGTAGTTATCAGAGTTTGATGGCAAAATCTGCTAAATACTGGTTCTGTTCCCTTTTTGATAGCTATTTAATTCATTTTTTTGCAATGTATTTACCAGTGAAATTCTTAGCTACAATTTAGACGGTGAATGTCTGAAATCACAATTTTTACATTAAATCACAATCTATTGTTAACGAATGATTAAGCAACTTACTTAAACATGAAACTGAAATTCACATTACTAACTTCCATATTAATCAACGTTAAGAACAAACTGTACACTATTTTACCAACTGTCCCTTAATTATTTTTATAAAATTATTTTTATCGCCTTTATAAAGAAAAGGGAAAATTTCGTTAAAGTCCTTCCCGAATGAAATTTGTTTTTTACATCCCCTTATCCGGGACGTAAAAACTTCTAAAGTAGAATAATAAAGTTTCAAGGTATTACGTATATTATCAACGAAGACGCGAACAAAGTGATTCATTTACCTTCGTCTGCTACACTGCCGATAGCATATAAATGATCCTGAAAACGTCTCGTTCAAAATGTCTTTTCCATCGAAATCGATATTACAAAGTTTCGTCGTAAATCTTACGCGACGGAGCATTATAATATTCCAGATATTCGGATATGAGTTGTCGTTACGGTTTTGTGACCAACATTGATCTAGAGACGTAAACACGTATACATTGTACGCGTATGACGGTTGCAATGGTCAATGTTCTCAATCTGTGTTAACGTATCAACGCTTTTGCTTTGGAAACGACTGTTTTTCATTTTATTCGACTGATGCGTTACAGCAATGTCTCGACAGCAATTTCCCTCAAGTGTAACCAGGGCTATTATGAACTGTATGTTCAAATTCTGATTTCATTATCAGCTGGGTGGATAAAGTTTCATTTTTATTTCCTTTTATGAACACGATTTATATGCTTCTAATGTTTTATTTCTTTTTCGATTCATTGTTTCATCATTTTTTTAAATTATATTCAATTACATTTGCAATAACTTCTTCTTTTTATTTGAGAAACGTTAGGGATGCTAATATACAGTTGTCTAGATCTATAAGAGTGCAGAAATGACAATTTTCTTGAAATATTTATTGCGATATTCCTCTAATTTATTGTTTTACGTTGTTGTCTTTTGCGACTTATAGTCACACAAGAATGATCTGGAAGATTTCTGAATAAAATTGATTTGAAACTTGAAAGTTAACTATCAAATTACATGTAAAGAGCTTTTATACAATAATGTAGACAATCAAAGTGTATCAAGTCTTTAAATAATTCTCGATAGATAATAATAAAAAAATATATTGTTACGCATGAAGCACTTACAATTAGTAGAATTACTAACATTAAGTTACGATGCATGTCAATTGCTATAAATGTTAGAAAATGAGACGTATTGTAAATTTCCAGTACAAAATAATAATGATATACTTTTATGAATACTGTGTATCCGTTCAAAATGAATAAGCAAAATTGCCGAATGCGTGACAATATCATGAAAATATTAATAATGAATTCATATATCACATTATATATATACAGTTCTCCTCAATATGAATCTAATCGAGACAGCCGCATAGTGTGTTGCAATAAATTCCTGTAAGAAGTAATGCAACTTAAAGCACTTGAGAGTTTCATATCCGCCATAGCCGATAGCGGGAATTTGTTTTTAATTCACTGTTCCCCTTTAATAATTATTTCGATCTTTATCCTCGCATTATTTTCACTCAACTGCGTTGCACTATAAATGTGCGGATTAAGCAGCGCACAGCAAGACTTTTCCGCTGACACGTTCCTTGAAATTTCTTTTCATTATCCTCATCCAACGAAGTTCCGAGAAAAATGATCCTGGTATCCTCGACTTAGGTCGACCTGTCAAACTTTTTATCCTTATCTCCTAATTTTCACCATTGTCTTTCGTATCTTTACGCTTTTCATTATCGTTATTGCAATAATGATTCTATTTTGCATTTAGTTCATTAGTCTAAAGTCAATGAAACTCGTGCCGTTTGTATCACTTGCAGATCGAATTGATTTTCGCGTTCTGAAGGGCTTTTCATTAGCCGATTCTATGACCGTACGCTTGGTTTCGATTAAATTCCGCTCGTTTGCTCGGAAGCTTTAAAGTTACACGCATACGTGAACCGTATATTTTGCGGGTAGATCTATCGGCATGTACTTTTTGGAAGAACATACATTTTGTGCCGTTTAATTATGGTAATTCCAATCAGAAACGTTTTGATAATTGCACAAAATATTATTTATGTAATACTTATAGATGTTGTACGAGAAATTCTACGACAATTATGCCTTTTATCAGAAGAATACGAACATGCTTTTTTTTTATTAATAGTGCTCATGAAGTACTTTCGTTCTTATGCAAACCTGCCCTTTTAACTTGATTGTTGCATATTTTGGAACAACTTGTGTTTTCGATTGTCGGATAATCATAATTCAAATTATGTAAACCTAATGATGTTACGAAGAATTATTTAAATAATGCTTGCAAGTGTTGCAAACGGCGCATCTCAGGATCATTTTGTCCTTTTATATGAAAATGCAAATATGGCAATTCTCCTTAATAATTAGACTTTTATAATGCTTCCGTTCTTCTATGAATACGCCTCTTAAACTTCATAGCTGCGCATTTGTGGAAGAATGGAAAATTTGAGCCGTCGGTTTATTATAATTCGAATTAAGAATGCTCAATAACTCGACAAAGAACTACTTGAATTTAAGAGAAAATTTGTGGATGTTACACAGCACATTCTACGATCATTTTGCACTTTAACTTCAGGATGCAAACATGCTTATTCTTCTTAATAAATAGTGTTTATGAAGTGCTTCCGTTTTTCTGTAAACACGCTACTTAAACGTGATGTCTGCGCGTTTCGGAAAAATGTACATTTTGGGTCGTCGGGTCAGTGTGATTTAAATTAAGCACGCTTAATAATTTCACAAAGAATTATTCGAATAAACTTGCAGACGTCGCACAGCACATTTTCAGGCCGTTTTGTCTTTTAACGCGTTCCGTGTCGAGTCATTTTTACGCGAATTTCCATTCAGGACATTCTATCTCTGTTACTGTAGAGAATTATTTTACTGCATAAAATTATTTCATATTTAATTGTAAGATATTTTGAAGTGAGCATTTATTTCGTTCTACACTGATATATTAACATCGTCCCCTTTCTTACTGCCACAAATGATGCAAAAATAATCAAATTTAATAGAATCAAAATTGTATTGTATTAACAATAAAAATAACGAAAGCTTCGTCGGTAACATTGTTAGTGACGTCGTTGTTTAATAAAAACGGTAGATTTATAAACATAACAAACTACAGACCGGTATCGCCATTTATTATTTCTATCAGGAAGAAATGTTATCGAAAAAAAAGTACGAGTGCAAAGGAAAAATAAGATGCGATAATTGTCAATATAAAGGCAATGGTCACATTCGTATATAAATGAACTTATTTTCAACCTTTATTACCTCCTTATTTCTCAAATCGAGTTCCCTCGAATCGTCACTGGCGGATCATTAGAAAGCAATTTCCAAGGAGGAAAAAGGGGATATTATTAAGGTGGCCATTACTCCTACAGGGAAATCGGGAGCACCGATTGTTTATAGGTACAGAAAGCAACCCCAGGACGTATTTACGAGCTTGTTTTCCTGAAACAAGGGTGGTTATACCGGGTAAAAGTGTCCATCTAGGTAGTCGCCTTGGAGACACGACGGAATCTCAATACTCGGGGACCAATGTCATTGACTTCCTGGTTGTCTCTCAGCAACAAGGGGACGAAGATGACTTTCATTCTTAGTCTTTTGAATTTCCACGATATCTGTAAATGTATTGAAGAATATAAAATTGGCTACAGAAGACATAAGCCATCTGTTTGAATTCTATTTCAATTAATGTCCATTCCATTCACGGTTGCCATTTTGGTATATTATATACCAATATATCCAATATACCCAATATATCACATTTTGGCACTTTTATGGCAATTCACTGATGTCGTTTCTTGTACTACGAGATACTTCGAACGTCATAGTTACGGAGCTTTATCGACTATTTTAATATATCTTCAGAAAATTATTTCATAAATTATTGAGAAACAGGTGGCCGACCTTTACATGTACATTATACTTATCGTAAGAATGAAAGACTACTTTTAAAGTAGGTTTAAGTAATACTCTTTTCACAAATTACAAATATTATTTATATTTGGCAGAGCTATAAAAAAATTGATGTTAAAAAATGTCATCACTTTCTGATTATAATTATCAATTTAGAGTGTTTCAATTTTTCAGAAATATTAATATAATTCATCGCGTTCATTATAATATTTTTGTAAAAGGGAGGGCAAATGATTACGATATTTGTAATGTAACTGTTAATAGTAAATGATGTAATTGTAATATGCAATGTGAAGTAGGCGAAAACAAAGCAGCCACGGATCTGTGTCAATAGAATATGCTTATTCATGGTCTGTCTCAGTAGAATATGTTTAGTCATGATCCGTGTCAGTAGAACATGTCACATATTCTTGAACCTGGTTTAACTGTTTGAGGCACGGAAATTTAGAAAATAAAATGACCCATGTTGCACAGTCATATATATCTTTTTTAAATGAAGAAAGTTATTTTATTTTTCATTAACAAAGTTATAAAATAATATAAATTTCCGAGGTGGTACACAAAATATCACACCATGCATATTTACGCATTCAAAAGGTGCGGCACTTTTAATACCGCCGTGCCTCAATGAGTTAATTTCTTTTTTTAAACATTCGTACTTGCCACGTAAGTTATTCAAAAGTATTTATACGTAAATGTATTTATCATAAGTATAAAGTACTGCAATATTAGTAGAAAATTCTAAAGTTACACGGATCATCTGAAGTTACACATTTTTTATTCCAAAGGTTTACAGTTAAACATTTTCTTTAAATAAATCATTCCTTCGCTCCAGTTGTACGAAATATACGGTACATGTAATTTTCATGTGAGGAGGTTATAAAAAAAGTTAGCATAGGGTTTTCCGGCACATATTCTTTTTTATGAGAATCGTGACTGTAATATTTTCTTGTCTTTTTTTTTCGGAGCCAAATTCACCAAGTACAATAAATACTACAAGTGGTCTTTGTATTTTGTCGCATTTATCCAATTACAGTAATGAGCTATTTTTCAACAAGAATAAAAGTTAAATTTCATCGGTAACAGCCTTTAATTAGTTGATACGCAAAATTGGCAATTACAGCGATGTACGAATTGCGATCTCGATGCAGGAGAACAATCAAAGTTCATTAAAGGGATTAATGATATTGTAATTGTAAATTGTAATTACAACGTTAGTCGTGGAGAATGCATCATTGATTACTGTAAAAATAAGCGATCAATGAGGACACAATGTAAGTCATTAGCACGATTCTTTTGTAGGTTGTTAATTGTAATTATTGATATCACGGTTACATTATAAAATGTAAAAAAAATTATTTGCAATTTTTATATTCCGTGGACGAGAAAACGTACCTTTAAAATGTTGTATATTAATATTAATGCATGGATACGTTCCGGAATTGCCAAGAAAGATTAATTAATTGACTTTAATTAATACATGCGACAATTTGACAGAAATGGAAGTATAATAATATCTGAAAAGTTTAATGGAATTAGTATAATTTTAATAGACTTGTTTCCTCCTATTCATCACATTAATAATTATTACTTTCTTTTGCATTCTCATTCCTCTCTTATTTTCTCTGTCAGCTTGACAGACGCAAACCTTTTCTACTTTTAATTTAAATGCTATACTAATAGCGCCTCTCGTTAAAAAAAAATTTTTTAATTAAACTACTGTTAAGAAAACAGTTAATTATAAATTTACTTATATTAATACAAGTATTAATATTACTCAAGACTATTACACGTTACTATACGTATAGTGTACGATATTCTGTTAAACCAACATCACTTTTGGGATTTGATAATTATTTTGCACAGTTAATCCAAGTGCCTTGCACTACCTATAGTTATTGCTATCGTTAAAGAAAGAAAAATATATCTAACGATAGACAGAATTTCCAAATAAACTTTAAATAATTGACACGAAATTGGAAAAAAATGGTATTCTACATATTACATCCAATAAAAAAAAATGCATATATATCTAGATATGAACATGTTCCGAATTAGAGATCCGTTTGGAAACCGTAGGCAATTAATCGTCCATGCAATAGGGCCGTGCAATTAACGAAACTTGATAGAAGGACGTAGGAGATATCGATCTGCACAGTTTCTGTGTAGTTTGCATCAGTTACACAGATTGCTGGCATGGCATTTTCATCGTTAAGATGTCGAAGTTTCCACGTTTCGGTGGATTTTAAGGATTTATCGGGTTCCACCATCCTAAACTCTTACGTAAGGAACACGCACTGAGTGAGAAGCAGGAATAGCGATAGCTGAAAGGAGAAGTTAGTAGATGCAAACATAGCTCAAAATAATAGTATAAAAAAAGACGATGATAAAAATGGCGTAAGAGTTCCTTTGTGTACCTGAAAAGAAATAGGAGAGGAAGATGGAGTGAAAGGACATGGTCCATCGAAGAGGGTTTTATGCCTGAAATCTCGGACAACAGTTTATCGTTTATTTGACCCTAACTTCTATCCGTTGCCTTTTACTTGAGATTTTCTGTCAGTCCGAACACACATTCGTCATTAAATGCACCATAATTGTTAAGAATTTTCCTTAACACTTGATTAGCATTTTACAACATCAAATATTGCTTTATCGAATGTTTTCAATGCAAAGAGTAGGAGATACAAATCCCATTTACAGTTTCTGTTACAATGAAGTCGGCCAAAAAATACTACCATTTACGGAGTGAGTGTATCGCAGAATGTCCATTTTAACACAAATAGAGTGTGAGCCTTTCTCTTTGTCGCATCGCGCAATTTATCGTCTATATTTCCCGTTGCACTGATACGGAACCAGTACGCGATTAATTCGACAAATTGAGCGTACGTATCTGAGGAAAATTTCGTTTACAATGTGCCTGAAACTGTCAATTTTCGTGGAGTCTTAAAACGATATTAATTTAATCTGTCATATAATTTGCAAAATGTATTTAATTCTGTTTTGAAGAATTTTGTCATCCTTTGTATTCATATTAAGAAGTATGCAAAAGTCGAAACTTCGGTTCTTAAATAATTTTAAAAAACTATCAGATTCTAAGGGAGGAAGAACGTTGAAAAACTGTATTTTTTTTCTCCAAAAAAGATTCATTTTCACATGGTTTGAAAATATTGGAATATCTTCGTAATACAAAGAAATAGGTCATTGCTTTCCCACAACTGAACTATATATTATTTTTATATTTCGCCGCTGCATAGTACGATTATTACAGCAAAGTGTTCGTACTGCAATTTATTTGTATTAAATAGTCACGTTGAATCTCAATTAATCGCACCGCTGCATGAATATTCGAGTTTCGTTCGATTTCGTTAAATTTTTCCATGCGAATTTTTTCAACTTTTACGTGTAATCTAAATCTGACCAAAATAATTATTGATGACAATAAAATGCAAGCTATCTCTTATACTTTAGACATCGCATGAGAGACTTTTTTAATTGCACGTTATAACTGGACTTTATTTGAAGGTGCACTTTATAATCTGAATCTTGTTAAAGTCACTGTAACTTTTTAATTAACACGTCCTCAAGACGTCTGATAAATATATTTTTAACAAAAGTGATTAAAACTAAAACTGTTGAATTCTCAAATTCTATCCTTAAATAAAATTATTCCCATCCAAAGTATAAAAATTGGAATAAAGAAGTATATATACAAAAGATATATGACCAAATTATTTTTATAATCACCGGTACATTTATTTTAACAGAATATGAAAAATTTATACTTTCCATGCTATCATTTCAAGATCTGTCCAGTAAGAATATTATATTATTATTATAAAAACAGATTCCGATTCTGTGTTTATAATGTACTGTGCCGGATTTACAAACATCTTACCTCGTCATTAAAGATTTATTAGATGTATTAATAAAAGCATCTCAAAAGAAAGAGGCTTGGATGCAAACTACGGTCATAATGTAACAGGTGGTCTACCTCGGTTTTCCTAAGTACCTATTTATATATTGTCACTGAATACATCGTGTACTCTGTATCGTCGTTACATAAAATTACGCGTATATATTCCAGTGAAATTTCCGCAAAGTACATCCGGATGTCTAAGATAGAGTGCAAGTTAAATTCCAGCTCCCTCAAATCATAACCGCGAAATGGAGGTAATGGATTTCATTCATTTCAAGAATGAGTCTCGTTCTTTGCACTTTAAAATTGTGGACGACAGAGTAAATAATAGTCGGGAGTAATAAAAGTAATTCATCTTTATTGCGTTGTGCAAAAACTCCATTAACAGCGATTTTTTCGCTGTAGACGGTCTTGATAATTTAATTTGAATTGCACTACCTCGTGGAGCAAGATTTCTTATGAAATAATACATGGAATGAAATATTTAAACCCATGACTTTAAACATTACCTTTTACTTGTGGTGTTGTGGAGTGTTTTTAATATAAAATTTTAATTATTCATATAATAATATACATATAAATTATAATTATTATAATACAACGAAAATAATAACAGTGTGGCCTCTTCTAGTACAAAATTTAATTTTTATAAAAATTCTTGTATCTGTAGGAGGCCCAATTTTTAGGAATAATAATTATGGAAGATTGTCAAGTACACGTTGAAAATACATAATCATTTGATCGTATATCCTTTATAAGTCATTTATTCTCATTCTCTGACAATATATGGCTAACTGCATAAATGCTCAAAGACTTAGTAACAAAATTTGCAAAATCATGTATCATACAATCGAAATCATTCACATGTACAAACGCATACGTTTATAAACAATTCCCAGAACGTCCTACAACCTTCCGATCATTACAAAATCGCTCTCATAAAATCTCTTCTCCCACTGTAAACAAAGAAGCCACTCAAACCGACAGAATGAACTGCACTCAATGCGACAACACAAATCCAATTGGTTTCCATCAGAAAATCATTCCATAGATTTTGAAAAGCCTTCGTTCAGACCTACGGTTCGTTCCTTTCACTGAAATCGTTCCTCCCTGGACAAATCCGTGTATCCACGGAGCCTGAATCGTCGAACGATCTTGTTAATTCGATTTCCGCTGGATATTCGCTGCAATTAAAATCCAACCTATATATGTAAATGATTGCGCGATTGTTTATGCGGTGCGCGTGAAACGTATCTACAGGGAACGTGCTTCTGAAACCAAACTCCATCTACACATTCGTTAGGGCAATGTTTTATTGAGTGCCGTCGCGGGGGGATGATCGATTGTGCGCACTCTTTGGTTGTGTTTTCGCATGCAAAAGTGTACAGACACACGAGCACGGTCCATACAATCTGCCTACGTGTGCTCGAATGTCGTGCGCTGAAATTTACAATGAATCGTCGGGGAGCGAAAGTGTTCAATGGTGCGAGCTGCCGCAAGTACTTAAGCGACCCGCGGTAATCGTCCTGTCAATCGACGTTACGATTTCTTTCGAGACACATGTGCAATTGTTCGACGTTTATACCGTCGGTTTTCACAGTAATTGTAAATACGAGGGATAAATACATAGTGCAATAGTCTGGTATAATAACGAAAGGAACGAAGAAGGAGAAGTGTGTTCCTTTTGAGTGTGATTCGTGAAGCGTGTATACTGATGGAATATTTACTTGGCAGCTGAGGGGTAATTCGCTCTGATTCGCCCGACGGATAGGGTCGTCCCTCTCCCTCACGCATTTTCGATTTTGACGCACTATTGGCAAGAGAGACTGGCACATTCGTTGCGTCGTCATGTGAATGACGAAAGTAGTGTTTTATTTTCGGTTGTCATTCGTCGATCTGAGGTTTCCAGGACCGACATGGCGGGGATAGGCGGTGCGACAGCAATCTCCCCTTCCGTCTCAGCTGCCAAGACGGTTCCCCAGCTCTAAATGATATTGAAGCTCAGAGCCGTATCAGTCCGTATACAGGGTATTTCAGCTAACTTGACCACCTTAAGGGGGGCAGTCCCTTTAAACGCAAGGAAATTAGTCTTTTTTTATGAATTTTTTTGAAGGTGATAAAATTATCGAATCCTTTTGAAATTTTGTATATCATTTTAGTGCATATGTCTAGTTTTAGAAAACATTTTTTCTTTTTTTTCTTTTTACAAAATGGCGGCGTTCCGAATTTTTTCTATCGGCGCCTTTCGCAAGACACCGCAAACTGCTGCACCTGTACGATTTTTGATATTGATGTGAAATAAAAAACGAAAATATTTTCCGATTATAGACAAGTGTAGGGGAAGGATAAACCTAAAAAAATATAAAAAAGTATAAAATTGAAAGTTATGTCGGCGTTTTAATAAAAAGGTAATTTTTTGACCATTTTCTCGACAGTTTTTGCCCCTTAAAATATATTTATTTACGCGATAACTTAAAAATTTTAGATACATCCTTCCGGTAATATTGTAGTAAAAAACGTGGGAAAATTTCAGCCAAATCGATTGATAACATTTTGAGCTACAACACGAGCAGTTTTTGAAAATACAGTTTCGAGATAATCGCGTTTGAAGTTTCAACCGAACCGCTCGGATTACCTGAGTCCCTACTTTACAGCATGCGGTGCCGCGATCAAGATTATGTGCTATAACTTTGTTAAGATTTCGAATTTTTATTCCTCCTTTATATAGTATACTCTCAACATATCATACTTTCGAAATATGCAAAAAAAAAAATTGATTTTTTGAAAATTGTAAAGGGGCTGCCCCCCTAAATATATCGCTTATTTTGTATGATAGAAAAAATGTCAGAGGTAGAAAATATTCTGTTTGATGCCGCCAATACGATGATAGGCCGAATTTTTTTCTCAAGGTCATTTTTTTCGAGATTTCAATGTTATCATATTTTTTTTAATGGGACTGCATATTTTCATTACAACAGTCTTATAGCTCATAAAAAAACGAATCCAACTAGGTGCAATATGTTGACCTTCACGTGGCCTTTAGCGAGAAAATTATCGCTTTGATAATAATGTATATCGGCATAGCAAAGCCTTTGTAAATGGTACATTGTAGCCACGTGCCACTGTAACATCCCGATGGAGGATCCGGCGAATAGCAACGATGAATACGCCAAAAATGCTACTAAACATACTTCAACCGATGAAAGGAGAATACGAATGTCTGCTTACAAGCACCAGGGATAATTACACGGTACACTGTTTCATTCAATGAAGTTGAAATTCATTGATTTACCGTCCCCGAACAGCGTACCGAAGTTACTGACAAACATTTCATAATTTTCTCGCTAAAGGTCACGTGAAGGTCAACATATTGCATCTAGTTGGATTCGTTTTTTATAAGCTATAAGACTGTTGTAATGAAAATATGCAGTCCCATTTAAAAAAAAATACGATGACCCTGAAATCTCGAAAAAAAGACCTTGAGAAAAATTTCAACCCATCACCCTATTGGCGCCTTCAAACAGAATATTTTCTACCTCTAACATTTTTTCTATGATACAAAATAAACGATATATTTAAGGTGGTCGAGTTAGGTGAAATACCCTGTATAAGTGACTGTTATATCGGTACATTGCGATTTGAAATGAATCTCATGCATTTTAATGTCTGAGTCTCTATTATTTCTGAAATAAGCATCAGTCTCTGCAATATATCGTGTCTCGGGTTAATGTGACATGAAAGTTTATATGGTGGTGCAATTAATTTGGTTTTATGCAATTAATTTAGCGAATGAATCGCAAAGTACTGTTTTTATTTTTTAAATTGTCACGATTTAAGTATATTACATTCGTGTGAGGTATCGTGGAAGAGAGTATCGAAGATTTATCGTCGGAACGATTTGAGGAATGAAGAAATAATAGTAAATTTTAAACGCTCATTAAAATTTTAATTAGCTGCGATGGTAGATTATGAGGAGGGGATGAAAGCTAAGGGTGGCCTAAAAGGAACCAACAGAGGGTATAGTAAGACGGGATGCAGAGGGTGATTAGAATTAGGAGCGGATTAGGTTTTAGGCAAATTAGGAGACTGTTATCCTATTGTCTATGAGTTTAGCAGGACTTAAGTACATTAAATTTCTAGAAATGATTAGGATAAGACCTTAATCCAAGCGATGTACCTTCCATACAGCAAAGGAATTTATTTGATCTCTTTTTCTATTTTTTAGATTATTTCGATTCCTATTCCATTTGATATGAATAATTTAAAACAAAGTAGCACTATTGCAAAGCAGTGCTACAGGCAGTCGATTTTACCAGGGGAATTCTGGATACAGTGTTTTCCACGATCGCATGCCTGTCTGAAGGAGCTTTTATGCACGCATTCTTTCAGCGCTTTCTCACTTTCACCTTGGTATCTCGGCCGCGTGGAGAGAGCACTCTTTCACAAGCCATTTATCGAGCTCACTGTACGTGTAAGTCGTACTTTTACGTATTCGGTTACGTATTAACATGCGCAACAGAGTCGGAGTGCTAATCCAACCTGTTTAGCGTTCTGTCCTACAAGATCTATTGCTGCGTACTTTTCTTCTATTTCTGAAACGTTCCTTAGTTGCAATGGACAACGACGGATCTCGGTATCGAGGGGGTAATAAGTACTGTCTTAAAGCATTCGATATACCACGTCCCGGTGTAATAACCGCTCCTGTACCATCGACACAATGCAGTCTATTGTTTGAGGGCACGACCCGAACTTTGAACCAAACGGTAGCATCCTACCTTCAGGCTTTACGCGGCCGTTACTCCATCCGTTCAACTTTATGACGCTTGTCATGAAGTTGGAAAGTCAAGATTTAATTAAATTCCTTGCGACACGACTTACCGTCGCCTTAATTTCTAAATTCTTTGATTCTTGGAACGCTGCTGGATCTAATTGGAGACAAAGAGTTTCTCGAATTTCTGCAATGAGAAAACCAGGGCGAGGCGATCGCAAATCTGCAAAAAGCTTAGCATGAATTTCCATTTTAACCATTCCTTCCTTTATGTATAAAATATAGTAAGGGAAAAGGGTGAAATTTTTGAATTCTTGGTGGAGTTGATCCTTACGGAGGACACATTTTTTATTGAAGAATCCACATGCGATTTGATGAATGTTCAGTATTAACCCCTTGCCTTGCGATTTCTATTTTGACAACGTGCGTAATACCCCAGAATTAATTCCAGAAATAAAATTTTCTCTCTGATCTTTAACATTTGGCACAACTGACTGCAATATTAATATTATAGAAATAATTTTACCGTCTCGTGATCGACTGATATTTTCAATTGAATAGTTATCGGAAAGCTTCAAAATTTCGTATTCCATTTATCGCCTCACGTGTGTCACACGTTATTGTAAGCTAAGGGGTTAATTCGCATAATATTTTATCATTATTAGATTACACTGCTCCCACACTTAACACTTAATAAAAAACAGCACACGGACCATTTCCAAAGACATTCCAAGGAATTTCCAAAGAAGTTCAATAATCATTTTATCTTCTCATTATTAATTAATTGTAAAATAATAAGTTGTTAAACATCCAAGATAGAAAAAGTAGATTTATATCACTGGCAAAGTGAAAGATTCATAGTGTGTTCTATAAGTAAACGAAATACAGGGGAAATTAAACAGTTAAACTAGGAGTATATGTTCAATTTTCATTGGTGAAAAGAAATTTATCCCAGTGAGAGAAGTACTTCATCTAACATATAGTATGTACAAGAGTCATGTACAGAATACTTTCTAACATTTTTGAGAAGACCGTGGATCAAAGGGAGGCAAAGGTCGAGGCGTAAATTACGCTTTTACTTGTCCCGCGAAAAATATACTCTCACCTTGTCCCGTAAGGTTACACTATGTGCTACACTTTGTAACATGAAGCATGAAATTACATACTTGGCTACCATCCTAATTACAATGGCGCCTTCTCCAAAACTATTCGGTCTGTGTCGTAATTCTTTACGTCTAATTGTAAGTCACGAGAAGATCATATTTCTAATGTTAAAACTACTACGTGCCACCAGTCCATGGAACCAGCCCAAAATTTCAATTAACAATAAGTGATCCCTTCACAGTCCCATAAACGCCCTTCGTGGACCCTTAGAACAGTCCCCAGTTTGAGAACCACTACTTTAAAAAATCTTTCCACAGATCTTCTTTATGGTGCCGTAGCAAACATTTGAGTGTTATGTACGCGCAATCACACTTTTTCATAAACAACGCCTGTTATCGATTATAATCATTCAGTAGAGTGTTAAACAAGTATTCTTCTTTCCCTCTATTCAGGAGAGTTATATAGTTGATTACTCGAACCAGAAAAAAGTGTTGGCACATCCGTAAACTTTTCTACGCTCGGTTAACAATAATCAGTCATGAGTCGATATACATTGAGTTGCTTTAATTTGAAAAAAGGAGAGACGTGTCATTCAACATCATACGTTGTACATTCTACCATTATGTAAAGCTAAATAAAAAAACTGGATAAACGAAACGAGATAGAGCTTCCCGGAATCCTTCCGAATGGTTTTACAGAGATAGGGAATCGCTGGCCCAGTAAAGCAATAAAAGGATGAAACATTCAAAGCAACAATGCTAAATTCACAAAAATGAGGGACATACTTCGGTTAAGCGGTCAGCAGAAATTCTAAACTATAAAAGTAAGCACATTCTCTGAACTCATAAGCCAATATCCGTGAGTCTGTATCGGAATAAAACGGATTCGTATGTCTATAACTTTGTGTCGTGGAATTTTTCCAGAGGCCTGTTACGGTTCCGGTTCTCCATCAATTAACAGTCGACGGCATTTTTCGTCGAAGTCCTGAAAGGGCTCATAAATCTTCACAATAAATTGCATTTGCACTTCTCACTTTCCGATAATTCGCACGCGAAATAATGATAAATCGTAGTATTATTCTCCTCTCGGAACAGTTGTGAATGAGTTTCAACGTTTTCACCTTTAGCAAGTTTAATTATCTACGAAACGACGGGACTCGCTGATAATTAATTAGACAAGCTAGTTGATGTCTCGTTACTTCCCTTGATTTGACGAGGGTTTTTGGTGCGTGTTGTCTGCACACAGTGTATAAATGAACGGTAATATTTCCACATTAATTTGATAAGTTTGGTATCTAATAATGATACAACGCATTCAACATCAAAATTTCTACGTTTCTGCAAAAGGAGCAATATTTTTTTATAAGGACCGTTCCGACGTGTTATTCGGTTTCAATTGGTAATTATACGAAAACCCGTGAAACTACGGTGGGTATAGAGTTGAAAGCACGAAATTCCAATTAGTAGACCCCAATGAAAACTGGAACAACAATAACGGAAACCTGTTCGCAAGATTATGTGAATTTCGGAATACATAATATTACTAGTTTTAATAGAATATTATTTTACTATATTTCTGATATTGCATGCAATTTTGTTTCCTTAAAGATATTATTTATACAGCTTCTGCAGGAAATATGTTCACATAAAAATATGAATTTGTCGATGCAATAAATTTTAGAATTCTGATTGAAAAAGTATTTATATTTGATATCGTGATTAATTCGAGTCCTAAATATTATAGAGTCCGTATATATGTTCGGTAACAATTACGTCCATATAAATGTGTATGTATGCACAAACATAATATTAGAATTTTAATTGGAAAAATATTTTACCGTTTACATTTGATATCGGAAGCAATTTCTGCGCCCTGAGTATAATATTTAGGTATTTCCGGCAGTAAATATTTGAATCGGTAGCTCTTCGGAAATTTAGTTTATTCAGTACCTCTTGTCGGGGCATGAGATACTTTTCAAGAATTTCCGGGAATGATGTTTCTTCCGCAAGCTCAAGAGTTTTATGATGATTTCATCTCTCCTGTTGTTTGCATATTTTCTCGGAAAATTCCACGGAGGTTTCGTTTCCTCGAAAGACGTGCCAGTTAAATAACGAATTGCAAAGAATCAAGAATTAATTCCGGTTGATTATTAAACCGCACTCACAGTGAAACATGTTATTCGTATAATTAAACAAGAAGTAAGATAGCATAAAATGTTATTCATAAAATCAGGTTATCCGTTTCTTTATTGAATTTTCATATTTTTGAAATTCATACAATACTCTTGTACACTTAAAATTCAGTAACGCTCTGCACTCAAAGAATTTTGTAATATAATATAATCATCAGCTAATTATAATAGTCCCTTCCCTTCGTTAATTGAACTTGAGCTGCGTTAAATGAAATTCGTGTTTTAAATCGTCTCCATTGTACGGATATATTGTAAAAAAATCTATTGACGTAACATTACCAATTTCTGGATAATTATAAATTTGCATTTCATCTGTTTCGCCAACGAATCTATATGTAAAACTGAAATTTTAATATTTTTTGATAAATCCAATTTAATTTCTATGTACAGTATTATTTAAGCAGTCAATGTGTTAATAAACATGCTATAATTATCGTTTTTTAACTGGAATTTTGCATACTTACAAATTCCACAAGTTCCATGAGACATAAGATTTACAGACGAGAGTGTTAACAGTGAACTTAATTACTATTGAAACGTTTTGATTAAATTCACGCGCGAACTACAGAAGTATCGTTGTTTGCATAATTGAAGAAATTAATCGAATGCAAACGGTGCGGTCAAACACGCGATTAACACTTTATAACGTAACACAGCGTATGTAGAAACAAATCGGTTTTCACAGTTGTTGAAAGGTCATTGTAATACCATCAGTCGCTGACTTTGCATTTTATCAGATCGGATATTGTGGGAAAGTTGCTGAAACTCGCATTATACCGAAGATATAATCGATGGCATGACGCAAACGGGATTAAGTCTGAGAAATTAATTATTATATATGCGTTACTAGAATGTGTCGCGAAGGGGAAGTGATTATGCAAAAATTTTCGGAAACTATGGAAGATATTGATGCCATCGACAGAGAGCAATTTTAAATACTGGTAAAGCTTAACAAAAATTCATAAAACACATTTATGCATTATTCCAAACTTTGATATTATTGTGGGAATTTTATAAAACCCGCGCGGATCAATCTAGATTCGTCTAGAGGGATCCACCGTAAGAACAAAAGACAGACGAAAGACGGACGTGGACTGCACGCGGTCGAGAAGACGCAGAAAGAAAGTTGACGAACGCCACGTTAGACGGACACGTTGGTTTTTAGACGAGTAGACGTTATAGACTAGTAGACGTAATAGACGTAATAGACGAATAGACGTTATAGACGAATAGACGTATTTAGACGCATAGACGTAGTAGACGGATAGACGAATAGACGTACAAGTAGACGAATAGACGCGACTAGACAGACGTTTCTGTATTTATTAGTAGTCATAAGAGTGTGTGTGTGTGTGCGTTCAAGTATTTTCCGTACTTTTGTGTTTCCACTTGTATTTTATTTTTTTTAACGTGTATTTGTAATAAATATCCTACA
The DNA here is from genome assembly GCA_963989415.1 of Cerceris ruficornis. NCBI lineage: Eukaryota > Metazoa > Arthropoda > Insecta > Hymenoptera > Crabronidae > Cerceris > Cerceris ruficornis. Next base: position 37,611,232 of record OZ022517.1, on the reverse strand, counting down.
TTATATTATTTTAAAATATCTTATTAAAGTTTGAAGTTTTGTTCTTATTACTATCGAAAAATGATTATTTTAAGTAGTCTGTTATTTCGAAGCCAGTGATATTCTGCATTAACCCTTTGCAGATCCTAACAAATCCTAACCTCTCCCTTTCAAAACATCGTACAATTAGTCCTCAAATCGTTAAGCGTTGTTATTTTCCTTTCAAAGCGATAATATTAGGGGGACCGGAAAGTTATGTCGTTTCTCCAGATATTTTCCTTACAAATCAATTGATTTTTATCAATCCGGCATTGAAAATTTGCACACTAGATGACAAAAGATTGTTGATAACGAGGGTGATTACAGCATTCATTAAAAATAAGAATTTGTTACAAATTTACTTGTTTGAATTTAAGGAAAAAAAAACGACAATACTCTCCGGTCTCCCTAATATAATGCTGGAACGGTAAGAAGGCATCTGAGGGGTAATTTTTCTCTGATTCGCCAAACGGATAGGGACGTCCCTCTCCCTCACGCATTTTCCATTTTGACGCACTATTGGCAAGAGAGACCCGCACATTCGTTGCGTCGTCATGTGAACGACAAAATTAGTGTTTTATTTTCGGTTGTCCTTCGTCGATCTCAGATTTCCAGAACCGACATGGCGGGGATTGGCGGTGCGAGACAAATCTCCCCTTCCGTCTCAGCTGCCTTCTTACCGTTCCAGCATTATACAAAGGTGTGTCCAATATTTTTCCATCGTTAAGGGGGGATTCCCATTTCAAGTGTTGAAAAATCAGGTTCTTTTAGGAATTTTTATTAAGGAATCCATTAGATAAATCTTTGTCATAATTCACACGTATAGTTATTATGTATTCAGTGAACTACAGTTAAATTTTTAATTGATTATCTTGAAAATTATGGCTTTCACGTCGTTTGAGGTGGGACGCCTCCTGAAAATTCCCGGTCGCTGGCCGACACGATAATTGATTTTCAAGTTGTTGGAAACAAAAAATTCAAATGGCAATTTACTCCTTATGAATGTAGTTCTGGTATGAACTACGGACAATTTCTTTTTCCAAAAACTAAAGAAACTGCGACGGTTGGAAAAAAAATTTTGTTTTTTCGCAACAAATTTCGTCACACGTTTGTTTATAAAACAAAAAGTTGTGCATGTATATGTTTTTTCGTAGTTCACACTGAAGACAGATGTTTTTTCGAGGATTGTGCCAAAGGGCCTAGCCGGATAAGGATGGAAAAAGTGCCCCCAAAGATAATTAATCGTGAGGCATACCATTTGATAGGGCTCTTTGGAAAAACCCTTCCTACAAAGTATGAACCCGCTACCCCTACCGTAGGGGTAGTTACAGGGTGAAACGTATTTTACAGTTTATGCTCGATATCTCCCGTTTGGCTTGACAGAAAATTCTGAAAAAAATCACAAACATTATACCCAGTGGTGTACATACTTTAAAATTTTTTCAGATTTTTTGGTTCGAAAATCGATTTTTGAAAAATTAAAAAAGATTATAAACATTAATTTTTTATTGAAAATATAAAGTGACCACATTTCTATTTTTACAGTAACATGCATAGTACCCTGATTATTAATGTGTATTTTTTTCAGATTTTTACAAGATCTAAGAAACAAAACAAAAATCAAAAACTAACCAATAGTTCTCGATTGGTGACTAAAATTCGTTGGGCCGTTGAAGCCGTGCACGGTATAATAGGGCGGAAATACCGACTGTTACATAATCAATTTGATAACAAAATGCTGCCAACAGTCGGATTATATTGTCGAATTGCATGTTTTTTACAAAACACCTTTGGTAAACATTTAAATTCCGATGTAGAGTTCCGCGAAGAAATAATATCTAGGTTTATGAGCGAGAAAGACAAACATAATAGTTTAGGCACAGAAGCTGATATTTGTCATTGGAATAGGCGAAGAACATTGTTTAAAAAAATATCAGCTTCGGATTTGCTTGATTTTCCTGAAATGACCCAACGAGATTTAAAAATTTTCTTTACGGGATCTTATCAACTTTCGCAAGCGGTATCATACCTCGCAGAAATGATGGACGAAAATAACCTTATTAATCTTTCTTATTTGAGAGAAATTAGCAATATCATACAATTTCTGGTGCCATCGAGGCACATTAAAAGTAAATCTTATAAGTGCTATATAGATTATTCACCTAATTCAATAGGTTGCTCTGGAATAAAACGTTATTTCTGCGAGTGTGCAAATGGCAACCGAAATATTGGTTGTTGTTCGCACGTAGCAGCGATAATTTATTACTTATCGAATGCTCGATACATTGCAAAAGTTGTTAAGCCTGCGAAAGTATTAAGTAAAACCTTCAATGTTGAACGCTTAAATCCGGTCATTAAGAATGACAGCGACGAAGATTAAATTACGCGCTTTAAGTCCTGAGTACAAACACCATTTCACAATTAAGGTAAACTTCATTCTCTAAAATTCATTAATTCACTTTACAAATATAAAAATATTTAATAATTAATACTAATGCACAATTTTTGTTATGTTTAAACGGAGAGAATTCATGGACCTTCTGAACACACTTGAAATACCAGCAGCTCCGCTTCCATAAAACCGAAGATCATCATTGTTAATAAATGCAATTAAATAAAAATTTTCACATATGACATATAAGGAGAATCAAAATTAAGTACATTAACTTATTTCTTGTGAAATAGTGGATGTTACGAATAATGTGTGCGCAAGGAATTAAGTACTTCGACCGTCCAAGTCTATACCCCTTTGGGTATTGGACGTAAGTATTTAATTTTTTAACTGCGTTCTAATACTTAGAAAAATCTGAAAAAATTACAGTTAATTGTTTATAGCAAACTTGATATACTGTGAAAATATAAACGTGGTCACATCAATAATATAGCTAAAAATATAAACAAGTGTTGGTTTTTGATTTTTGTTTTGTTACTTAGATGTTGTAAAAATCTGAAAAAATTACACATTAATAATCAGGGTACTATGCATGTTACTGTAAAAATAGAAATGTGGTCACTTTATATTTTCAATAAAAAATTAATGTTTATAATCTTTTTTAATTTTTCAAAAATCGATTTTCGAACCAAAAAATCTGAAAAAATTTTAAAGTATGTACACCACTGGGTATAATGTTTGTGATTTTTTTCAGAATTTTCTGTCAAGCCAAACGGGAGATATCGAGCATAAACTGTAAAATACGTTTCACCCTGTAACTACCCCTACGGTAGGGGTAGCGGGTTCATACTTTGTAGGAAGGGTTTTTCCAAAGAGCCCTATCAAATGGTATGCCTCACGATTAATTATCTTTGGGGGCACTTTTTCCATCCTTATCCGGCTAGGCCCTTTGAAGGCAATCGACTGAATAGTTCCAGAGATATCATGTCGGCCGTACAGAAAAAACCCGTTTCGAGAAAAACGCGGTTGAAGTTTTACATACAGTTTTCATTCAAGGAACCAGCGTTCGGCTGTTTACCTGGCCTAATCACTCATACAGCATTCAATTTCCACCCCACCAACTTTGAATTTGACACCGACGGATGGGTGGAGTCTCAAAGTCAAAGTCAAAGACTATATACCTGCTACACTAAACAGGAACCTCTCGGGTATTGCCTGCTCGCTATCTCAGCATACGTGCGCGCCGAGTTCGTTATTGACTCATAACTTTGTCAATTCAACGAATTTCGGATTGAAATTTTGCACATTGTTTCTCAAGAGTATGAACTACAATAATAATAATAAAAAAAAAAAATTGTGAAGCCGTGAAATGGTAATCCCCCCTTAAGTGTATTTCGTCGATTACCCAAATGAAGGGGGTACATGAAGGAGGTAACAGAATTGATAGTTTCCCCTCAGAAAATCCTCAGTTGCTTCGTTTCCAAAGTCCGTTTCCGTAGACTCGCGTAACCTTCGTAGAACCGCGAGACGAAACTTCCGAGGATGTAAGCGACGTGCCGTGGATGCTAGGAATTATTTATGAGAATGCGCGGTGAACGCCAGTCTCTCTGGGCTTCCGAAGGGCTCCCGATTTATCGGGCTTACGGGGAATCTAAGCTCCTCCATGGTGTCCCCATGTAGCTTCGTTTCGGCGTAGCCGGTCGGGACAACTTCGATAAATTTTGTTTAATTGACAGGTTAATATGACGCGTGGAATAGATCGACTGTAGACAAGTTAATAATAACGAAGTACCTGGCATATTTCTTAATAATACGGCATGAAGGGATATTTACATTGCGTAAAAAATGTGAGTTGTGAATTTGACATTGGGCTTGGTAAAAAATTTCGATATCGGAAATATTTTACATTTTGAAACATCTGTAGCAACTTGCAAATAAACTGAAATGTATGATATTGGGATAATTGGTGGTATTAATTTTGATTTTATGACAAACGCTGACATAAATGGAATTTGCTAAGAGATTAATTTTCAAAAATTTGTATAAAAAGAAAGAAGTAAATTGATACTTAAAGATAATTCCGTGACGATCTTTATGTAAGATTTGGAAATTCAAAGAAACACGATTTTTCTGACGTGGAAAACGTCGGTGTTAAAACGAGAAATTCCAATGGGCTTTCGGCACCAACGAATTCCGGGAATTCGGGAATTAAATGACGATGCCAGCGGCGCTTCATTTCTGCGAATTTCCTAGAAGTGGAAATTTCTACTGCGACCTTTTTTTAATTTAAACAGCAATGTCAAAATATTCTGGTCAGTTTCTTAGTTATTTCTTAATTAAATTTCGACATATTTCTTTCGTTTACTGTGTTAATGAGAATCAATAAAATTCATATAAAACTCTTTCCTATCTTAATTAAACACTTCCAAGTGCACTTTTTCAATGATCAAGGATGTTCATATTTCCTTTTTGTTCCGAACACGCTATTTTACTTTGTGATTGTCGCATTAGAAATCAGAAGGCTGCGATAAAATTTTACCTACAAAGAAACAACCACCTGGAAATTACAGTCGTATCAGAAATCGTTAATTTAAAAAAGAAAAATATCTTTCACTCTTTTGTTTTTAATCTGTACATTTTATAGGCAATACCATACTGACAGCATCTATTAAAAATAAAAAGAAATTCACTGATATTAGATATAAAGCATGAATTTCCATTTTGCGTATAATGAAAGCAATTAATACAAATCATAAAGAAATAAACATTTTTCCCCCAATTTCTCATTTTAGCATACACTTTTTTTAATGTTAACGTTCCTTTTGATCGAGCATCAAAATGACTTATATTACTTTTACTCCTATTTTGAATTAATTATAATGAGAATAACTCGAGATGTACAATTACTGTTTCTAATTAGCATGCTCGCGAAAAAGCGCGTGATAAATCAATCGAAAAATTAAATTTTGAAAGTATTAACCTTTCAGCCGAGCCATTGAATGATAAAATTGCTAGCATACGACGAAAATCGGGACGCCCGCACGTATCGTTCATGCTTTGAAATATAAAACTGCTGTTGCAGAAAAAAGGGGTTGGAGGGGGAGGGGAATTAGTAAGCTGACGAAACATCTGTATTTGAACGAGGCTACGGGAAAGCTCGCTCTGATTTCTCATAGTCGGACATGGGTGAACACCCATCCATTATATTATTCGATGCACACTTCTTTTTTCAGTATTGAATTTTTTGTTTGTCTCGGAGTATCTCGTTAAAAATAATCCTTCTATTTTTCTTTCATTCTCTTCACCCATTCGTCTCTTGTGTATGTTAGGTTGGATATGGTACAAGAGATTGTAATTAATTAAATGTAATGATCCAACAGTTTTTAATAGATTTTTCACATTTTCGAAGAAACTGATGATCGTGTTGCGAGTTTTATAGAATTTATAAGAAAGCTAGAAGCAAAGGGACACGTTATTTGTATGTGCAGCAGATTTATTATAAAAACTTTGTACTATTGTTATATTGTGACACGCAATTCGAATAAATGTTTCTTGCAAAAGTTGAGTAGCTCTATGGGAGCTGGAGTACATCATCATTATACTCTGCTCCCATGAAACTATGCAACTTGGATAAGAAACATTGTGTCAAATTTTGTATTACAACGAATTTTTTCTTTAATATGATCATTCAAAAGAATAAACAATTTTGTAATAAATATTTCAAATATTTATGACTAATTTCGAAACTTATTATGTGCAGAGAAATGAACAATATTTTTGAACTAACAATAAGTTTTATTTCGTAACTTTACGAAGTTCAGATTAAAATGAATAACATTACTTTATATGTAAAGTAATAACAATTTAAAATAAATTTTTACTAAATGACGATACCTTTTAATTGTTTCGATGTTTCTACAGTTTCTGATTAGTTACTTTAACTTTTCAACATTACCTGAGAGCTGGAAGTTGTACCGTAGTATAAGATGCAGTTTTGGCTGCACAATGGTCGACTTGCACTACTGAATAAGCAAGTACGAACACAAAGGATCTTGAAAGGAGCTAAAAGATGCGATTAGAGAGCGAATTGCAAATATTTACTCATAGTTGACAAACTGACTTCCGTATTTAATTGATGTGATGTTTTAAATAATTTTATAAATCATTCTAAAATACTTGATTCTCGTGTACCTGCATATTTATAACAATAAACAAATGGATATATTCGCGTTTATTTAAAAAGAATTTTAACCGCAAATTAAGAGAACGTAAAATTGTTATATTTGTATCAGAGTCTCGTTATTATATGTTTTTACAATAACTCTCATGAAAAATTGTGAAAAAGCCCGGGTGAAATGTGCCAAAAGTATCGATGAATGGCGAAATGTGGAAATTGAATACAACTACGTCATTATACGTTTCGTGTCACGGTTCGTTCCGTTTTATTTTACCGAAACAACAGTTTAGCTTTAAATAGTATGTGCCACGTCGGCGCAAAATACTTGAAAGTATTAGCCTCTGAATATAATATACTTACAATTAGTCAATTTAATAATTGCATCCATACAAGGTATTTCAAAATATGGAGCATGACCTGAAAAGACCATAATAAAAATAAGCTAAGATATTGTATGATGATATTATAACATTGTTTTTACAAGACTATTTCGTGAATGAGTTATCACATTTGAAAACAATTTGTATACTACGATTTCTTCACAACGCGAACAGAATATTCTCCTTTTTTTGCTTAAGTGTACAACAAAAAACGATATCAATGCGCATAGTTTTTTACTGAAAGAGGGACAGTTAAAAGTACGAGTACAATCGAGTTTACTAGGTGTATATCGATGATCGATTTTCGAATAATCCCTGAGACGCACAAGAAACTGTTAACAGCGCTGGAAGCAGTGGTGTGTGAAAGAGCAGTATAAAAGTTTATCTCATACGTTGTGAAAAATTGACGATAACTTGTTATCAAGAGATACAAAGTAAGTGTAAAACACGAATATCTTTAAATTAATAAAACATTTCTCAAAGGAATACCAGGAACTAGTTGTTTCTCTGTCGCAAGATGCCCTCGATTGTTATAGAAATGCTAGAAAATCCTCTATAATTTACGATTGGGGTGAAAGACTCCAGATTCTCACAAAACTACCGTTCCCAACCCTTTACATTTTTATCTGGAGCTATATTCTACGAGATAGACTTAATTTTATATCGACACAATTTCGCCTTAGGAATCTAACAATGATTTCATATCTGTACGTAAATATCCCTTAGTGTTTATAGCTATTGCAATCATCGGATAGAAATGAATAGTCTACTGTGAAGAAGTTTATGAAATTGATATGAGTCAGATGATCAAAGATGTGAAGAACAATTCAGAGTGCGAAGTGTTAATATTTCCCAAGCGATGATATCTTCTCAAAGACATTTCAAATAATTTGTCAGATCATTCAGCAGTTGAAGTTACGTCCCTGCAGATTTGCGATATTCGTTAGCCTATTTGCAAAGTGAAAGGCAAATACACTTGTGAAACTAGTGACAGCCAACAAGGAGAACTTGAAGGAATATAGCAACCGCTAATGTGTTCTATCAGCGCGTTTGTCAAGGCTGATAGCGGCTACTTTGACAGGGTACTGTGCTCCAAATTGTAATTGTTTTATCTCAAAGATGATACAAATTTATAGTCACCGTTTGTTAATGTCTTCAGTATATTTTGCGATACAAAGCGAAGCGTTATATTTCTACAAATTATTTTAAAGTCATTTTACATAATAAAAAATTAAATGTAAGGGAGATATGCATTTACCCTAGTAAATTTGTCAAATTCGTCCGGTTATCTTCGCATAGGCACCTCTTTTTCGCCCGGCACTAAAAGGGTTAATAAAACTTTGTTACAAATCATAAACGCAACACCATGTTTACGTATCCACGTAAAGACGGAAGAATCTTCACACTACACTCATCCATTGTTTTCATAATCTTTCAACCTCTCAATGGGTGTCTTCTATCATTCATTCCTGTTAATAAAAACAATCGTCTTCACAAAGTGACGGGTTCCATAAAAAAGATATTTTATGTTTATTTGTAAATTCGTATTGCGAAGTTACACGTAATTTCGTAACATGATATATCAATGGTGCACATAATACGAAGAGAGAGATTAAATTAGGACAGAGCGGTATGGATTATCATAAGTCACTGTCGAAGCTGGAAGATATATGTTATATCCACAGGTTGTTGTAAGAAATGAACAAACAGTCGTCTATATTAACGAGGTGTATTAATAGGTGATTTAATGAAACACGTAAATTACAATATCCTGAAGTACACGCTCCATTAGCGAATAAAACGACATTTGTAACTATCATGAAATGGAGCACGATATCTGCTTTACATTCAAAGATTTTGTCTACTGGAGAGAGAAATTTATCTCCATTTTAGTCTCAAAGGTAAAAAATCTGTCTGCGAAGGTGAATCGTGGAGGAAACAAACTACCGTATTATAAGGCGACTATCGGATGAGCGAAGCCATTCATCACTGTGTGCTGCCGAGGCAGCGATAGGAAAATGTTATCATACGCCACATTATGATAGTTGCTCGACGGTAAATGCACGTAATAAAATTAAGTGACTCTATGGTAAAAGTGACAAGAGGAAACAGCAATAAGAGATCGTAGCGTGCCGCGTAAAGCGTGTTATTTTCAATGTCTCGTATTTTATGGCGTTTGATAAAACGTGGGTTAGTGCGTACACGCAACAAAAATTCATGTTTCGTAGGTAGTCTACTTATGCGGCAAGTTGTTTTATAGCGCACTGTACAAGCTATACAGGAAGTTATGGTGTTACTTAGGTTAAATTAAAATTTCCTTTTGCACTAATTTGTGTTGACTAATGTCGTTGTAGGTGGAATATACGAAATTATGAAACTATTTATATTGAAATTAAATAGAAAATTTGCAGTAACATAGAAAACTCCCTACTTTATTAATCCTTCGAATTCTTCTAAATTTTATTATAAAAAATTTATTTGTTTCCGTTTTTCGAATAGTACAATCGTGAACATGGTGAAAGAAATTGAGGAATTATCAATATTGAATTTGACTATAAAAAGTAAAATGAATTAAAAAAAAATAGTGTAGCTGTACGAACAATGTAAGAAATTATGGAATTATTTATATAAAATGAGGTACACAAGTCTGGTTACAAATATTCGTCAGTCTGTTAAATAAGGACAGCTTCTTGAACAATTATCTCTTTTATGTGAGTAATATGAAGTTTGTACTTTTTCGACTGATTACGTCAAAAAGTTATGACGTCGAAATGAAATGGAATGTATGATAAGTGTGTCCCGCTGGGATAAATAATTCCTCTTTTTACGGCCGCGTAAAATTCGAACTCTAAATTATATGGTCGAGTAAATGGAAAATGAATGCGACGTGATAAAATTTAATGTTGTGCATATTTTTGTAATAATTCGGGATGACACCATGCGAACCATACATTACACATAAATCCGAAATAGAGGAGTAAAAATTTTACTTTGCAATTTTATTATATGGAAAAAGGTGTTGCCTCGCATTTGTCATTGCAAAATATCAGACATTTATTCTGAATCGTATTATTTCTGTATTGATGGAAACGACTTTCCAGCCAGATTACATTTTTAACATCAGCAAAGCTTTTTAATTCCCGATGAGATATTTTTAAAAGTATTTTAAAATATTTAGGACAAATATTAATCTGTGTCTTATAAATCTGAGAGAAACGTTGATTTCAGAAATTCGCATCGAAATTATTTTCGAAATTCTAGTTCCATAAACCGGACAACTTCTTTTTTATTTTTCGTGTATAATGAAAATGGCTCCCCTTAGATTCAAATGTCCAAAGGAATGTTTGCATCACTTTTCATAACTGCATTAATTCATTTATCCTCGATGTAAGTGTTCTCTACGTTTCAAAGCATAAATTACTCATTAACAATCTGTCCTCCGTAGAAGGGAATCCAAATGAAAAAGCTTTCATAGGAGAGGAAAGAAAGAAAAATCCGTGCATTTTTCAGCAGTGTCGCGCAGCAATTAAAATTTAATTTCGTATCGCAGCTTTTGAGGCATGTGCAATTAATCAATTCTGAATTATACCAATATGAACCAGGCAATTAATTGTCCGATCCCTTTAATTAATTCCAAGTGATTCAAATATAAAATAGATAAATGTTTTATTCATCATACGTTTTCACATGTCAAAAAATGGATTCAACAGTATCTCTATTTTTCATAAACTTTCAAACCCACATTAGAAATAATATTCTGTAAAAAAAGAGGTATATTTATTTCCTTCTTCATTTATCACATAAAACTGTTGGGATTTCGTGAATATTCGAGAACATTAAATAGTTGTATAATTAATATAAACGCCAGTCGTTTGCAATTTTAGCATTTATTTTCCATTTAAAATATCAAGACTTACTAAATAAATTCATAAGAAAAAAATCGATCTATTTAATTGTCTGCATTCTGTAAAATAGACATGGAAAAAAAGCTTTAACAAAAGTAGACGAAATCATTGTAACCATCTTAGTGGATCTAGTTTTAACAAATTAAGCACGGGTGCAGAACACACTTCTTTCACAAAGGACTGCGAACTATTTTGGTAGTGTTTCGTGTGCAAAAAAATTTGTAAAAAATATTTTAGATAGTTTCAAACATTCAAATTCAATTTTATCAATTTTTAGTTAATTAAGTTATGAGGCATCATGTTTATACTTCATCGTCTTTAAGGAAGACAGCCAATGAGGCATCAGCGTTACGCCACACCGTGCCGACGGTATTAACCCTTTGCGCTCCGAATTATTTCACTAGCTTTTCGTCAAATGACCAAAGATAGTCTCGGAAAATTGTCTAACGTTGATTACTCATTTTAAATTAATATTAAATACAATTGTAGATACCGCGGGATGTTTATGTTAAGATGCAAAATTATTATTGATTTCGAAAAGTCGATAATTAATAGATGAAACGTTGAGTGCCATAGAATGCTGTGTCGAGTGTAACTCGACATAGGAGCGCAAAGGGTTAATGGATTAATAAGTATACTTTCTACAATGCTGTTATCCTTGTCAAAGGAAGACTTATAAATAACAGACAACATCAAACTTGTAAATTAAATGGGTCTAATTATTTTCACGTATAGCACAAGATACTCGTTGAAGCCGATCGTAATACGATGTTGTTCAACGGAGTCAGAACGAAGAGCTGCGATAAATCTGTACCGTTAGCGGTACAAAAATTGTCGAATCAATAAAAATGAAACGTGAACTGTGTCAGAACCAAAGAGTGTCGGAACTCAAGTTCGTTTTTTTTTTAGAACGAGCCGAATAATAAAAAAAATAAACGCTCTATCAGTTTGCAACGGGAAAGACTTCGATAACAAGTTTCGCGCGAAACACGAAATTTTTGTCGGAATGAGAAAAAAACTACTACTTCGATTGACGTGCAGTGTAAAGTAAGCGACAGTGAAATAAATTGCTGTACATGGAGATATCAGGGATGAATCCCAGGAGTAGAATAAAAGTTACAATTTTTTCTTTAATAAAAGTTTAATGTCACCTTCAAGAAATTAGTGGTATGGGGCATTACGATTGTCGTTATCTAAATAGAATCGTATAATAGGTTGCGACTTTGCATTGTACTGGGAAGTTCTTTCGCATTTCCTTCATCCTGGAAGACTTCTTTTAGCGATTCTGACAGTTTATTTCAGTTTCTGATGGGCTCATTTTATTTGTAAGTAGATAGAATGTTTAGGATAATTGATGTAATAAAGCGCTGGGTAATTTTCTAGAAATGTTACTTCAAGCACCGAAATATTACACGATATTTGCAAATATATATATTATTTATAAATAAAATTAGATTATTGTTGTACACCACGACATTTCACTACAAAATTGCAGACGATCTTGATACAGACTTTGGCTTATGAAATTTTTATATAAAATGATACAATTTACATGTCGTGTGTTAAAGCGAATGCAGCACTTTTATTATTAATGACAATTGAATTAAAAAGTCCACTTGGCCCTTAACATAAAATTTCAATGTTCTTTTTATCCGGCCCGTGATTTGATCTATAACTTTAGCAAAACGAATCTTCCTTTTATAATTATTAATAGTACAAATTCCAAGATAAAGAGGATATCTGAGGATATAGGGATAAAGATAGAGAGAGAATAAGGACAAAGACAAGGGTAATGAATAAAACACGGAGGTCAAGGTATAGCAAAGGATACAAAGAAATTTCACCAGAAGGGATGCCTCTGCGGAAAGAAAGAATGAAGAAAAGGGGGGAAGTCAACCGATGGTGGCAAGAATTGCGTCCGGAAATGAGAGGGAAAAAATAAATTTTGCAGGGGGAATGGCCCAAGAAAATGTAGAATATTTAGGGAACAAGCAAGGATATTGGAGCCTTTTAGAAGATACAGTATAACGCGGAAATCATGGCAGAAAAGAAAAAGAGAAGTTCAGGAAATTATGGATGAAAGTGAGGAAAGATAAGTGATAGATTGGACGAAGGGGATCATGGAGGGGATCATGGATAAACGTGAAAAAGTGTGTTGCTGGAGAAACCGAGGTATAGGTGAATGAATGAATGAATGGGTAGGACATTGAGAATTGTAAAGTAAAGTAGGACTCCTTGGGGATTCCAGGTCATTGCTTGTATTTAATGAACTACTACTAATAGGGCCATTCTATATCTAAATGTAACTGTGTATTTTATATACCTACATACATATGTAAGAGGGGAGTACTAAGAATAGAGAAAGAAATACACCTTCTAGACTAAACCAGTATAATTATGTAAAATCTCCGCGTTAATTGTACAGCTTATTTCCGTAATGCACAATGTGAACACTCATTATGCAATTAAAAACCTAAAATTCTATCATTTTTCCTGCTTTGCAAAATTATTTATTATTATAGGCAGCCAACCTAGGAATATCATTAATATTATTGTAACTTGCAATGTCTATACAAATTTCCTACATTTTGTTTATACAGCTACACAACAAAAGTAATTATTATGAACGGTTACACTGTCCAACAAATTTAATACTTTCCACTGTTTTCCAATAGCCACAGAGTGATTCTTATAGTGTTCGTCCTCCTGAACACGAATCCGTCAATAAAATTTCTCTATCACCTTTTGTTTTCGAAAAACACCAGTTTTTGTAAAAACAGTGGATTTCAGCAAAGAAGCTGGTATTATGTGAAAACTAAAAACGGTAGACAATTCTTCCTGGTCTCAAAAAATAGAGGAGTGTTTCCTGAGTATGCAGGTGTGAGCAGTTATAATATTTCGTACTTTTTAATGGCAGTAAGATTAACAAATGAAACGGAAAACTTTAATTACAGCAAGTTAAGATGTTTTTGTTTATACGTTAACAACGGTGGTAATGCCGTACTGTATGCTTCACAAGAGGCGTGATTAATGAAAAAATAAGCTAATAAATAAATTAACTCGGGTAAAATACAGGTGTCTGCCAAGGACTGAGTACCTGCTCTACAGTTCGCTAATTAACCTTAAATTAGAAGGAGAAACACATTTACCAAGAAGAGCGTGCACGAAAGTGTATGTAAAGAAATTAAAAAGCTCGCGTTTAGCGTTGGTGGTATTTCTGTTAGTTAGTTTCACATACCTGTAGCGTATATGTAAACGGTATAATGTGATGTACACCTACGGATATTAAGCAATTAAATAATTTCCATGTTGCTTCGCATACACGGTGAACATTGTGAAACAATGACGACTTAACAAGACACTTATACGCATCGCTAAAAATGGCATAGTAATTTCTGTAATTGTGTCGTATTATTAGAAGGTCGTTCAAGAATAATTCAAATTATTAAGGTAAATCTCTTTGAATTCAATGAATGCAGTTCGCGAAAATTATACAACAGTGACTATTAATTATAGATTTTATGTTTAAAATAAAATACTAATGAAACGGGTCTCGTGAGAAACGCAAAATCGTTAGTTCTTAATACTGTACAACACAGACGTATACTAAATAAAATCAAAGCAAAATTATAATAGACGAGAAGTAAAAATATATGACATTTTGCCAAAACATTTTCCTGCTGTAAATAGTCATGATTCTATCGTCAGGAAAAATTTAGTAATTAAACAAATTTTATTAGACAGACTTTCAACACAAATGTTTCTGTTGAAACAGAACCTAGCTGGAAATTAAAGTCGTTGTTGATAATCATAACATCTTGACGCTAACGACTAAAAAAAAGTATCGTTTACAACACACAATGCATTTGTATTATTCAATTTTATTTATCATTTTAATATCATAAATTTTCAATATTTAGAAAATTCGAATTATAGTATACCCGATGAACTTCTGTAAAGTATTGCAGAAATTCGAATACAGAATATTCGAATCAATATAAAACGCTAATCAAAAATTTTCTTCGCGTTAGAATTTCAGATTACTACCATAGAATACTAAAATATTGCGGTAATACGAACACTGCAGTGTTACAATCAATGTAAAACAGTAATCAAAATTTCGTCGACGTTTATCGCCGGTATAAAAATCACTACTACGACTGAATTTCGTTTCTCGATCTTTCGAGACACAAGAGGCGTAAACAGAAATCGCAGGAGAAAATGAAATCTCTGTCTTCCACCATTCGCTTTTCACTTCCGCGGGAAGTGTCACGTGCATAAAGGGACAAACGCATCTCAGGAAATGAGGGAACGGTGGAAGAGTTCGATATACAGAATTCGAAAATATTTTTTCTGCCATAGCGTATAAATTATTTTTTGTCATGCATAGTAAATTGTACAACGAAAGAAATCCCAGTTATTATTTTCCCGCGAGGAGAAAAGGTCAGAGGAAATGAAACAAAGAAAGAAGTCTATAGGAAGTCTTACGGTTCGCGAAATTTGTTCTCAGTTATTCGAGAACGTAGTTGCTGTATAAATTCAGACGAGTATAATTTATTCACTGCCATTTAAAGTAAAACATGATCAGTTCAGTTTGTAACTCACTGCTTATATATGATGACAACATGGCAATTTATGTATCTTTTTTGCATTTATGGGTAAACACGTTACGGATACCAAAAGTAGCTTCATTCAAATATAA
The DNA here is from genome assembly GCA_963989415.1 of Cerceris ruficornis. NCBI lineage: Eukaryota > Metazoa > Arthropoda > Insecta > Hymenoptera > Crabronidae > Cerceris > Cerceris ruficornis. The sequence goes on along the minus strand of OZ022517.1, from coordinate 37,595,658 downwards.
TTCAATATAAATTTTAATTATGTGGTTACCATAAAAAATAGATGGAAACCGAAGAAAAATAGTTTTGTATATTAAACATTTTTCATCATAAGAATAGGTGAACAAATATATTGCTACACAGTTTGCATTTATCGCGCAGCACAAATTAAACAAAACTAGAGTATATATATTTGGAGATAATTATATGTAGTAATAAGAGTAGTAGTAATAATGTTAATAATAATAATAGTAATAATAGTAATAAGGGTACTACACCCGTCTCACTAAGATGGTCGAATCAGACTGCGTAAAAATGCTACGCTCTGGCGTTTATCGCTAGGCAGATAACACGTGCGTACGGGCTATTCAGGTCCGTAACTACGGAATCCCTTCGTCTAATACAATCTTTCTTTTTTTTATTAATTAATTACATATATTAGTCACATAATATAATGATATATCAGTTGCTCTATTTTCAAATTTACGAACACCTTTCTAATCCTATGTAGCTGTATTTATAACATCCCGATAACTTTCTTTCTTTCTGTATTTCGTTTTTAATCGCCATGTTTATTTCGCCCAGGACCTGCAGTTAGAGTTGTTAAACCCAAATGCAAATGAATTTTGTGCAACGATAAAACCAAAAATCCTTAACAGTATAATTTAAAAAATTACACTGCAGCAGTACTATTTAAGAAATATTTTATATAATATATAATAAAATTATAATTTATAAAATAATGCCTCGCATGATAAAAAATAGATAAAAATTTGTAATTACGATGGCGCCGTGCTATTAAGGATTACCGAGCGTTTTAGCCGGGTTTATCATGCGAATGCGGGGGTTTTGAAAGCGTTTAAATCTTTTGCGGTGAAGCTGTGCACGTCATCTTCCATTCTACTACGTTGCACGTACAAAGTATCCTGACTGACACATAATCATCCGGCCGTCCTCCCTAATGCATCGCTTCTCTAAAGCTTAATTTTGCATTTCTACATTGTACTGTAACTACTTACAAGTTCTTTTTATGTATATTATACAGCAGACCAATTACGAAAAGACAGTTTGTCGTTTTTATTAAAAAGTGTATTTAATTTCGGCAAAGAGACATAAAGCGTTGGAAAACTTCAACATTTCCGTAGCACAAACAAATGTTTGGAGCAGAAACCGTTTTAACATGTTATGTCGTATAAAACATTACTAAATTTGTGTTAAATTCATAGGCGAAGGGAAATTCACGTGAAATGGGATTTCTTCGCTGCGTTGAACATGATATGAAAATATTGCTTTGCTTTTTGCGTTTGAGATTTTAGCGTAAAAACATCGTTCGTCTAAACGGTATTTTAATGCTCCATTATCTTTAATTGTCTCGGGATTAAAAAATTCCATATCTCTTAATTAGATAGATGGTAACGTAAAGTTGAAGTATTAATAAAATTCTGCGTATGCAAGGCAAAACGTCAGCGCTTTCAACATTCTCGGTGATCATGATGGGAACGTGCAAGATTTCTTTACACTTCTTTTAACCCCTTTGCTTCGAAAACTACGTTAGTGTCAAAGTAAGGCGTATAAAAGGATCCTTGAGGAATATGAAAAGCAGTATCATACAAAATATATTTGCTTTACGTCCAGAATGATGATACTTCGCCAGAAAATTCTGATTTTAATCTTCATCCTTCCCTGAATTTTTTGTCTGCATTGCTGAATTTTCTTTTCGCTTGACGTAGCCATCCGAAGAATAAAGAAAGGTTCTTTTACAAAGACAATGTTACAACATTTTCGAAAAATTGTCGAGTACAGAAAAGTCTTATTGTATCAGAAGTACATAAAATAGATATATAAATGTAGACTTTGATGCATATACATTATAATATCATTTACATCATTCATTTACTCCAATTAATTAATACATTAGTGTTTGAATATCGTCATAAATATTGCTCAAGTTGAGAAGATTATTACATTTTGTCTTGCGAAAGAAGAAATTTCGTGCGATCTCTACAAGGGTTGATTGAGAAATTAATTTTTATTAACATGTAGTCGAATAGATATCTTCATATAATGCAATTTCTCGCGAAAAGGTTTCTTCAGTCGCTTACATCGAAGTAGTTACATTGAACGAGATTGAAAATTTCGTTTATTTCAAGGGTTGGTTAGAATTCCTTAGAGTATACTTTAGCAGAAAAAATTGTTCAACGAAGCTTCATTGAAATCAGAATTTTGGGCTTGAGTGTCTTCCGTTAGCCGCTGCTCTTATTGTTAATCTTTCGTTTAGAGAAAAATATTCCTCCTCCGAACGAAGAATAGCAGGGGTATAATAAAACCGACAAATTCCCAGGGTGGTTTAACGTCCTGAATTTATTGTTGCCAGATCTTTCTTTTGTGAGAAAAATCGAACGTATTCTTGCAAATGTAAGATGCTGCTTCTTTTTTACAAAATAATATTTATAAAATCGTCAAAATCGTTGATACTTCACTTAAAAATTAATTTACTTATGTCACTGTGAAACGGACTTTAAATTATCAAAAATAGTAACTTTTTTGTACGCAAGTCAGAATAATTCTTATTACAAATATTTACGATGATTGTTATGTGGTATTGGTATAATGATCTCTTTGCTATTTTGGTTTGCACTTTCGCTTTGCACTTTCTTTATTCTGAATTTTCACGCACGCTTACTTCCATCTTGCTTTTCGACACGTTCTTTCTTCTGGATGCTTCTCTTCTGCTTACTTATCCCCACGCCATTAGGCGTCGCAATTGCCAATTCTCGCGCTAGTTTTAAATGCTAGTTGGCATGCATTCTCGAACAATTTATTTTCCAAAATATCCATTCTTACTATCCGTAAAGTCATAATTATATAAAACATTTATCATCTTGCATCGACGACTCATCTCTGATATCAATTAATTCGTTCTTCTTTCATTGTAATTTATTATTTCAAGTGTGCAAAACTATATAATTGGAATATCGTTTCCCAAGTTGCTCAAAGAAAAGTCCTGGCAGAGCTGTATTCGTAATGGAGTAAAAAGTTTTGTAAAGAATGTAATATATCGAGCATGTTTATATAACCGGATTAATGTACTTTTATCGCGGCTAGATATTTACACGAATGTACAATCGTTTGTTACTTGTATTTTAGTGTCGTTTCAAAGAAACTTATAAGCTGCGAGGTAATGTACCTATTTGGCAAATGTTTTGGCTGCTGCATAGAGTGAACGTGCACATTAATTCTCTTGACTATTGTATACATACACACATATAGTAAATAAATGAATTTTTTCTCTAACAATTCCAAAAGTAACCGAGACTAATTATAATCGAAACATTTATATTTCATGCGCCTTTTTATTAAAAGAATTTGCAGTTAAATGCATAATTATATAGAAATAGGGTATAATGACGTATTTATTTGTGAATAAAGCATTCTCCACGTTTTTGATAAGATTTCGTGATTTTCCTCTCACATAAGATTCTGGTTTTATCATACATGAAAAACTTGGGGGGACTTACCTAATGCCTGTCGGTTTGCTAAATGGTACTTCATCAATTTCTTTCTTATCACTAAATATCAACGAAAATAATGTGGCCCATACACGAAATAAATGAACGGTGAGTGTATGGCGATAAGTACAAGCAGTATAACGGAGAACATCGCTGATTATAATGTATTTTCTTTCGTGCTTATTTCCCAATGCAAAATAAAATATTTTGTATTTTAGTATCGGAGTGCGTTCGTATTGTATTCACTTCGGCATCCAGAATAACAGTGTCGTCTATTGAAACGATATAAATAAAATGTATTATTTTTTATTATTGGAATTTTCAACGTAAATCACTTTGATTGCACAAACGAATCTTTCAATTACGTTAAACGTATATTGATTTATTCAAAGCCGGCATGACAGATGGCTGTGATAAATCATTCGAATAGATGAATATTTACGCACAGAGTCATTAAAAATTGCGTCATAAATTTACGTTATCTATTGTCTCGTTGTAATAAGCGTACGTTGTATACAACCATGTTCATCGTCGATTCTTCGGTCCATTTCAGATTGTTTTACAAATAACTAATTATATGCTTTCATTCATGATAGAATTCTTGCAGAAGGAGATAAATTATCCAACATAAATAACGATAGCAAAAGTCACAATAGTACTTGACATCGCTGTAATACAATATGGCAACAATATTTATCAGAAAAAGGTATAGACATCCTGTAAATAATCTTGTAATTTAAGACTTAAGTCATTTAAGTCTCGCAAAGTATTCGTTTTAGATAAGTCTCAGAACTTTATGATAAATGGAAACAGTAATGAAAAGTTTTGCAAAATAAAGAGGAGAGTTTGAAAAATTAATTGAGAGTGTACAAAATGTAGGAAGGGTGTTTAACTCAATTGTCATTACTGAAGTACTTAAATGGAAGAATATATAGACTCAAGTGTTAGAACAACGGAAGCTGGTAAATCAGTTTCGGACTGATGACTATAAAAGTATCAGTGTTACATAAGTGAACACTTAAAATTATAACAGATGTGAAAGGATCTTTATAAATGAAGTAAAAGAGTAAAAAAGCGGAGTACGTTAGTCGACGTGTGCGATATAACTATCTCGAAACCATTTGGCCGTTGCTTTGAAACTGTTTCGGCACGTTCTGACACACTGCAGGTCGTAGCGAAACTGGAGTTCCACTGAAAACTCCCGATTGCTACTCTCTAGTTTCGAATATTTTTCACGTTTTATCGAAGTGTCTTTTGTTATCTCTAACAAAAGGAACGTCTTTTGTTATATCGAACGTAGGGAGCGTCACTTGATCGTATTCCATTTGTTGCAAACTAAATTCCATTTTTAAGCCCTAAACTGTAACAGGAGGTTTTCCGATGATGTGTAATTTCATATTTGTTATTGTTCATATGATTTGTGGGAATTTTTAAAAATGTGATTGAACATAGTTCGTTAATGGATATATAAAAAAAACAAATTTCTCGCAGACGCTTTAAAATATGTGAATTTTCTTTCACGATAAAATTCAATTCCTTTAATTCTTTAAAAATCACGTCGCACCTACAACCATTTAAATTTTAGCATGGTTGAGTGTATGACATTTCAGATTTTGTAACGATGAAAATGTATGGACCTCCACTATATGCATCTATAATATTATATGTCATAAAACCAACAGCTTATGCAGATGTCATAAGATTCGAGCAATTATTTCATGAAACTGTTTTACCCGAAACCATAACAGAAATTTCGTGTGCATATACATGCAAATAAAATAAAAGGTGCCGGAGGACAGTAAGCTGTTTCATTATTTGCTTTTGCACAAGAGTAAGTTTTAATTTATACCAGCAGTTCTCATAATGTAGCGTAACATATATTACTAAATGCATTACTCATTATTACAACAACAGAATTTTACTGCATCCGTGTTATAATATTCCACGATATTAAGTTACATACTAAAGAATTGTTTTTTACCAATTTCAGTTCTTGTATGTGCTTTTTAGTTTAATATTTTGATTATAATTATTATAGTCGGCCGCCTAGGATTTACATTTTTAAATAGGTTTTTAATTACCAAGTTTATGATATAGGGTGCCCAAATAAAGTGTTACAAGCTGCTTTCTCGAGAGCTCTGGCAACTGTTTTACTTTTGGTTTATTCAATAACAAATAGGGACTGATTATTTGTAGAATTAGAAATTTTTAACCCTTTGAGGACTAGTGACGCATATATGTGGTCTGAGAAAAAATTTAATTATAGTTTATCGCTGCTTGTATACACTGTGAGAGTTGAAAAATTGAAATACAACCGCTGAAATATGATTAAACAAATAGTAATTTATAATGTGTATACATTAACAGACTAACTTGTTGATAAAAAGGATGTTTTGTGTCGCAAAATAAATGGTCATCTCTAAATATTCAAAAATGTCTCCGTCCTCGAAGGGTTAACGACCGGCTTCTCTAGATTAATACCGTTTGTACCTTCCGGATAAATGTCTTGCAACGATTTATTAGAAAATTTATCTAAAATGTGATGGTGAATTCTAAGCCAGTATCATTTTTTAAATATTTCTATTATCCTGAGTACTCCTCGTTCAAGTAAATTTATTTAAAATAATGCCCTTATGTGTAAATATACTAATATTTATATTTAAAAATATGTAATCGAAATATATGTATTCACTATCGTAATAATTGTACAGCAAATAATACACTTCATCAACGAAGATATATTGTGCGTTATTTCACCCGATTATATTCAAAACTTGCTCAATAAACTCGCACGCATTATGTGCTCCGTGATAACATCGTCAACAAGCTCAATTAGAATGATAAAAATAGCATACCTTTATTCGTGCATACTACGTTCCTAAATTTATAGGGGTCAGTGTTGAATTAATTTAAGCAACAGTCAGGAGGTTGATAATCGATAAACTCGTTACCATTCGTCATCGTGACGGGATAAAGTATAGAAAGTCTTGTTGACCCAAGGACTAACGATGAAACGACACATTGAGGATGGGTTCCATCTCCTGAATCATTAACGAAAAATTTTTACGCTGGATCCTATTATGCTTACCTTGCGTGTCTACTTTTTGTTTCAGGTGAGTACAAGCAGTTTGGTGATTGACAGTGTATCGTGTTGGAATTTCTAAGCGCGTTAACTTCAATTGGAATTGTCTTCCTCGACGATAAGCTTGACGTTAATGCATTTCGTTGATTGTAAGTATTTTTGTCAGTTTTATAATTCTGATGTCGATCTTATAGGATTAAATAGCTTCACATTGGAAAATTTAAATGTAATTGCAACCCGTCGATACGATGTACCTCAGAACGTAGAAGCAGTGCGAAAAAAGTACTGTACGGTGCTGAAAAGATGTCCTGCGGGAACAATACGTGTCTCAGTGGTAAAAGGGAAAGAGCTGTACCTTTACTTGCATCTATTTTCAGGTTTTACGGTATTTTTTTTTTAACAAGAACAAATTTAATATGTTTTGTAGAAGATTCTTAACTGGTTGCGTAATATAAATTGGACGATGAACAGTGTAGCCGCGAATACCTCACGGCGCCACATCAAAGTAGAATGTAGGGTGTTTAATTTATTCTATGACAAGGGAATACGCGACATGATATTATTAGGCATCTTATACAAGATGTTATGTATAAATTTATATAAATTCTTATCCTTAAAGGGATATTATACACATACGAGTAATATTGTTAATAAGTAAAACAGAAAAAAATAAAATAAAAAATTCCATGGTCTGTGTCTGTGATGGGCAAACTTCCTCACGATAGAGTCAAAAAAGAAATAAAATTTTAGCGGGCCAATGAAATTTACCATAAAACTCAATAAGGACTCAAAGAACGTTAGTTAAAAAATTCTTTAATACCTGTGTACTGATTCATTACTAATGAACGAACCTGTGACTGCAGTTCTGAAAGTTCCTCCACAATCTGGTTCTAATCGGGATGTACTGATTCTGATTCTTAACTGAATTTCTTAAAACACTGAAATTGAACATTTTTATACTATTATTTCAAAATTTGCAGTGGATCGAATCTGGCCCGTGGGCCGTATCTGCCGAGATGTACCGATTCTGATTCTTAAATGAATTTCTTAACCAGTTAACTGCGGAATTTATTTTAAAATCCCTCACAGGATGCGGAATTAAAATAAAGCAGCGGCGTGTACACACGTCGAACGCGAAGCAAATGCTCCTATTATAAATATTATGGTAAAAGGAAAACAAAAGGTGAAAATATTATATTTCTATTCGATAAGAAATGTACAATTTACTGTTAAAAGGGTTAACGCAGTAGAGCTCTGGATTGATGTGTATACGCGTCGAAAGCAGTTAACTGGTTAAAACACTTAAATTGAGCATTTCTATACTATTATTTCAAAATCTGCAGCTGGTCTGATAGAACCGCTAAGCGGGTCGAATCTGGCCCGTGGGCCGTATCTGCCCATCACTGGTCCGTTTAGCTTGTCCAGGTGAAGTTTTAATAAATTAATATAAGTTGCATTTCCGTAATTACATAAGCACGAATTTCATTTGTTATATATTTGATTAATGGCAACATGTTGGGAAAGAGCGTGGGATATTTAAAATGCATAAAGGAGTAATACATTTTCAGTATCTCACATTAACATCGTACAATATCAGGCAAAAATCGGGTAGAGTTGTTTTCCGATTGCCGCAAGCAAAAATGTCGGAACGTGAAGGATTAATTCCTCATTGTTTTGTGCCGCCAACGTAACTCGTATTGTTGCTACATTTCGGCTACGAGCTTCACGTTTTTGTCGCATGTAGACCGCAATGTGTGCAACGAGTATAAAGCGCGGAATTAAGTTATGTAAAAAAATATATACGTGCGAGATGGAAATACATACGCTCTTCATTCATATGTAGATAAAAATCTGTTATCAAAGTAGTTATTTATTCACCAGACGGATAAAAGTTGGTATCTATTGTTTTACTACAGGACAGCACATGTTTTATTAACGGAAAAACGCCCTCTGAAGAAATCAAAGTTTGTAGATGTAAAGATAAAATCTGGACAGCCTTAAATAATAAAAACGTGAGTAAAAGAAGAAGTAAAGTTACGACACGTCAGAATTATCGATCAGAACTTTCAGATTTAACGTCGTTACAATGGTAGTGAATATGTTCCTCATTGCGAAAGAAGGCTTTGGCATTACTCCAAACATTTTATACATTTTATGAAGCCGAATCAATGAGAGAGTCGAATCATGTTGTATTCGGAATGTAAAAGCCGAAATTTCCGTTATAAAAAGTCTGATAATCATGGATGACCGATTACATTCACTGTATGTGGATGTATACTTTGCAAAATGTATACGCTTCACCTACATTTGCATAATCTAGATTAAACTTAAATATAACTCCAACGAATAATGTGAATTTAATTTACATAATTTATACTTCTTATAATTAAATGTAATTCCGCGATATAATTAAATCTCCGCGGTTTTAGATGATCTCACTCTCTCCTTTTAATATTTCTATTTAACGAGATAATTTGGAGATAATATATTTTTCCTGGTACACGCATATTTGGCTATGTTTGTGAATTTGTTAAATTACTTAATAGTAGATGATATTTGTATACAAAAGAAGTTGATGTATGATGGTGATATTCATTTCGTACCTTTTTTTTAACATTTCGTACCACCGAAAAGCAATTTTCCCGAATGTTGAATTAGGTTCCATTACTGAAATGGTAAAAATGGAGCGACATGAATTATTGCAGCAATGTATGAGTTGTAATTTTTAAGAAATATTGGGTTTTATAAAAACGGACAGCGTAAATTTGAATATTCGTAATTAAATTCTATCGCGCGGAACGTTCAAAAGAATTGAAATCTCTGATTACTAAACGCACATTTTCATCTTTAGCTTTAATATATTCCGAATTCAGTGATCCTGTAAAATATGCATCCAGAGAATTTAAACAGAATCTACTTCGATTCTTCTGTTCAACACGAGCTTCACATGTTTCTACAAAAAAAGGAACTATTGATATTACAATTTACAGTAGAAATTATGGATTTATTTTAACGAGAGTGAACAAATGTGATCGTTAAGTCAATGTACCGTTTATTATTTTCAACGATTTACAGACACTGGAACGAATATCATAAACAACATCGCACATTAAAATATAACATTTCTCTGTTGTAAATTATAATATTTTATACAGGCACGTTTATGTCAATCAACATTGCGTTTCAAATTTATTGTTAACGACACAATTAATGCTATTGTTAAAAAATACATATTATACGAACAATTTAAGAACATCGGGGCTAAGATGTGAAATGTTTGAAAATTTGATAAATATGCAATGAATATTTCTATTTTATTAAATTTCCTCCTTTGCTTGGATAGATTGCAATTCGTAAAGTTTATTTCTCTCAGTGGAGATAACTTGAAAATATTCTTATGGCTGTATTTATTAATTCTTACTATCCAATTAACAATAAAGACCGGCGTTAAATAAATTCGTGCTTTTCAAAAGTGATATACAGCTATACTCAATTAGACATAATTATTCACAATACACTCATCTTCCACACAATGGTGCCACTTTACGTGTTTGCATTTCCGCTGCACCAGGAAAGTGAAGGTTTCCCGCTAATTTTCGTATACGCCAACATTTTTGTGTTAGGTCACGAAAGGGAATTTTGACATGTAGATGGAAGAAGTCTTTTCAAAGAATCTTAGAAGTTTAACACAGCATTAATTTATAATCTTCTAGATCAGTTAAACAATAAAAAAAAAATTAATTGGTTCAATAATTTCACAGATGTAACTTTATAATTTGAGATTAATAAAACTGTGCATTATTACCGGTGCGTGGTGGTTATGCGGTAGAAACTTAGACTTTCAAGTACTGGACCTAATTGTAAGTTCAAACCCTCATTAACTCTACGAAATCATGGCTTCAGTGGTTCAGAACTGACTTAAAATTATAGTCCTTCGGTGAAATGAGTGCTTAAAGCGACTCACGAACACGAATTGTGCATTTTACGTCGGATCTGCAAAACCGTAATGTCTCTGATATTATAAGTCGCGTGACACTTTTCACGTGCTCATAACTGACAACCCTAATTTATACAAAATTAGCTGTCAGTCTTTTAACACTAAACCTACCAAACCGGTCAAAATGACCGGTTCACAATTTTTTCTAAAAATTACCTAAACTGCTAGCAGAGCCATAAAGTAAATATTCTACTTTTATCTTATAAAACCTAAATTAGTTAATTAATCATCTTTATCACTTCTTGATTCCTCTTTTTCTAAAGTACTTTACAGTATATTTAATTTTTAGTAGATATAACGTCGGTAGTTTTAGTGTTAAGGAAATTTTGAATATCCTCGATAAAATGATAGAGGTGTACATCATTTCCGGAAGACAAAGACTTATTGTATGTACATTAGCTGGCATTAATATTAGGACAGTAATTAAAGTGTTAAAATTTTCAACATCTAACATTTGACTTTCAAAAACTTTTAACTTGTCATTCTCAGTCACCTATTTCCCATATTTTCTTCCACTTCTATAATATTCCACGCGAGAATACCAAAACTAATAATAAAAATCTAAACCTAGAAAAGTCAAGTCGATGCAAAATAGTATCAGACTTCTGAAAGCCCTTGCATCTATGCAAACGTGTCCTGTATTTCCACGCGATATTCCTCGCGAAGTTCCCTCTGCAGGAACAAGTGCTCCACGTGCTAAAGAAATATCGAGTTTATTATGTCATCCATTTTTTCTGCCTTATCTCGAACAGAAAGAAATTTCGATGGGAAAAGAGAAAAAAAGGGCAACGTAAAAGAGAACTTTAGAGAAATATCGATATAACTATGTCTCTAACCAGTCGGCGTTGTAGAAACTTGACGATACGCGTGCTTAGAGAGCACTGAAGCGGGCACAGAATGGCGGGGAATAAGTCGACCGGGAACTCGGTCTAAAGGATTGGAAAGTCGAAGAAAGAAGAACGTGGTAGAAGGAAACGGATGCGCAGGAAAGCGCTCTTTACGGCCTCTCAGGTATAACCAAAAAATCGACCGTTTAAGAGGAAGACTTTAAAGGTTCCGGTATGGCGCGAAATGTGCCCGGAGCGTTGAATTATCACGAAACAAAAATCGCTTGATGCGTATTTTTCAAAATTGTCAGAGGTTCCCAAATTACTGCAGGATATTTAACCCGTTGTCTGTTAAAATTTCAAAGAATTTATACTTAATGAATGTGGAAGGAAATCTTTTAGTTATTTCATGAAGCCGTAACTGTGTAATCGTAAAAATAAAATAAAAATACGAATTTATATGGAACATGCATTAAATATCCTACAATAATAATCTTAATTTAATGAACGTAGAAGAATCTAATGAAACCACGCCCCTTTACTTTATTCCGCTATATAAATCGCTAATAAATACATGAATCACGGTGATTGAATTAAAACATTCGTATCTTTCGCAAGAGGGGATGTAATCCTTGAGTTTTTTTTGTATACGTTACTCATTACTCATTCGTTTCATACAGCTCCCGGTAAAAGTCGCTTACATTTAATAACGAGAATGAAATAGACGATGAACAATTTAGCAAACCGCCCATCGGACACCTCACTCCAATACGTTTCAAGTCACCCATGACGTTCACCATAAAAACGGACTTTATGCTTGAATAAATTAAAGCGATCTTCCCATGCAGATTCAACCAGAAGCGAAGCTTCTAATTTTCCTCGCCAAACATTAACACGTCCGGTTGCAAAGGGTGTTTTAACAACGTACGATATAAGCTTGTTTGTCGAGACAGAAACTGCCAGCGATGTCCTCGGTGGAAATTGTTTGTGAAATGGCAACAGATAGAGGTTACAGCCGTTGAGCGTTGTTGGTAGCAATAGAAACGGGAATGCAAATCCCTCGGTCTATCCCTAGCATATATTATTCATGCGGCTCCCGACGGATATGAGGACGCAAAAGAGCCGAAAGTCGTTGGCTTTACATTTTACTCGAAGCGCCGTCGCGATGAAGCCTTTCGAGCCGATCCGATCATTGTCTTGCAAAATAGCGAGCCACCCGTTAGACTCGGCTCGATGCACGTTGCGCAACGTCATCAATCAACGGGGCTTTCGGCTTCGACGGACAACAATGAGAATAGCGCCACGTGATCCGTGAAACCATCGATCCAGGATGATCGATCTTTTCCATCGAGTGTATTCGGCAATCGACTTGGTCCAGGACGTTCGGCCTTCTTCAGGTGCAACGACGTGTCGTTCCGACTTACCGATAAAAATCATTTTTTATTCCCTTCGAATATCGACTGTCTCGGGATAGACGAGAAGTTGGACGACGACCGGAGTTTTCCCATTTATCCGAAACCGACGGGCTGTTTTATTGAACTTGATGTACTAATTGATCGAGGACGCGATTACATTCCGGAAGAACGGTCAGCGTAATGATGTATCGCTGCTTCGGCAAAAATTGAATGTATACCGAGTTCATAATAGTGGCAGAAACAGGTATACCCGTCATTTTCTTGAATTTTCTGCAATAGTGTACCGGTTTTAAAAACATAAAAGTTGCATGAAACTGGAACTTATAAACAGTAATCATATTACGTATTGATACAAAAAATAATTATTAGGTTAGTGCATAATTATCAGGCGTTCTTGAACACTATTTATTATGAAAAAGGAAACATAAAAATTCAACAGTAACATTTTTTAATGATTAATCCTGAGCGTAGACGCCATCTACTTCAATAACTGCTTTCTATTTGCTTGGAAGACGGTCGATTCCACGGGCAAAGAATGCACGGCTCTTGGAGGCAATCCATGCTTTGACATCCGCCACTAAGTTATCGAAATCGTCGTAAACTTTGTTCGCCTGCCAGTTTTTTAGCGACCGATTGACGTGGTAATCGGTAGGCGCTTCTGTGGGAGAACATGGCGGATGTGGAAGCAGTTCCCAGCCCTTATTGGCGATGCATTCGACAAAACGACGCTCAACATGTGGACGCGCATTTTTTTTCTCAAAATGGCACAGCATAATATGACGAATATGAGTATGATTATCGACACGCATTTTTATAACCTAAAAGTAGAAGAATACTTTCATTCATAAAATAAAATATTGTAAATTTTTATTAAAGTATAGCACGTCAGAGAAGCGCCTGATAATTCTGCACCAACCCAATAGTTCCGTAGAACTACAGTGTGCCAAATTCTACATACACAATCGGGTTTTTCAAACACTCGACTTTTCATAAATTCATTCGTAACTTACTCCTTTTTTCAACTTAACTGCAAGCTTTTAATTTTCACAAATTAAGTTCTAAGCTGCAATAAAAAGATGTTAGCTGCCAACTTTCAGCTATGTAACAGTTACTTACGTATATCGGTAGCATCTTCACTGATTTGTAATTTGGAATAAGATTTCTGATATGGTGCAACAAATTAAAACCTCGCCCTTTAATGTTAAATGGAAAAACTAATTTTATTGCGCATTTCTAAATAACAAGAGCATCATCAATTTGGAAAAAAATGTGTATAGAAGAACAACTCGACCGTGTAGAACGCGCGTCCCTTTTATCCACTATTTTCAAAGGTAAGTGTACGTGCTCGTATTCCGGAAATAGGGGATTAGGAGTAGGCACCAGCACCTGTTACAGGTTTCTACTCGGGCTCTCGATTCTCTCCGAATTCTCCACACTAGCACAATCTTTAGGTCGAAGAACGAACATCAACTGTTTAATTTTACCGGTTCCCATGTATTTTTTATTTAGCGATAATCCAGAAAATTGTCTTCGCTTAGGAGTGTAAAAATGTTCATTTACAGTAAACGATAGAGAAGACGTTCGGAAAAGTTAGAATTTAAGAAGCACGAAAAAATCGAAGAAACAGTTATTTGTAGAAATTGTAATTGATATTACTACGTCCTAGTGGAATTCTAGTTGCATTAATGTATATGGAGTAAATAAATGAACAAGAAAAGTGTACTGTAAGCACGAGGTTCGTTTTCGTCTACTTTTCAAAGAGAACTTCATCTTTAAAGATAGAACAAAATTTCGCGGAGTTCGAAAAAAAACGAAGGTCTTTGGATTTTTTAAATTAACACCGTGAAATGTTTGATCTAGTATAGAGTCTACTACTTTAAACACGAAGTTTGTACCCTTAAGTAGCGCAGAGTTCGGTTCGCTCGTTTTTTCTTTAATCGTATAACAAAAACTTTTCCCGTTACGTCTAAGTAATCTTAATTACGGATTCTGATGAAAACAAAAAAGTATTTTCACGTTTCTACTCAAGAACTATACGTTTTTCTTCAGAAGAAATGAAAAATCAATGCAGGCAAGTTTTAAAAAATTCTACGCGTTAGTACGACTACATCTTTCTTGATTTTCTCAATTTATGGTACAAAATTCGAATGTCTTCGTCAATTAATATTCCGGCTACCTTTAATTACTTTCTTCCAACATATTTCATACTATAACAGATGATTCATTATCGATAATTCCACCATAAAATTAAACTTTCTCTCTCAACAACTTTTTGCATTATTACATTTAACATTATTAACGTGCCCATTAACGCGTGTTCGTTACTCCTTTGCAACGTTGTTTTTAATAACACTATTATGCTATTTATATGTTGCATATGTAACATAATACACGTAAATAATTATTATAATACGTTATATCAATAACTCTTTCCCCATCTGAACATTGAAAGCTTCTATCGCGAAAGTGTAAAAAGTTTTAAAATATAATTTTATAGTTTACAATAAAAGAACTTCAGGAAGTAGTACTTTTAACATTTCACGAGGCTATTTCAGAAACGACTTTTCAACAATTTCGAAGTAGAATCCATTTTCTATCGCTTTCAAGAATCAATATACGGTAACCGAGGTAGAGTTTGGTCTTTGCACTCTTTCGGTTCAAAACGGTTCTGCTTCAATTAGACCTTTCGACGACTCGTCAACGAAGTCAATTAGCGGTCGACTTGACCGCAATTCCTTCGAGGGGATAAAATTAGTTGAACCACGTTGATTCTCTTTTGCCTTCGTCGTATGTGTCACAAATGTTTCTAATTGTTAGTCCGCCACTTCGGTATTAGGAATAGTATTGTACCTTTAATGAGTTTCAATGAAAAAAGCTTAGTATGAAATTCGAAGAAAGTTAGTATAACATGTTTCTTATATATAAATATACAAAGGGGACATGAGGAAACTGAACGAAAAAAATTATTTTATTTTTAAGTTGTAAATGATTTCAAGCATATGTTAAGTACATTATTCTCAAATGACATTCTATGCGAAAAAATATAGTATCATGTGTAAGAACCGCAAATTCCCATTGTTCAATATGTTCGGTAATTTAGCGGTGCATTAGCACGTATAATTCGAAGATAGTTGTCAGCGTTTCGTTTGTCATTTTTGTTTCGAGACAGCGCCTCTCGCAGCGCTAGTATGTAAGACAACTAACCTATTTTTTACTATGGCAATAAAGAAATTGACAAGAGGACTGTCTCAGTTCAATTCGACCATAATCACCCGAACTACAAAGATTATCGTCTCGGAATATCCGATCGCTAATCGCACATAGACGGTACACATATAAGTGAACTAGATAAACCAATCGGATTCGTGCGGAATTATTATCGCGCAAACACCCATTAATATTATATCTCATCGATTGGAGATCGGGTTATATGGTCTACCTATCCTACTAGGACTACTACTACTACTACTACTACTACTACTAGGACTGCTTAAAGATTTTTACAATTGTCAGTGCAATGAGCTTCCTGCAAAAATATAATTTTACAGAATCTTTCGATAATATCGTCTGTACCCTTTAATACCCATCTTTTAAAATCTTGATCGTTGCAGATGAAACTGTAATTTCTCCAACAAGCAGCATATAATGTACATTTATATTTACAGTATAGAGTTACTCCCCATTTAAGACTCAGTTTCTCTATCGTCTATTTCTTTCGCTTATCTTCGTCTCACGATCCCATTAAACTCATTAACAGACTGTCGTGTTTTTTTTCCCCTTTCTTCTCTTCTTTTCTATTACAACCGAAGACAGCTGTATTAAAGTTAATCGATAACCCATCTAGACAAAGCCTCGCCTGCTTTTCAGGGTTTCAATCACACTAGCCCTTTCACGCGATCGTTCGGTGCTTGACTGATCTTTCAGGCGATTTCTGCTCCATTATCACTTCATGAATACTTTCTATCAAAATTTATTCTCTCGCTCAGACTCGGTCTCGATCTAAATGCAATTCATCAACTGGATCCACTTTTGTTTCGGAACATTTCTCATTCGTGATAAATGGAAATACAATGGGTTTCTTTTTTTTTTGTTACGAATTTGAACGAAGATCGAACGAGGAATATAGCGATGAAATTGTAACGGTGTAATTCGTACAGCGAATGCAGAACGCGTTAACACAACAAACAGAAAGAGAAGAAACGACACGTATGACAACGAAACTCAAAATTGCACTATAGAATTTTCTATCTTGATTTTTCATTCAAAAATTCGGCAAAAATATTTCCATTCGCGTGATACAGTTTTTTTTGGCTACCGTCCTTCGTTTTAATGCAAATTAAAAACGAACGTACGCATAATGTTTCGGGAATTCGCATTTTCATGTGGGGCTGCTAGAGGCAATTGTTTTTTCTCGCATTTTTTCGCGAAAATCCTGTCGCGTTGAAATATGCACGTAAAGAAGAGCACACCGTGCACATACATATGTTATTCGTCTGCATACGTGTCGATAATGGCAACAGTCAGATTTTCACATTTATACCATAGATCTTTTTCCAAATGCAATGGAAACGAATTCCTTATTACGGCCAAAACAATTGAAAACTGCTCAATTATTTCGGTTACAAATTATATTTTCAGTTTCTTTCTCATCTGTATTGCATTTATCTTGATGATCCTGTATAACCCGATTTTTTTGTTAAGGCTTAAAATGAATTACACGACGACATATTAGTAGATCTGGTAATTATATAGATGATGGTCCGTCCCATCGATTTCAATGATTTTTGAATGTGTTGTCAGGATGATGATTCTAAATATCTCTCCCCCAGGGAGCTTTTTTTTATTAATGAGGAGGGGAGGTGCATTTGCGTACACCCCGGCGCAGATAATGCGTCGGTGTAGTGTGGGACTCACCGGGAGTTTGACCTCCTGGAATTCTCACTAAAACCCCTCCTCGTATCCCATTTTTGGAAATCTATGTCACTCGTGGGACAACTAGTATTACTTCGCGAGTGATATTCCTTTTCGTCCTCAGTCCTTAAAAAATTTACTCTTCATATTCCCCAGGGGCCTGTTCGTACCGGGCGGACAGGTACGGGTCTGACGCACCCGGGGCCTCCTGAGTCCGCGTGCCGATAATAGCATATTGATATACCTCGCAAAAATAGAGAAGTCCTCTGGCCTGTGTTTTGTTCTGATTTGCCAGATGGATAGAGACGTCCCTCGTTCCGCCGTGATTTTCGATTCTAACGCGTTATTGGCCGAAAGAGCCGCACATTCGTTGCGTTGTCATGGGAACGACGAAAGCAGTGTTTTGTTTTCGGTTGTCATTCGTCGATCTCAGGTTTAAAGGACTGACATGGTGGGGATAGCCGGTGCGAGTGACACTCTCCATCCTTATAAGATACCTTTTTGACAAGTTCACCCGTTATAAAGAGTCTTTGCCGGCCGCTGCAGAAACAGTAGATAAGCAACCGCATAGCTCTGACGCACTCGTGCCACGGACGTGCATGTATAGGCAAAATTCAATGTAGGAGTAGCTAAAGTTTTTCTCCAATATCTCGAAAACGACAGCCAAGCTGGGGTTACATGTATAGGAAAAAGTAGCTTCGTGTTGAATTATTATTAACAATATGATATTATATATATTAAATGAGTTAAGAAACGATTCTACGTTCTAGGAATTCCTATTCTAAACTCTAGCAGTATAAAGACGTTTCTTTCAAAGCCTTATAATAAAAAGTAATATTAATATAAAGTACAGGTAGCCCTCCTACAACACGGCATCTTATAACACGGGTTCGCTATAACACGATTCATAAATTGCGGGAACCCTCCTACAACACGGCGTCCTATAACACGGTTTCGGTCTAACACGATAAGGAAATCGAGGAGCTGCAAAACTGTCTAGCTCCATACCGAGAAATTTGCAATGACCTGGTAAGAACCAACAAGCAAAGTAAAATTACAAATTTTTTTAAGAGGGAAGAAGATGCAAGAACTTTAAATGAAGAAAAAAGTTCTGGAAGTCAAGGCGATATCATTCCACCGAAAAAACGTTCTCGGTTGATTATACTTAGCAGTGACGACGAAGACATTTATTAAATTAAAGTTGCGTTAAATTAAAATAATATTTTTTGTTTTTTTTGTTTTGTGTTGTACATATATTTATATTTTTGATAAAAATTAAGTTGTTTATGTAGAAGTAAAAAAAATATTTGTTTTTAATAAGTTTTTGGAACGTAACCCCCCTTTTTGTACTGGGTCTGGGTCTCATACAACACGGTTTTACACAACACGGCATCTTCTAGGAACCTATCTACAGTGTTATAGGAGGGTTACCTGTATATTGATTTATTTAAACACCCATTTCCAATACTTCGAATCATGATTCTGGCGATTATCCTGAAGCACTGTGTATTACATCTGCCCACTATTAAAAAATACTAAAATAGAATAATATTTACAGACGTAGCATTGGATTGCTCGAAGTTATTTGCGTATAAGTTAATCGAAGGTTAATTTGTACACAGTAATTGTGGAATATACTTTGTCCTTGTCCTTTCTTCGCGAACTTATACGGAAAATACTCAAACATTCGCAAAATTTTCCCCGGAAGGTCATTAATTGTAAATTCTCCCTCGTACAAGAATCATTAACTTGGAATTGCTGTCTGCAGAAATTAAGAGGTAATGTAATGCAGGATGGTAACGGAGGCATACATATGTGCATATCCCGAACGTAAACAAGGAACGTGTTGCACGCACATTTTGCTCCTGGCAAACTAGATCAGCCATAGTATGTTACAATCTTATATACACGAGAGGTGTGCACATATATACCAAGCCGCCGCACAATCTTTTATGTCATTGCACGTAGGCGAAAGCTACAGAGGTCCACGTTCGACAAAAATATCAACCTGTTACCAAAAATTGTGACAAATTAGCAATAAACTTCACAATTGCGATGAACATTTCATTATTAGAGGATTATGTGTGTTTTTGTAAATCTGTTATCAGAGAAATCACGGAAATTTGAATACACTGATGTTAACACTGACCGTGCCATGCACGGTCAAATGACCGATTCACTGGAATGAGGATATGTAATTTTTTGTATTATTAATTAAATACTGTTTTTGCATTGTTTCCAATATAAAATTGGCAATCACCTGCGTTCCTGTCAGAAAAATATTACTTTTATTTCATAACCGGTGAAATGAGAAGCTACGGCAAAAATAAGTGCAAGCAAGTATGGTTTTTGTTAATGAAATTTTGAGGACTTAGACAGTAGTCTAAGATAATAATATCCATTTCTTCGTAACCTTAGAAAATAGTGCATCGCATACATTAACCTCGCAGATATTTCTGTCATTCAAGACCCGTCTTAAACGAAGGGAAATTCCTGTCGCAATGGTACTTCCTATTAACACGCTGAGTGCCGTGTCAGTCACATGGGGATGACGCCCGTAGTTTCTCTAGAACAATGCAATTTGTGAAGTGGTACGAACGACATAAATATGCATCGTATAGTATAATTAGAAATACCAAAACGTCATGGTAGTGCATCTAAAATTATTCCGAATAATTTTCTACATTGTTTTATTAAAATATTAAGATATTCGTAGGAATTAGTTTAGCACTTTGCAAATAAGTGCTCGCAGTAATTTTCTGTCGATTACCTGACATTTAAGTTTCCTACTAATTAAAGTTAAACGGAACACTACATACATTACTTTTCTGCATGCAATTTTGTCAATAAATTTTTGAAAATCTCCTTCCACCTCATGTGATGTTAATACAATACGTAGTATTAACCCCTTGCCCTATGACTTATTTTGTAACTGTATTTGCAATAATTCAGTTTTAAATTGCTAAAATATAAATTAACCAGTAGTTCTTGATATATCGTATAATTTAACGTGATATTAGTACTATAGCAATAATTTTATCACGTTGCGTATGATTAATAATTGCAATTTCATAGGTTTTGCAAAACTTAAAAATTTCCTATCCCATTTACTGAACCACGAGTGTCACTCGTTATTGTAGGGCAAGGGGTTAAAGACGAAAATTGCTTGGAATATAAACATATGAACAAATTCATCAACAAATTCCAGACAAGAGACGTGAACCTTTTTCTCCAGCAGGTAATGATACCATTCGTATACAAATAAACTAATTAAGTAATGGGCCTAATTCAATTATGTAGAAGAAAAATGTAATTCTTACATTATCAAACAATTTTCGTGCAAAATCTTTTATATTGTGCGTTACTGACTCCTCATAACGAGCAACCGGAGAATTTTAAAAATTGCCAAGAGTGGTTTCAAACCCACGGAGTAGTTGTTCGTGGAAAAAATTGTTTTTCATTTACCATGCTGTAGGTGGTCTCATTAAAATCAGAATTTTTTCGTTGAAAATTATCCCTTGTTAATGGAAATACGAGTATTTTAAGCGCAGCATCCCCGAGAGTCATTTATCAACCGCAAACTTATTGTATGATATTAGCGTTTTAAAAAATCGTGTTTTTCAGAATAAAGCAATATTTCATGAATGATAACGGTATATGATTATACTTCTCTATTTGTCTTAATAAAAATTATATTAACTGTAAATCAGTATTCGCAAATTATTCCTCTGTTAATATAGCATACTGTAATTGGCTGAATTATATGAATTTAGTTGTAAATTCGTCTTTAATCATGGTGTTTTTTGATAACTTGGAAATACACGGCGATGAAGAATTCAGATTCCTAGAACGTATAACGAAATGCAAGCAGTTTCTCCTATCTCGGAAAAAGTAGCTGCACCGAAATTGCATTAATATTTATGCGCAAAATAAACCATGGCCGGGAGGATTTTTAACGAACATACGAATAATTCTGTTCGTTTTAGCATTAAAACCCACGACAAGCCCCGAAAAATGTAAAATTGCTAGTTTCTCTTCATGATGAAAGTAACCTTCGAGACTATATGAAATGTTTTGCTCATAAATAACTATTTAGATATGTATTACCATAAAGATCGTGAAAAGTAATTAACTTCCTCGTGGTTACACCAAGTATGACATACCTCTTTTGATTCCTGATTCACTAAAAAGCAAAGAGTAAATGTCAACCTTCTTTTCTCAACATCTTTTATTTACCTTGCCAAAAATTTATTTAATTTAAACCGGAGAGAAAGAAGCGTTTTGCGGCATTTTTAACAAAAACGTAACTTGCACACAAATTAAAATACTTTTCAATCATAAGTCCCGGAAGAATAAAAATGGAAATACGATTATTTAAAAAATACCATATGTTGATTGCTACTCCAACTAAAAATTATATTACACGGAAGACATTACAGCTCTCTTCCGAATGTTTAACACTAGATTGCCGGATGTTGGGTATATGCCTATTTTGCCTGAAGTGAGTCAATTTGACTCAAACATCAAAATTGAAGTTTCTTAAAAAAACAAAAATTTTACTTTAAAGAAGTTTTATTCAAAACCACTTTTACATAAATATTCTGTTTTTAATGTATATTTTCCGCAGATTTTTTTATTACATTTAGCACAAACGCCATTACTTCTATTTCTTTTGCACGACACTTGAACTTGACAATTCAACGGTTTTTCACTATTTTGTATATTAGATAGAGGCGTGAAAGATTTTTCGGCTATATGGTCACACCGCTTAGTCCTTCAGTCAATTGTAAAATAAATTCTTTTCTTGAGATTTTTACTTGAGTGATCTCTTTATATAAAACCCAAAGATTGATTGCTTCAACAAAAATGATTTGCAACAAATAATTTCACAATATTGAATGTGCAAGTTTGCAATAGGTCTCTAATTAGTAAATCGACAAGTTTGAACATGTAAACTCTCACACCAGATTGCTTACAAAACATTTTGTATGCGCAAGAAATAACTTACATGTGTGTAAAACGACCAACTTTAAAAATATTTAATGGGTCAATTTGACTCACGTCCGTCAAAATAGGTATAGCACATATGGATTTTTGAAATTAATGGGGAGGGGAAGGAACTAGTATTTGTATACATTTCATAATTCTATTAAAAACCAACGCATGTTTTAAGAAAAATGATTTAAATTTTTCTATATATATATAGCAATAAAATCGTAAATGAGTCCAATTGACTCACTCCGGCAATCTAGTGTTAAATGCCAGAGAAACGATAAATGCAATCGTACCGTATATCAGAATATAAAAAAAATACTACGTATAAAATGGCAACAGGAAGTAAATAGTAGTCTAGCCATCGATATTAGATCACGTGATGAAACTACATTTCACGATGGCAGTTTGGTGAAAAATAACGAATTCTTCGACTATCCGTTCACCAGGAAAATTTATTTAAACGAAGCCATTCAATAACATCGCCCCGTACCGAACCATCGACCATCTCCACTCCTACTCTTTTCCCACTACCCCCAACCTCCCCCATAACCCGGCAGAACACTCGACCCATTAATTTTTCAGCCAGTCAGCAATCCAGCACTTTCTGCTCCCTCTTCTTTCCCTCTTCTCTCTTTCTCAGGGTGTTTGTCTCTTTAAGAGTGTCGGTTCATCGACTGTGCCTTCGAGTTCCACTTAACCGGTCGTTCTTGAGTTCGCGATGAATAAAATCGTTATCGATAAGCTGCCGATCGATTTGATATCAAGCAACTTTCTAATTAGCCTCGGATAGAGAGCCACGAAGGTATTCTCGTTGCGAGAAAAGACTGCATTGTGCGTTTAATTCCTTTAGGGTGGATACTTAAGGAAAAATGAATACTTTAGAGGAACTCATGCAAATGTTTGCTATTTGTACGGGAACTCTTTGAGGCGGACTTCTTTATAACTTATTTATGGCTTCTGATAGAAGGAAAGTTTATTAATGAGGGATTGATGGTGCTTGGAATAATTGTGTAATATCGATATGGAAGAAATTTGGGTTTTTGTTAAGAAATTTGGGTTTTTATTGAGAAATTAGTATAAAAAACGTTTTTAACGATGTTTATTTACGGGTTTGTGTATTGATGTAATTTGACGTCTTAACACTAGAACTACCGGCGTTAAATCAATTATATTTCAAAATATTAAATAAGTACTTTGAAAAAGGAGGGACCAAGAGGCGCAAAATATAATGGATTCGGTGATTTATGTTTTGTAAGATGGACATAGAATATTTATTCCAAGACTCTTCTATAAACTTGGAGAATTTTTGGAAAAAATTGTGTATCAGTCATTTTGACTGGTTTGGTAGTTCTAGTGTTAATATATACCATAAAAGTAACAGAGAAAATTCTAAGATATTAATTTTGTATGAAACATCTTCTAAATATTATTGAATGCGATGACAACATTATTTATGAACTTCTTCCTTCATCCTATTCTCGTGGAAGTTAAAAATTTCAACACGTAAATAACGAGTGACACGAATAAAAATGTTGCGGTGAGAATGCTGTCGCAAGCGAGTCCAGCTTTATTATTTTTTTTTCGCAATTAGCCCATTGTACTTCTGGAAACTGATGTAAGAGAAGATACTTAATTTCATAAAGTTACAAGGAAATACACTGTTATGTTCTCTAAAGTCAGTAGCGTATATTTACCTCTTTTGCGGTACACGTTTCTTTCGTGATTTCCCCTCGTTTGTATTTGGCTTTACTTTTTAATTCTTTTCGTTCTCCTCGCACGTAAAAGCCCCTCCTTATTTGTCTTGTCAAAAAAATATAGTTGAATATTTTTCAATTATTCTTATATAAAAATATTATATTTAGCACATCGTTGTTTCCCTTTAAATATTACCTAATTAGAATTTTCAAATTTTGCAATTTATACTCCACATGTCTCATAGAATTTGCCGATTCGACACGACCGTTGAAATAAAAGACATGCGAAACTGCGAAGCGCGACTTCATTGATCTTCGAATTATGTCTTGGATGCCGGAAACATAGCCAGAAATAAACTTCGATTCGAATGACTTTAATGTCTTCTTAAATCTTCCCACTCGTGCAGCCGTTCACACGGAAGATTGGATTTAGAAGAGTTGACAAAAAACAAATAACGGTAATGTCAGCGTTTAAAAATACCCCAGTAAATATAGCAAATTTATTTACTAGAAGATCCGTAAGGCACTACATGCACTATATCTTTTCTTTTTTTCAAAAGACATCTGGATCATTAGTTATCGTTTCTTAATTACAATGTACTCCAAAAATAGATATCCATTTTGAATAATCATAAAGTCAGTGTTTATTAAAACACAGATCATTTTCAAAATTCATTAAATTCTATTCGTTTAAAGGTTAATGTAACTCAGGCTCAAGCTTTATTTGATCGCCAGAGCCGTCCTTGGAAGAGCTCCGCCTGCTTCCCCTTCCCGTACGCTTGAGAGCTCGCTGATTGCTTTGCCTTTCACTTGCCAGGTTCGGACCTATTGGCACGCGCGTGGTGGCGTATTGGGGCGACATTCGTATCTAACCGCTCGGGCTGGAAAGACGTGCACGCACGTCGGTAACAGAAAACAAAACGAAGTGTGTGGCAGGTCGACCAAGGTTATTTGTTGGAGAACAGTTGCAGATCGCACCACGTCGCGTGCAGGGTAAAACAGAAGTATTATTAATGAAAAAGTATGTTCCGATATGTTTTAAATCAAATACGATTGATAGATTTTAATGTTTTTGAACTTCTGGCGATGATTTGGTGGAATTCAACCACTACGTGACGCCTTACAGCGTCATATATATATATATATATATTTGGACAGTCTGTACCAGCATATGATATATTACTACTTTGAATTATGCAGTAAGTAATTACAAGATTCTCCGTAATTTCTTCATCTTCAATTCCTTCAACGAATTCGCAAGTATTGCATTTTTAATATTCAGCTCAGTGACTGTGACAATTCGAGCGACAAGCTACACTTTCATTAAAATATCGATCATCAAAGTTATAATACATGTCTCATACACGCCTCGTATAAAGAATTTTCCAGAAATGATGACAATTTAACGTTGCAGCTGCAATTCGAGAAACCAAAATTGTATTCTTATCATCACGATTTTTTTGTAGAAATAGTAATACAACTTCTAGTTGCATATTTAACTTATAATACAAGTTTTAGCTTAGAGTGTACTTTGCGTCTGCTTTTTCAAAAACAGAATTTTATTCCTATCATCATGATACCTTTCGCGAAAATTTAATTTAGCTTCTAGTAGCACACGGGGAATTGAATGTAACGCTGTAAGCGATAGCAGATGGGGTGAAGGCTTCTCCCATTAAGTTCAGTTACGTGCAGAATACGTCTTATGTTGCGTAACGGAATGACATATGTACCGTGTATCTGAACTGAGTGGGGGAAACCTTCTCACGTTTGCTAATGCCCAGTGTGTCAGCCTTCGTTCTGTTGAGTGTACATACATTCAGCATCTTTACAATGAAAGAGAATGCCTTGGTTTGTTATGGATTTTCGATATATATCGGCATAGAGTTGAGAGGTTTTTAAAAGTAAAATCATGAATGACTTCTGCGAGACTTGTTCTGCAGTTTATTTCAATTATCTTGGTCTTTTCTGGTAATTGTAAAATTTCTGCTGGACGACGTTTATGTAGAAACCTTTCACTATGATGCTTAAATTATTGATTTCTTTTCAGTTATACATGTCACTGTATTTTTTTTTTATATATATTTTTATGATCTTCTGGAAGTCTTAGAATGATACTGAAGTTACATTTTAGTACTAGTTCTGTTTATAAGATTTTTTGCATTGTTTAATATTTACCTAGTAGTTATGTAGCTTTCACTTTGAAAGGCTGTGAGAGTAGGAAAATATTTTTCTATGAATATTCCTCCCGTTTGGCGACATATCATAACTATCTATGTCGCTTGGAATCATTACTAAAAAGACAGTATCTACTTGTTACCTTCAGTTTCCATTATTTCACTAATAAACCCGCCATTTGAATACTTGAAACTGATTTTCTTGATAGTAAATCTATTTGCAGAAAATGGAATATTGATCGCATTTTCTACCTGAAAATCAGCTTGTTATCAGTCTTTTTAATAATTTCGTATGCAAATCCATATATGCGTGATTATAAAAGTAAATCATATAAAAAGAGCATAGAAAATATAACAGATGGAATTCGAAACGTGGTTGATGAAATATTGTCAATACAAGCACTGTAATTTGAATTGTTACGGGTTACCCTTAATTCATTGTGCAAAAAATTAATTACTTTTTTAAATGTTCTCTCCTTGAAGCCTCTCCGAAACTCTGCTGCACTCGATTAACTAACTCTCGTCAACTACGGTTCACGTCAATAGGAAGTTGTAGGAGGTAGATTTAAAACTTCTCCCTCTATGTATACAAATTCTTCGTTGACGTTAAATTCTTTAGGCTTGTTATGGGTAAATAGAGAAATAATATGTTTGGGAAATTCAATCTCCATAAATTATGCGATAAGCCGGAATTTTTGGATTACTCAGGACCCATGATTTATAATAGGGCACTCGCGAAAGTAATCTGCTTTCAACGTAATCGCGAAACACAATTAGGAGTGCAAAAAGGTATACGATGAAAGCGGTTTAACCGAAATTTATAAACATTTTTTAAATTGATATTCGACAATTATAAAGGACACCAAAGAATTTGACGAGTTGTAAAATCCTTTTTATTATAAATATTGTAAATATAATTAAATGTTTGAAAATTATAAATACTGTTAGGAATTAGCAACGTTTGCTTTTTTTCAACAGTGATTATAATAGTTTCAAGTAGGAATATTTGTGATTTGGAACCATCAGCTCAATCAATCGCGTTAAAAATTTCATACAAGGTATGATGTTACTTTTAATGAAAACATAGAAACGTTCAGTTTCCCTTCTAACAATATTAACGTCAATCACTATCAATTAATATCTGGGTCGGAGATACAGAAATATCATTCGAATTTAGAGCAGGTGGAAAAAATGTTCGCGAAAAAATAATCCCAAAATGTAGCCTTTCGTTTCCAATTGAAGACGATCTCGAATTTCATATAAATTTATAAACCTGTTCTTACCGAGTAAGAGATTTTCTGTAAAAATAGGAATACTTATTATGTATATGCTCCAGTTTCTCTTGAGACAAGACGTGTGAAAGTATTCAAAAGAATGGGATTCATATAATAGATTTTCTCAGTACGACGAACACCCCTCTTAATTATCATCAGCGAATTTTTTTTTTGTACAGTACTATCTACAAGTTGTTTGCAGATCTGAAGAACTTTATTGTATGTTCATTGAAATAGTTTACAATTACGTCGATCCCTCTGTTTATACAGTATAATATAATGAAACAAATATTAAGTAAATTCAGAAGTCAGTGGTACTTTGAACCCTTAAAAGGTATCATGGGTGAAAAATCACCCCATGTAAATTCTTTTTCTGATATTATTAACAAACCGAATTACTGGTAACATTGATTTTTCCTGTAATCATTTATGGCGTCAGTAGGAATATTATTATCATAAAAAAGTTCACTTTTCTTATGTACTTCGTTAGCTGCACCACAAAAAATCTGATCTGGGATGATTTTTCACCCATGATACCGTAAGTGTATGATTTTTAAAACTACTTCGGGAAGATTTCATTTTCTGTTAAACCATTTCTTAAAGAACGATTAAAAATACCGAATTTGAAACATATTATGGTGAAAATAATATTAGAAGTACTTGGCGAAAAGATTGAGGAAACAACGCCAATACTACCATCCACATCTAAGCAAGGAACATGTTGTATATGTACAAGGAAAAAAGATAGAAAATATACTGTGAGGTCTACAATGTGTACCAACTTTATTTGTAAAAGGCACCGCAATATTATTTGCAATAACCGTAAAAAATAAATTTTATAATTTTCATGTAATATGTAATACTTATAATATATCTAATCTCATTTACATGTCTTTATTAAAATAAAATAAAATTCATTTACCGGGATGAAATTGCACCCGTGAGACCGTTAACGCAATTTTCTTTAGATGATACCTTTTAACGGTTAACACCATGAAGTGCATTCCGATAAGAAAAGTTTCTTTTAACTCACATCGTCGTGTTCTACATCCGTACAAATTTTTTTGGGAATGTGAATCTTCGGATTGGCGATCATCTCTTGTAAGAAGATCAAAAGAAATTGGATACTTTGTGTAAACAAAAAAATTTGACGAGTTATTATATCGTTGGTTGAAGAATCGTATCTGGGCGTATTCTTTTTTTTTTTCATTGGTATACCCACTTTCCGATGGATAACCCTAAATCAGAAAACTTGAAATCGCAAACGATCACGTTACCCCTAGGCATCTCAAGTAGACAGGAAGAAATATGGACGGGAGGAAACATTAAACCAAGAAAATCCGATGCTCGGCGATCCTCTTTGACAATTTCCAATCTGGATACCCCTGTCTTTCGAAAGATGTATGAATATTGCTTTCAAGGGCCCTGCATTGTATTTCTGTCGTTGTTTTTTTTTCAAAGATTGCCGAAAATTTCGCTATGATAAACAACCTGATCGGCTTTGTGAAATATTAATAGCAATTATATCGAAGACTTGCGATAGATTATGTAAATTGACACGAAGTATAACGAAATGAAAATTGAGGGAATAACGAAGTATCGACAAGCATCATAGGTACCATCATCGAAATTTCGAACAATATTTTTAATATTTTGCATATTAATTAAATTCTAAGAGTATTCCAGCGTGTGATAATTTGTCGGACCAACAATTTAAAAAGATTAATAGTAACTTCATGAAAGACATAATTTAAATAAATCAGCATAAAGTAAACTGAAATGAAAGCTAAGAGAATTATTTAACTGTCAATATACTTGTATCATCAATAAAGAAGAAATAATTATGCAAAATACTAAGGAAGCCCTTTAAACTTCCAATACAAATTAAACACATACAAATTTTTAAAATACCAATATACAAACGGCAACGTGAAACCAACAATCTTTGTATTTTACAATGCAATATCATAAACGTTCTCATAAGGTGTTTATTCACGCCATATTGATTTAAAAGTACTTAAAACCAGGTAATCGCCATCTGCCATCTCACTATTCGTGGCAGAGTAGGAGCCTTAGTTAATACCGAAAATCCCGGGGAAAATCTCTACAACGATGAAGTTTGGATTTCATTTCGCGGGAGTTATTGAAACTGCTTTTATCGCTGCACCGCTATACATCGAGAACAAATCGCAAGCAATCCGTGTGCGTCACACGTGGCAAACGAAAGCTCTTCGCCCGTCCTCACTTTTCAGACTGAGTTTGGATTTCATTTCGTCGTTTTAGCAAAATAGAGACGGCTTCGAAGGCACGGATAAAGCTATGATGAGCAGAAAATTGTGAAAAAAGAAACTTCAAAGTTAGAAAGGCATGTACATAGTGGGTAGTATTGTGTTAGGGTTTGTTGAACAGTATACGACTGCTATTAACACTATTCCTACCACGACCGGTCAAATGACCGTTTTTAAAATTTCGATTAGAATTTCCTATATACAATGTGATTGAATCGCCTTTAAACTTCACGACTTTTCTTCAAATATACGTATAATACATTCACATTATAATACATTTTTCAATATTCACTTCTTTTTTTACTACTCATTTTCTGGGAAAAAATTATCATTGACAAATTCACCGATTGCGGTAGGAAAAGGTATACGTGAAGTGTCGGTAGGAATACTGTTAACACTAGAACTACCAAAGCAAAATGATTGGTCGCTAATTGTCTCTAAAAATTCTCCAAATCTAAGGTGGAGCTATACAGTAAATATTTCACATTTATTTTGTAAAACATAAATTACTGAAGTGACCATCTTTTTTATATAACGATTCCCCTTTTTCCAAAGCATTTATTTAATATATTTAAGTGCAATAGATTCAACGCTGGCAGTTCTAGTGTTAAAGAGTACAAACACAGTGACTTAGAATTCAACTAAAATTTCTTCCCCGTTTCGGTAATTTTTAACGGTTTTCTCTACAAAACATGTTTGCTAGACTTTGTGACTTATCTCAAAATTATAGAGAACACAATCGCTTTGGAATCTTATTCACAAAAATGTAGCATCCTGCGAACTTCTCACCGCAGTATTTTGAATCCTTCACAACAATTTCCTGCAAGTTCTCTTTTAGTTCGGAAGTTGTGGAGATGTTACTTTAATCGATAAAAGCGTAATAAAATAGTATCCAAAAGTGTCGATATATTCAGGATCTGACGATAGTTTTACGTGTAGTTTTATGACGATACTATTTCTGACGATAGATTTACGACAACTGCAGACCGCTTGACTCCTGATCAACCGTAACTCTTTTATTCCTGGATTATTTCTTATTGTTAGATTTCATTTCGTTTTAACGAAATACAGTTAAAGGCTAAAACTCCCAATACAGATTGTTGTGCACTCTAATTAAAATTCCCGTCAGCTTTCGGTAATTTTTCATTAGTCATTTCATTTCATTTTTCTTCATAATCCCAACATGTCAACCGTGCAATTTTGATCTGACAGTGCGACATGTAATAAAGGAATGTAAGAGATACGAAAATTATATAATTGAGTGTAAAATTCCACTAAATCTAACGATAGCATTATCAAATAATACTGAAATGGTTAAAAAAAATTTGGAATTTGTGAAAAAGTTGAACATTTTTGAAAGCATATGATGATGTAGAGTAAAAAGGAACTTCAAAGGTTAAGAGGCCAGAGTGTGCCTGACTACGTAACCTTACGGTCTTTAGTATCGTTATGTCTTATGTACTTTATGTTTTTTATGATTATTTATGATATTAAGTTTATAATATATTAATAGTGCGAAATAAATAGCATTAATAGTTTATTAGTATGATTTTGTGTGGTTAAAGTCATTATCTAAATATTAAGTGGCCGACCATTTATATAACCATATACT
The DNA here is from genome assembly GCA_963989415.1 of Cerceris ruficornis. NCBI lineage: Eukaryota > Metazoa > Arthropoda > Insecta > Hymenoptera > Crabronidae > Cerceris > Cerceris ruficornis. Next base: position 37,563,903 of record OZ022517.1, on the reverse strand, counting down.
CTCGACCACCTACTACAGAAACAACGTCAACAACATCATAGTCTTACTGCCTTATAACCATAAAACTGCAGATTCTAAATAAAATGCCCATGTACTTTAAACCCATGCATAAAACCACTTAAATATTCTCGGGACAAAGATTTGTATTTACGAAATTGAATGCTATCAGCACACGTATTAGTGAATAGTGACCTAGATGTCAATACGACACTTAAATTTCCAATAAGGAAAAAAAATTAAATCCCCTGAAAAAAATCGTTTACCAACTGATTTCACAAATATATGAAAGTATAAATATCTAGAGGCCAAAATATACAATAGAATAGAACAAGCTGAGTGCAAAACTACGGATGGTAATTAAAATGATAGATTGTTTGCCTTATAAATATATTGAATCCTTGCTGCCAAGTCCAACACATTCACATGGCGGGTAATTTACAATCATTATCGAAGAATCGTGAGTTATTGCCACTTAAATGCAGGGTATATATTGCTAGCACGTGACGGGGAATATTAACGTTATGAATTATCACGTTGATATTTATTCCTATCGGTGAATTTATAATCAACTCAAAATTTGCTACCCCTTTGCATCTCAATGTGTTTGTAATATAAGTAATTAATCGAAATGGCCAGATTTTCCTAAAATTTTATACACCATTTCAGATTTCAAAGTGCATTATGAATGAAAATGTCACAGTCGCAGAAGATATAATCGGATTTACGATGCAGGTCTCTAATATCAGAGGAGTCCTGACATTATCGATTATCCGATTATCAGTGTGTTTGCACATGCTTGTCATCAATGTTCGCATAACGATGTATACCAAATTGTATCTGTTTTGCCCAATATTGACATAGTTTCATGCTCTATGATATAATCACTGTAATCCTCAAATCAGATTTGTCCAACACAAAATTCTCATGCATTTCGAGTAAATCGGTTTTATCAAAAATATGGGAAACGTTCAATAAAATGAAAGTTAAATAAAGTATTCTATTCCAAACATGTGAATGTTCATAGTAAATTTTATTTTTTCTAATAATTATTGAAATACACTTTTCATTTATGATATTATCCAAAAAGTAGCTAAATTTTTAATGCAATTTCTCGTCAGACATTAGTGTTCTAAAATTCCATAAAAATTAAATAACAGTAAACGTGCTAAAAAAATTAGCGTTTTTTATCCTGCATTTTGTCTTGAAATGCAACGGACACTTTAACATGAACTTAGAGTTTTACATGAGTTTCAAACTGTCATGATTGTCATATACACATGTGTCACGCAGGACAAATTACTCAGAGACAATAGAATCTGAACTCGGACTCCCAACTACGAATCTGAGCGTTCAAATTCAAAGCCACCATAGCCCCTAAATTACAAATTCTCCCTTACAATTTACCGAAAGCTGTTAAAGTTAAAATGCAAACATTCTCTCCTCAAGGCAAATGAAAACTCTTAAATATCCGTAAACAAATGACTTTCGAACAAACGAGAAGTTTAGAAGCACGTTATTCAAAATCAATGAATCTTAACAACGCGCGGAATGTTTTAGCGAGATATCATATTTGCCATAGCCTGTAAAGTTACAAGTTGCGCCGTGCCATACATCCACGCAAAAACTATTCCAAAGCGCCTCAAAGGGCGGAATCCGTTGAGGTACGCGCGGTCGATTAAATATGACAGCAATAAAGTGCAACTTCCGATATTCGACGTCTGCCCGAGGCAGCTGTATCTCGTTGCACGTTGCACGATATTGATTGCCACGAATCAGGTAGACAGTGCGCGTTTGTCACGTTTGCGGCCGTGTATGAGAATTCCGGGGCACATATCGCACTAATTGCTAAAACGACTTCGTTTTTGGATAAGCTGAGCACAAACGAAATCCAACACGATTCAATTTCGCACGCGGTAAGCTTCGGATTAAGCGGAATGGCGCGCGGTGTTACAATCGCGCCTGAGACTTTCTCGATTGCGAAACGATGGATATTTCGTGGTGTTTGAAAATTAAGTAGAATACTTTCGGAAATGAATTTCTTTAGTGATATTGAATGCTTAATTTACACTTGATAAATTGAAATGTCGGGAAGTTTTATCGCTCTTTTGGAAGGAAGTTCTTTAATTGTTATTTAAGAACTTTATTTCATTTTTGTTTCTTGTTCGCACAGTGATGAGATTTTGAATAACGTTCTTATTTGAGAGGTTCGCTATTATTGGCACGTGGGTCATATTGATTGTTGTACATCAAACTGTTTATTGTATACGAATTGAAATACAGTTGCGGACAAAAGTTTTCGAACGATATCGATTTTTGTATTTCACGCTATTTCACGTATTTCATCTGGAATTATAAAAAAATCTAGTTTCGTACATCGATAGAAAATTTAATGATGTATAAGAATTCACCGAAAACATCTTTAGAAAAATTATATTTATTTTCTTATATTTAAATTTTACATATTTGTCTAAAATATAGCCTGACAAAAGTTTCCTAACGATTTATTAATATTTAGTTCATTTTCCTTTATTATCAATAATAGTTTGACATCTTCTTGACATACTTTCAATTAGTATTTGCAGGTACGATTGTAATAAAGAATTCCAAATTGGTCATACTTTTGCAAACGAATTATCAGAATTTCAAAACTTTCTGCCCCTCGCCAATCGATCTACCTCGGCCCTTAGATTTTCTATGGGGTTAAGATATGGGGTTAAGTTCAGATCGTGCAGGCTACTGCAAAACACCAACTTTCTTATGCTGCAACCACGTGTTGAAATGACCAATAATGTGGCATGTTGTAAATAGCGTACGGGAACATTCTGTTCTACAATATTTCACGGTATTGTATTTGATCCATCTTGCCATTACTACGATGTAGAGAGCTAACACCATGCCACGAAAAACAACCTCAAACCATTATACTGCCCCCACCAAATTTCACAGTACTTTTTCTGTATTATGCTTCTGTAAGATGCAAAACTGTTATTGATAATAAAGGACCATCGACTAAATCGTTCGGGAACTTTTGTCCGCAACTGTATATGAGCCGTTCAGCGCACAAATCGATTAACTCCACTTTTTGAATTTTTTTAAATTGAAGTCTCAAAGCACTTGATTGAATCCTAACTTTGTACGTTTAGAATAAATTTTCGTAATAATAACGATTAACACCATTAAATGACGAAGCTTGTTTGGCCATCGAATAATAAATAATTGAATTCAGAAGTCAATCTAATTAATTCCAAGGCTATTCCACCTTATTCATATTGTACTTCGTTAGAGGAGGGCTAAATGCGATTATATATTCTACAATTCTTATTTGTATTTATATTTTGAAGGGAATTTTGAAAAGGAGTGTATACTATTTCATCACGTTTCTCCGATTTAGGTTTTATGGAGTTAATCGATTTGTGCACTGACCGGCTCATATATAAGTCAAATGTATATTTACATGTGGGATTAATAGATTTCCATCAATATATTTTAATCTATCACAATGTAATAGAGGAAGTGTTAAAGACAAACTTTTAAGACGTGACAGCAAAAGTATCAAAATGAACAACAAATTGTTTTTCGACCAGAATTAAAAGTGTGTACACACAAGAGTATTTATAAATCTATTGTCATTGCTCGAATAATGACAGACATACAAATATATAGGTATCGCTAGGATTTTGTATTTCTTCAAAGATACTTTCTTTGCACCTGGAGGATTTTCAAGTGTATTAAATCCGTTGTAAATGTGTAATTAGTTCTACTACAGCCATTAAAATCTTTAAGAAGGTTAGTTTATAAATATATAATATGTTGCCCGACAGAAAATCCTTCAAATTCCTACAGGCGGCCAATTTTTGATTAACAGAGATTCAAACAGTATAACAGTTTACAGAATGTCTCCACTAATATTTGTGACTATCTAGAAATTTGACGAGGGTCATATTGACAGCCGCGATACGAGGCAAACCTTTCACGAGAGCACGGAGGAAAAGAAATGTATTGACATCGTTTTTCTACCTTCCGAATAAATCTTACTTCACCGATACCTAAAAAGCACTGCACCGAAAATCACCGAAGTGTAATATTTTCTACCTTGTTAGATATACCATCAATCTTGGACCCGACAAATGAGAATGCTCTTTGAACTACATTTTCAAAGGACAAAACGTACGGTGGTGAATATGAAAATGCGTCAAACGGTCCATTACATGAAATGCTACGTAACAAAGTCCGCCGAACCTGTGATAAATTTACCAAAGTCTCTTGAAAGTGCGCCACTGAAGCTGGAATTAATGATGGGGATTAACGAAGTGCACGTACGAACTTTCTGATCGCTAATTATCGGTCGTAATTTAATGATTTGACTTTAACGAATATCGTAGATACGTTGATGGCCCATTGAGGCTTCGACGTATAATTTTCAGTGAGTTTTAAACTCCATGGGCAATCAACGGTGCACGATGTTATACTCACTTCGCAATACAAATCAGAGATTGAAAATTGCGACGCTTACGGACGAGCGGTTTGCGTTTATTCACCCGTGTAAAATATTCGTGTGAGAACGCAAGCGGAAATCGTGGAACAACAAACTCGCACCGAAATTACACGCTGCGTTGTGTTCTCCAAAGGAGGAAATATATGAAATCGATGGCACATTATCGTCTATTTTCTGCTTCTTCAATTCCATGTTCCGAGCAGAAATTTAGAAAAATTTAGGAGTTACACAATTTTTCTAAATTGAGGATTTGTTTGTGAATTATGTTTCTCTTTATAATAACTTTTATTGCTTCAATACAATTTTGAACAAATTGTACTGCTGGTAACTAAATGTTTATTAAAATTAGTTTCTACTATTCTAAATTGCATCTGAGTATTCTGAAATAGGACGAAAAATGCAATATACCATACTTAAGAAACTCAAAACTAAACATTAAACAGTTCGGTTTTTTATTAACACTGTATCTATTCAATATTCGTAGTCAATTTGCTGAGAAATTATTTTCAACCCTTTTGCTTCATCAATAGTTATTAACTTGTTCGATATTGCATGCATTTAAACTGTAAAATTACAATTCAAACTATAGCCTCATGTGACTTGATTAAAAAAATATCCTTTGAGAAGTTACTTTCAACACCCCATACTTCTAATAGTTCCTACTCCCTGCTGAAGTGCCATCGATAAAAAATTTCATTAAAGTCGAAAATTGCGCGAGGAAAAATTTTATGCCAACACGATGAAACGTGTTAAAGAAAAATGGCTTCTCCCCGACCGGAGCCGGGGAGAGATTCGAAATTTTTATGAAGGAAAGCTTCGAGTATTACGTCTTGCCGAATAACATCAGGAGAGAAACGTGGTTTGCTAGTACGCTCAAATATCCCTGTCATGTCTGCAAAGCGTGTGAAGTGCCTTAGCATGTATCCAAGTGCTGCAAAAGTTACCACGTACTTTGGAACTCCTAAAAAGATGAAACTGCATCAACCACTCACGATTTAGCAAGCTTGACCCACTGAACTAACTGAGATTCACCTTGAATTTTTAATTAAGGCTTTCGGTTGATAAGATTTTAATTGTCATTTCTATCCGAAACGTAGAAGTTTGGAGAACGTGGTTCTCCATTCTGGAAGTTCACACGTGATTTATTAATTAGCACAATCTTTCTCCATTTCCTTTATGATCTTCTTCTTGTTCGCCACACATTTCTTGATCCTTACAGGAACAATGACTTTCGGAGGTTAAAAATAGTATTTTTGAAAATATATGTCCTGGGGTACATTGACTGTTATGTTGACCATCATTATATTCTGATATTGAACTATATTTTATCGGAAGTATTGAGAAGTTATGAAAAACATTTTGGATGATTATTAACGTTGAATTTCCGCATTATTTTCAAAATTCTTGATATTATCAGATCTTATATCTTGGAGATATAATTGAGACGGTGCATTCATTGATATAAAATTACGCTCTTTCGAACAATCAACTGAATATAATTAGTGTTAAACCCAGCCGGTAGTTTCCTTAAAAATAAACTACTGTTTTATTCCGAGCACCTCGTTAAAATGTTCCCATGAAAAAAGGGTTTACAAAAGAAACAAACTGTTCTAAGGCATCTTCCTCTAAAAATCATTTTTCATGTTCAGAACGAATATATTACACCCTACAAAGGTCTAGCCAATTATTTTTGGTGTACCCTGTATTACCTAATAATAATAAAATATCAATGAAGTTCCAGATTTAATTATAATTTAGTTCGTCTATCTGTAACGGAAAAACAGCGATATTTTTGGCAGGGATTTCTTTATACAGCTAAGAAAATCCCTGTAAAATTATTGCAATGGAAACAACCGTAATATAATACTATTTTTACGAAATAAATTGTAAAGTGCACACAAGCCAAAGCGTAAGGGCGTATTTCAGATAACGTATTTTCGACAGAAAATAAGTAGTTTAACTCGGACAATAGTTTCAGTCTGACATTGTTCCCGTATAAACACAATATCTCGTGGTATTTTCACATTTTTCTTCATAGCTCTAATAAAATTTAACATGTGCTGTAAAACGTGTATTTCCAGAATGAAACTTCATCTTTTCCCCAATTTCTTCTACACAAGGAAACGCCTCTCTATTCGTTTAATACCTCGGGTATCTTTATAGAAAGAAAAGAATCTTTTCGTAAAATCCTTTCGTAGAACAAAACAGTATTTTTCTGCAATAACTTCTTTATCGAATGAACATTTTCTGAAGCCTCCAGAAAATAACATTAGCGTTGAAGGGAAAAAATACGCATTAGCATAGCAATAGTGTTGAAATATTGTAACATGCATTTAGCTCAGCTTAAAGCGAATATTTTAACATAAATCACTAAACTTTACCCTATTAATGTCGATCGTTCAAAGATTACCCCATTCATAGCTAACTGGGAGATATCGCATAATAAGATTATGCACCGCAAGTCTCGACTACGAGATATCTCGTAGTTTACTCTACAAATTTGGATCGATCAATTAACATTAATAGCTGAGAGTAGATAATAATTTTAGAACAAAATATTCTTGGTATCATTACAAAGTTTCGACGTATATCTGCAATTAATTAATATATAATTCGAAGAACTTTTATCTTCAAACTTTCACCACTCAAGGCAGTAGTTGCTTAACACATTAAATATCACCCATATTTTGCCAGTTTCATTATTTTTACCGAAATAAAACATTTTCTGTTAAAATCACATCCTTATAGCGTAGAAACGTTAAAGATAAAAATGGTTACACGAATAGTAGTACTTTTTTTTCACACCAATATTTAAATATTTAATATGTTAACGAAGTCGTGAGTATGACATTGTAAGTGTCATAAGAAATTACATTGAACTCCACCGTACCCGTCGCCGGTGACCCCCATGACATTCAACGTGATAACATCCCTGATACGGAATAAATATAAAATATGTATAGGGTCCTACCCTAATTTAATCTCAGACGAGTCACCAAAGAATATCGGTACTCGTCCTTGAAGAAACCGAATAGATTCCCTTAAAATTAATTAACCATATCGTAACCTAGAAACTTAACTGAACGCGTGTAATTTAAAAATGAGTGATTAACTTTATTAACTATATATAACTATAAAAATACAAAACTCTTAATAAAACTAAAATTACTCTATCTCTGAATATCACTAAAGCTCTCTCCACTCAACTGCATATTCTCAACTGATTGCTCCCAAATTCACGCACGCATCCATCCTTGGTACTCTTTCTCACAGCATGCATTCTTCGTCTTTCTCACTCTTCTGTTGCACTCACTCATTTTCTCCTTATCTGTAGACTAAACATTCAAGCTAGCCCTGACATCTGTCGCCTTCCAAATCACGTACTCTAAACATCCACTCTCGCTTGTATGCAAATCATCCACACTCACTAATTCCAAAATTAATACTATTTATGCGTACAAAAATTCCGTTCTTACATACGTAATAAGAAAAAGCACAGAAAAAGTCCAATACTCCATCGAGAAACAATTACACCCAAAGAATTCACGATCAAAGTAATGCTATTTCACAAGGCACATTCCATTTCCTATCGTTTCCATCAGCGAAGCTCAAAAAGCCCGACAGTATCTGAACGCACCGCGGTAAAATCTAAAACTGATTCTTCTCCGTTCGTTGGCGCAACTTGTGAAAGCAATCTACGGCAAAATCCCTCTCCTGAACGATCGACGGTCACGGTTGAATCTCGATTCACTACTCTCGAAATCTCTTAAACGCACTCGAACGAAATCGAATTGCAAGTGACGGCAAACAGTTACCAGGACGAAAGAGCCGGATCGCTTTCACGTGCATAGCAAATATATGGACAATTGCATTCTGCAGGAGACTCGCGATAGTAACGCGCTGGAGTATTACTTGGATCGATGGGACAAGTACCGGTGTAATTGAGTACCGAACACAGTGGAAAGTACAGACTGGAATCCATTCGGACAGAAACGTTCGATCTACGAATCATCTATCAGACAGACAGGATATATCGGGCTAACTCGAGTAAATTGACGCGGAACATCGGTTTAGAGGCTGCAATTGCCGCCTACATACCAGTAATACGTCGTCAACGTGCGGGAAGGATCATCAACGTTGCTATTCACATATTTCGACATCTATAGAGCATCGTAGACCGACATCGATATTCCGGTGTGCTCTGAAAGAGGACGTTTATTTCGTTCGATGAATCCGCGGTTTTTGGGAAATAAAATTCTCCATTTCTGTCTGTCCCTTTCTAGCTTTACCTCCTGTTTTTTTTTCTATGCAAGAAGCATCGGCATTTTATCGTTTACTGTAAAAGCGAAATGTATAGCACTTGAAACGTAAATGTTTCTGCGCAGTTGTTACTGAAACCTGGAGCTGCGAAAGTGTTTGAGCTGAGTAAGATGGATACTTGTTTGCATCACGTGTTTTATTTAAATTCAACGAAAATTTTAATACGTAGGGGTATTCGGTTTTTATGCTTTGATAAGATTGTTTTTCGCAGGTTTACTTTCGTGGAAACTTATTCGCTCGTTTTCGAGAAAGACTTTGAAGAAGTAGGTTACGGCGTTGGGAATTTTATTTTGCATATTTCGATCGAAGATTGATTTGATTTCCGGTGAATCTCTCGAGGTACGAGTATGTACCGACGGTGTATTTCAAGTTGGTCCTTTGTAAACACGGATATTGTTTGAACAGTGTTATTTCTGCGACGGTAGTTGTAGAATATCGGTTTACCTTCAGTTAATGGAATGTGTGGAGAGGAATTCATCAAGAACTTGTAGATTGACAGTTTCAATGTCTAGAAACTCGTCATTAAGAGATTCAAATTGAAAATTTCCGAGTGTTTGATCAGTTTAGAAAATTTAATTAATAATGGAAGAATTTTTCAAATTATTTTTGCATAAAATGAAAAGTAAAAGTACTTGATACTAATCAAGATTGTAAGTGTGAGTAATTATTAAGATAATGGTACGAAAGAGATTTTATTTGAATATTTTCTTGAAAATGCTGAGATAAAGTTAGTTGTAACGTATGTGCAAGAAAGTTATAATTTAAGATATTAAAAACAGTGATATCACAGACTTTATTCTGTAGTATTTTGATCGTATATGATACCTAGAAAAGAAATAAATATAAAAAATCAGTTAACATCAAAACAGTTTATAGTGCATCAAAATTATTCAGCGTTTAACTTCGACAAATACGTGACAATTATCTCATTGCATTGTACGCAACTCTGTGTACAATTATTAACAATTAATCAATTCTGCTAACGATCACCGCTGTTTACTATTAGCCATGGTTAATTTGCTTTGCGACAATTGTACCGTAAACAGTATTAACTAAATGTCTCAAAATACTACTCGTCGTTATTCGTTCTACAAAATGCAAGCATTGAGTTACTTACAATTTAGCACCTATCGCGTTATAATAAATTTTTCAATAAAAAAATGAATACGTATTTATGACGTTGTTAATAAATCTTTTTATAATTTTCATAAACAATTCGATTGTTCCTCACATTTTTCCAGGTTTCTCACGTTTCTGATTTTTGTTTGATACATTAAAAACAGACTGACTTAAGTTCTTGTTCAAATCGACTCAATTAAGTGGCACCGTATGTCTTAGAATTTACAAGTATATCAACTTCAAACTTCTCAAAATGTCATATCGCGAAGAAGATTACTTCGCAAGGGCAAATTTTCGCGAAGTTCTTATAAAACTCGGACAAATTCATTGGAGTGGATGACCTAGAAAATTGCTGCACATTCTTCAGGGTCTATAATGTCTCTTTCACTGACAGTTGCTTAATTCATGGAGAGAATAATATCTACCAGATTGGATGAGTTCAGCGAGAAGTTTATGTTTCTCTGTGTTATAAATTATTGCAAGGCAATTAAGGTAATGCTTTCTGTTTCAACTTATTTCAAATATTACATTTGCCTTTTTGTGATAATCTTATACGCAACATCTACAAGTTTTCGTGTCGGCGGATGCCGAAATATTAACACTAAACCTACCGGTTTTATATCTGTTATATTGAAATGTACGAAATAAGTACTTTGAAAAAAGATTTGAAGAGGTGAAAATGATGATCGGTTAAGTAATTTTTGTTTTATACGACAGACCTAAAATATTTACTAAATGACTGCCCAATCAATTTGGGGAATTTTTAGAAAAAAATCAGAAAGCGGTCATTTGACCGCCACGGTAGGTTTAGTGTTAAGGGGGCCAGAAAGTAATGTCGTTTCTCCAGATATTTTCCTTAAAAACCAATTGATTTTTATTGATCCGGCATTAATAATTTGCACACTCGATGACAAAAGATTGTTGATAACGAGGGTGATTACATCATTCATTAAAAATAAAAACTTGTTACAAATTTATTCATCTGAATTTAATATAAAAAGACGACATTACTTTCCGGCCCCGTAATACTTTATAACAACACATCTTCCTGATAATTATTAGGATATTGATTTTTCGAGTGCTCTGATTATTAAGTAGTTAAAAACGAAAAGAGATGGGATGGGCCTGTAATTTAACAAACTTTAACCGTTTTAGTCGCGAGTCATATCAGAGTTTCCTCTTGTAATTACTCTTTTTTCAAATAATCGTAAACCACCTGCATAAATAAGCTGTATTCATTGAATTTACTTTTATACGAAAAAAAGAGCAGCGCGATCGCGTCGATCGGCATTTCTCGCAAATAAATTAACGAAGCGCTATCGCGCTGCATGGCACAATCCGTCACGGATTCTTAAAAACCCCTGGCACTAAAACGGTTAATATAATAAACAATAACTAAAGAGTGATAGACAGTCGAGATACAATTGCTCGGCGATACAATGTTACTCTGGCAGCATAGTCAGGCAAAAAGTCATCTCCGCTCGTGGGTGCCTTTTTATCTCCCAAATTCACAATACAATTTGACCCCGTTTCTTCGGCTCCCCAAGGATATTTTGCCTTGCTTAACCCTTCGAGCAAGCGTTTTTCCCAACGCATCCTTAGTTTCGAAAACTATGCTGAAACCAAGCATCGCTCGAGAAGCAAAACGACTACCTGGAACGAGCACCAAGATCAAAAGTCGCTTGCAATTATAAAGTGTAATACAAGCATAAAATGCTCTGTTTCTCAGTTGTACGTTAAATAAGGTATAAAACGAATAATCATGAATTTTTCAATAATTCTCTGAAAAATGGTAATCATAAAATGATATTCGAATCAGTATATTCACTATTTTTTTAATCACAAATCCTAAGAGTTATGGCGGATGCGCTGTTAAACGCCCGGGCTTCCAATTAATAGCCTCAATTAGAGTTCAAATCCTTGTCACTTTTTGGCATATTTTTCCTACGTAATAAATACATTGTAGCCTTGGTTGCTCGTAATCCGTCCCAAACTATTGATCCTGCATTAAATAACCATTTCGGTTAAAATGGAAAATACAAAACAGCAACAAATATCTGTAATTACTATTTGCACATTCAAAGATGCATTGTATCATTAATATTTGAGCTTTACCTCAATAAATATTATAATAAAAATATTACAAAAATACAGGGTGGTCCACGCAACGTGTGCACCGTTATAACTTCCAAAATATGCGTTGCACGAAGAATGTTATATACAAAAGTTACATGGTTTAAAAAGGTGCAGTATCCAGTGTGTTAATTTTTTTATAGGTGGCGGCGTTTCGGAGACTTAAAAGTCAACTTTGGTTTTTTAAATGGAATGAGATGTTTTTTTATTCACCATGAAATTGTACATTTCAAGACGAGTTCAATGGCCTATGACTCAAGATCACTCACGATCAAACTTGCAGGGATATTGCAGAAAAGATGTGTTCGTTTTACTTGTACTTCAGTTTGTGCCTTCGAACTTTCACAGCAAAACAATAAAATCTTTTCAATATCATCATTAGTCAGGGCAACACCAAAGTTTTAGCGTGTTCGATTGACGAGTTAATAAATACACTAGTATTAATGCTACGACTCTCGATGCCGATTAACGTTGTTGCAATCCGCCAGATCCTCTATCGAGGTGTGTAGCGGCATGCGACGAAGTACAAGTAAAACGAACACACCATTTCTGCAATATCTCTGCAAGTGTGATCTTGAATGATCTTGAGTCATAGGTCATTGAACTCGTCTTGAAATGTACTACTTCATGGTGAATAAGAAAACATATCATTCCATTTAAAAAAACAAAGTTGACCTTCAAATCTCTAAAACGCCTCCACCAATAAAAAAATGAACGCACTGCATAGTGTACCCTTTTAAACCATGTAACTTTTGTATATAACATTCTTTCGTGCAACGCATATTTTGGAAGTTATAACGGTGCACATATTGCGTGGACCACCCTGTATATATGTACCTATCAAAACGTTTGTTTTTATGGTAAAACTAAAGATAGTCAAAGATTCAGAGAAATCGTGACTCTATAACTGTTGCTTCAGAAAATATTAATTCGATCGTTACAGCTACAACTGCAGCATCCATTGTGAGAACTGATGGAGACAGCGATTTACTATTTTCATACGAGTGGTTCGTAAGTAAGTTCTGAGTAATTGACCATCACCCTTTCAGCTCTTGTGCCATCTAACTCTACTCATCCGTGAATACAGACGGTAGTGAAGGGTTAAGAGGAGGCTGTAAGACGTCCATACGAATGGGCAAGGGTCATAAGGACCTACCACCTGTTGCCATGGTTACAGTCCGGAAGTGACTACCTTTGTATCAGCTTCAAGCTGTCAAATTCAGGATACGATAATTTCGATCGATTACCCTCTCAACTAATTGCCAAAAATGATTAATTGGTACCGAATAAGGGGCTGTATTTATCGGCTTGGAATTTCATATTCTACGGGCTTAAGAGCACGTGTAATTTCCTAACATCTTGCAGCTCTAATTAATTTAAGAATGATTAATGAATTACGACGTCAAAATTGGCATGTTTTGTCAAAAAGCGTCGAAAAGAAAGGAAAAAGCTTGATTGAAATTATTGAGGGGTTGACAACATATCTTGATGAATGACCAGATAATAGAGGAAAATGTGAAAAAATAACACCTAGACAGGGTTTCCAAGGGAGATGGGAGGAAAGATTGGTCAGAAAATTAAGGAAGTTTTACCCAGGGTACAAAAAAGGAGATGACTACCTGTAGGTATATTTTTCATTTTTTGCATTGATCTCATACTATTCTAATTTCATTTTCTTCGCGCCAAAATTTCTACAAATAACTTTTTACAAGTTAACCTTCGATCATTTGAGAGTCTCAGATTACGAGCATTGAATTTCTTGAAATTTCACCGAATCAAGAATTAAACCTGAATATTTAATTTTGCATGTAAACAATTAAAGGAAGATAAAAACGATTAATATTATTGACTTGATCAAGTAAGAACAATATGATGATAACAATATCCTTGTGTCAAAAATTTGCAGTAATTCCAGTAGAATTTCGAATTTTTTAATTTATCGACACACAAAATGGCGTATTGTGTAGTTGCAACGACTGACGTCACACACACATTCTCTGGAGCTCTTAACTGTACAGATCTTAAGAAGTCAATATGAGGAAAGAGCCAGGCCATTCACATGCGCCAACAAGAAGAGCTAGGGCCGAAACAAAGGGACCGAAAAAAAAGGAAAGTACCCTTTTCTCTCCTGCAGTTTCGTATACCTTAAAGGGATGATATCAAATGCCGCAGTCTTTTGTCCAAGTTAAACAGGAACGCAGTGTATCAAATAATCGCGAAATATTTTCGTCATTCTGTCCATTAAATTTTATTAGTATTCATTTAATTTATCCGAAATCCAGTCGTCGATTGACTTTTACCGATCCTAAATAAATAAATTCTCGATTTATTGACGGCTATAATACAATAACTGAAATCCCTTGTACTGTCCAAATCAGATGAACGTTTTTTTGATTGAATTTGCTTTTATTCAATCGTGAAACGATGGAGTGCTGGATTCTGCGATATGGAATAGCTGCATATGTTTCGAAACTTCGCAATCGACGGGAATTCTAAGTAAAACTATTTTTCTTTCACACAAGTTATTCCACGTTTAGCAACAGAATAGATATTTTTCACAATACTCTGTTCTACGATGCATCAAAGTAATAATAAACGAACTGAGATTATACCTTTTGAAATCCTTTTTATACAATTTAAAAAAATATATTTATGTATTTACACGCTTATATGTCATGTCAAATATTTGTAACAAATTACTTCGATTTATTTCTGTAGTTTATCTACAATAATCGAGTAAAAGGTTCAGGAGGGACTTTCTTCCAGGCAATTGACGGCATGGGTTATAACGAACTCCTCACACGTGAAGAAGTACTTCGTCTCAACACAGATCGAAGGGAGAACCCTTCCTTGATGCTCGTAAAACTCTACCACGAAGGTTATCCCGTTTCTCGTTATCAGAAGGTCCAGCTCTTTCTGCTATAACTCGATTTTCCCGTAGGCCAAATGACGATCGCACGGCTGCCAAAATGGTGGGAACACGAGACCTCGGTTTATTCTATCAATCGTGTTATTGCATGTTTCTTCGACTATCGGTGCAAACGAGGAAGGCTCTCATCAGCGTGTGAATAGACGCAATCCTGAACTCGGCTTGTTTCGATGCACATCGCAATCAGTACTCGATTGACAAATCGAGGAATACACCTTCATCGTAAACTGATGAAACTAGCTAGGCAAATAGAAAGATTCGGACATTTTACAAGAACTTTTGTAGTTGAGGAAAAGCGAAGTTACTTGGACAAATCACTTTTAGCGAGTAAAACGAGTATATTGGGGATTATTGGTAAAACTCGAAATAAACTTGAAACGCTTCACATGAATTAATTAAATACATAACATAATTTATTAATTAAATACAACGGGATTCAATATATTCGATGCCTGCTGCCATGATACAACCTTTTATTATATAACAAAAATCAATAGAAGCAGTACACAAATTAACTTATAAACATGTCGGAGTACACCAGGTTTATGCTGTATCCTCAACAATTATCAAGGCTTATTTGTATAATTTTCGATTTCGGACCGTAAATTGACTTTGATAAAAAATTGACTTTGATTTTATTTCAAGAGCGGTGAAGGTTTAAGGCTTGTTGAAATAATCGGGTCGACTGTGGATAAAAATAGGAAATTAATAATAAAGACAACCTAAGGGGTAATAAAAAGTTATACGATATATATATGACGAATTGTGGAACAAGCAATCATCCATGTTTAACATCAATAAAAGGCTTTTACGTCGGTCTAATTGAAAGGTATAAGTTGCTCTTGTCAATATCCACATATTTTTCCATTATCTTCTGATGTCTATATCTTCAGGTTCACGCATATGTAGGTTATAAAGTCATTTGTCCTACACGCATGAAAATGCATTTCAAAAAAAATTAATTCCCTACCTTTGAAACGTTCAGAATATAATAATTCATTATCAACATTCATATAATTACAACAGTGTTGCTAAAGTAATTTTCTCATTCGAAGAGACAAGAAACTCCCGTAAATCGGATTTATTGGATTTCCGTCACATTTCGATAAATTTTTGAACCCACGTCAGAAGTTCCTCGATCACCAATAAATTGGATGCGATTGCAGTAAAGTTTCAAACGCGACGGATTGGCTTTAAAGGTATCATCAGACAAAACGACTGAGCCATAAAATGAAGGAGCAGTAATGCTGCCAAGAGTAAAAAGCAAAAGTTTCGAGTCATGAAAGAGCACTGAAACGTCTTCTTGTTCCTTCCATTTTAAATACGCTTAATTTGTATCTCATTACTAGTTCACGCGCAAACACAACGCAGACATAACTTGAAAATTAATACCACATTTTTCCATATATTTCACTCCCATACAATTCAATTGCATAAAGGCCAGAATTCACAAGAATAAAAGAAATGAATGGCTTCTATTGCAAACTGTTACTTTCGTGCAAGATAAATGGATACGTTTAATTAATCGTTGAAACGAAATTAAAACGCTTCTTCGTCGGTCTAAAATTGCAAATGCAACTTCGAGATGCATCTTAGAGGTTCCCACGCAGAGCTATAAGAAACAAAAGCAGCTGACAAAGGGAATAAAATACGAGACGTGGAATCCTTGAGGCTTGGTGTAGATCTGCAAGAAAGGCTTATCAAAGAAAACAGAAGCGGTCTAAGAATGGAGTAGTGCTTCATGAGTGACAAAACGGTTTTCCCGTGGTTGCTCGTAATTTTTTACTTTATCTTGGTGCTCTCTCGCGTAGAACAGAATGAGAATGAAGCTCTCTTCATCCAGTGCTTCTCTTCCAACCGTGATCTTATTCCCCATCCCCCAGAACTTTTCTGCGCATCATATTGCGTATGCGTGTACAAATGTTATTGCATATGTAATGCGTTATATGTACGTTCACGTATGTAATTTTCTTCCTTGATGCATAAACAATCTTTTCAGGTTTCTTCTTGGCTTGCGTCATTTTTCAGACACTTTCGCATTGGGGTTATTCGGTGGTATTCTTCCTGCATTATACTTACATTGTACCTTGGTATGTTGTTCGTTGACAATGTTTTTCAATTCTTTGTAGTTCTGCGCTCTTTTTTAAACTTTGCTATTTTTTTTTTATATATGTAGCATCGGGAATTTTTAACGTATAATTTACGACTTTACTAATAACGTTACCAACTAACTATTTGCTGTCAATTTATACATAACGTTTATTTTTATTGTATTCATTTTAATTACTTATTTGATCCAGTTGTAATATATTTCCCTTTCACGTATACATTTGGGCATACAATCTTCTTCATTAACACTAGAATTACCGGCGTTAAATCTATTATATTTCAATATATTAAATAGGTACTTTGAAAAAGGGGGAATTCAGAGGTGGAAAAGATCTTCGATTTGGTGATTTATGTTTTTTGAGATGGGCGTAGAATATTTATTCTATGACTGTCCTATAAACTTGGAGAATTTTTTGAAAAAATTGTGTACCAGTCATTTTGACTGGTTTGGTAGTTCTAGTGTTAAAGTGCTAAGAATTCTTGCAAGTTTCTTCCTTCGTATTTGTGTAATTTTCCGTATACCCGGCCATTGTTTTTGTTACTTATATTTTTCTTCGTTAAGTTCTCGCTGAAAAATTATTTCTCCTCGTGGAATTCTTATTTTTCTTGCTCCATTGACCTTCTTCGTATTTCGAGTTTTATTCTCATTCTTCCATCGTAAATTCAGTTCTTCGTGTTTTACTCGTTCTTCTCCTACGTGTACCTGATTCGTATGTTCTTCATGTTTCCACTTCGATGTACATTCGAAATGCTAGTGGCACTACCACGTTCTTATCAACATCGACTTTGTACATATTTCATGTTCTTTGACCATATTTTTCGCTCAATAGTCCGGAAATAGCTGTTTGCTCGGCCAATTGTTCATACAAATAAGATGGTCTCAATATTACTAAATCAAGTGTATTAATAGACATTTTCACGGAAGACTCTACACTTTTACTTATTTCTTAACGCAGTTCTAATTACTTGAAAAAAAATCATAGTTTCAAGATTGTTTAACACTAAACCTACCATGGGCGGTCAAATGACCGCTATCTGATTTTTTCTATAAACTCCCCAAATTGATTCGGCAGCCATTCAGTAAATATTTTAGGTCTATCGTATAAAACAAAAATTACTTAACTGATCATCATTTTCACCTCTTCAAATCTCTTTTTCCAAAGTACTTATTTCGCATATTTCAATATAACAGATATAAAGCCAGTAGGTTTAGTGTTAACACTAGAACTACCAACCGGTCAAAATGACCGGTGCACAATTTTTTCCAAAAATTCTCCAAGTTTATAGAAAAGTCATAGAATAAATATTCTACGTCCATGTCAAAAAACATAAATCACCGAATCGATCATCTTTTCCGCCTCTCGATTCCTCTTTTTTCAAAGTACTTATTTACTATGATAGACTATAATAGATTTAACGTCGGCAGTTCTAGTGTTAATCAAGATACATTAGCAGATATTAACTTTACTAAGGGCTCACTATTTCCAATAATTTCGCCACTTACAATTAATGTCAAAAATGTAGGAATTAATTATGATTTCAAGTTGATTTAGTCAAGATACGTTAAAGCACTTTAGCTCGATGAAAGTTTTAGTAGCTCTAATGGCTTGCTAATATAATACTAATAATATAAAAAATAATTATGATTTCCAGATAGTTAAAACAAGATACTTTAACAACTATTAACTCTATATCGGATTTCTGAAGTAGCTGCTAACATATTATTCATAACTTAAAAAATAGTCATATCTTTACGACGATAGAATTAAAAGATATTAAGAATTAGTAATTCTCTGAAATTCACTAGTTTTAATCATTTCCTGAACTAGTATTAATAATATCAGAAATAATGATAACATGTATCCTGCCTGGAGAACCCTCTTTCAATTTTGTACTTGTTTGACTGTCAAACTAAAATCATTGTCCAATTATTGATCCACTTTAAAAGCAATGAATCACGTATAGAACAAAAAACAAACGGGCACTTGAGCATCGATGTTTGACCTCGATAAAAACGCTGACGAAGTGTCGAATTAATTTACATCACAGGCACAGCTTGAAATTGGAAATTTCAAGCTACTGTGACAATAGCAATGACAAAGATATTCTCAACTCTTAAATTTCCGACATTTCATAGGTTTTAGTGTACAAAATCTGCGGAAAGACGAGCAGCAAAGTTACTAGGTTATCGTCTGTACTGACACGAAACATTTGCGAAGTGTTGGACTCTGAATTTGATAAAACTTTGTACATCTGCAAAGCAGGCGAACTTTAAAGGACATTATTTCTTTATTGATAATGGCTTGAGTTTACACGGTGAAACTGCCCTGTAAAGTTTCACCCGTCTCGCGTTATCGTGAAAACTGTTGTAGATACTAAATACCTTTCTAGACAAAAATTGTAGGACTTTAAATTCAAAATAAAGACGAGAGAAAAAATTACATAAATCATCTCCTTTTAATATTTCTACTTGCAATTGTAAATATTCGAATTTTTTGATCTATTCTTTCAGTTCCTGCGTTATAATATAAAAATCAAAAAAATGTTTCTAACAAAAAGTGGACAGTTTTATGAGAACCAAAGTACAATACACATAATACATTCTAATCTCCATAAAATTATACAACTAATAACACATATCATCCTGTATATATTGGGCTGGCAAGAAAGTAATTTCGGTTTTCGTCGATAGCTAACGTTACGTTTGTTTTGAAGATCTTCTGACAATGTTATCATTTTTTGCTTCTGAAAATTGAAAGTTGTCACTTTTGGCAGGATTTAGAAAAAATTTTGTGCTTCATTTTGTTTGCAATTGTTAGCTTGGCGTGAATTTTAATATGGTGTGCAAAAATGAACATTTTCGATATATTTTACTTTGTCCTTACTTTTTTATACAACCACATCGAAAGCTGAATTGTATCAAAAATAAGTTATGCTGTCAATTTGGTGTGATTACAAAGGTGTTGTGTACTTCGAGCTGCTTCCGAGGAACTAAACAATTAATTCAAATGTTTAGCCTAAAATCGCACCTGGTTCCGTTTTTTGCTGATAAAGGCCAGAATTTCTATGAGAGCAGAACCATAAGTTGGTCTAAAAGATGGCAAAAGGTCATCGAACAAAATGGAAAATGTATAACTGACTAAAGTTCATTATTTGTTTAAAAAAAAATTGAGTTTCATTTCATATTACAAAACCGAAATTACTTTCTTGCCAGCCCAATATAATGTATTGAAATCATTAGAGAACGAAGGGATTTAAAGATAGCTGACATTTCCGACACAAAGCATGAAGTTTCATCGGGCAAAGCACAACGTATCCGTAAGTTGCATGATTCTGAAAGTAAAACGTATCGCGCGCAAGTTGAAAAATTTCTATTCTTCGTTGTGTTTGTTTGCATTTATATTTCTCACGTCGCAAGCAGCCGCTCGTCTATAAAGTGCATTTGGCATGCATTGTGCAATGTTTGCATACGCCGGTTGCCAAGATTTGCACGAATCCTTGCGCGAATGTTTATTTTTCCTTGCGGATCGTTTCTTCGCTCTGAATCGGAGTATACGTACTTTTATATCACTCTTATCGGAAATTCGTGCTGCGCCTTGCTTATTAGAATGCGCGTGACGTGGCATACAATTGTTTGCCAATTTATATCTCCGATACTAGAATTGTAATCCACGGTAATGAGAGACCTGTAATAAATGTACAATTGCAGGCCACGTAAAGGACCAATTGGGCAAATTGGAAAATTTAATGCTAGATCCACCAAGGTGGTCAATATGACATACTCTGAATTTTTTACAAATGTTCCTGAACTTTTTAATGCTGTATCTTGTTTAACACTAGAACTACCGGCGTTAAATCTGTTATATTTAAATATATTAAATAAGTACTTTGAAAAAAGGGGAATTCAGAGGTGGAAAAGATGATCGATTCGGTAATTTATGTGTTATGAGATGGACGTAGAATATCTATTCTATGACTCTCCTATAATCTTGGAGAATTTTTGGAAAAAATTGTGCACCAGTCATTTTGACTGGTTTGGTAGTTCCAGTGTTAATATTCTACATGCATTATGCGAAACGAAAGAGAATCAATTAATCAAGTTCCTTGCCGACCTCATTCCTTTTCTTCTGAAGCATTTATCTAGTATCTTTAAATATACCTATTATATTAATAGTCGGTAGTACCAGTGTTATAAAAATGAATCGAGGGATGTTTGATCCTTTTATAAACACATTAACAATGGAATGTTTGTTCATCTAGGATTGTCTGGTGCTCGTTCCTCGGTAACGTATTTTTAAGTATCTTAGACTTTATAAAGATCATATAGAAAGAGATATCCTTTGGACATCCGAACCTTTGATCATGGTCCTTACTGTCCGTTACCGTCTCAGGAAGCCTCGAAAACTCGTTAGCTTGGTATCTTTGAAGTTGAAACTCTGTTAATTAGTGAGTAAATTTAACTTTTGGCTGTGCGCAAAGCGATAGATAATATTTAATAAATGTAGTGTAGCTGAAATGCGATAACGATATAGAAGCTGAAACTGTACAATCGAGTATATAATTTTCATAAGTAGAAATTCGCACTGACAAGTACAGAATGTGTCTAATGGTAACAGAAATTATAAATAATGAAATGTGATTCACTATCTACCAAAATAAATCTACGAAACGTAATCATCTTTAGATATGAAAAGAATGGAGAAGTAAGTTAAATTCATGGAGATTTAATTTATTTCGTGTATAAAACCTTAAGTTATTTTCTCAGGTTATTAACAGCATGTTCGTAAGTTAGCTGAAGTGTCAAAATAACTCTACACCATGAACCTAATTTTATCAGTCTCGTGTTAACCTACTTCAATAGCTCTTCGTAAATTCCTTTCCGAAGTCCTTGCAGTTACGTTCGAAAATCCTTTACCCAGTTGGAACATTGTTTTTGCAAGCTTTTGTCAAGTTCATTACACAAGTTTTTCCATGGGATTTAGCAAGAACTTTAGCTAATTCCGTGCTCTATCCTAATCATCAATAAATAGCCGTATGTTAATATATCGATCAGCTTTAATATCATTAATTAAATATTAAAATCATTTAAAACAATCTACGGTAGATAAATGAACACTTAAATATTAATAATTATTAATTAATATTAAAGTTATGTAAAATACCACCTGATGTTAAAACAAATAGTTAACTGTAATATCGGAATACAAATGTTGCTAAATGGTAGATGCAGCGCATTGCTTATGGACGACCATATGGGTGCATTTAATGCTTTTTAACCCTTTGCGCGCCGAGACTTTTATGGATATTAAGAAATAATCATTTATTTGGCGATTGAAAATCACCTTTTTATCAGAAAGTCAGAATGTTAATGTATAGAAGTTATAAATTAGAATTTGTGGAATCATATTTCAGCGGTTATATTTCAATTTTTCAAGTCTAACCGTGTATACATGCACCGATAAACTATAATAAGATTCTTTCTCAGGCCGCATATATGCGTCCGTCGTCCTCAAAGGGTTAAAGAGGAACACCTACACATTGCTAAGTTTACATTGTATAATAAAGCTTCAGATCATAAAATCACGAAATCTTCCTTAAAACCTTGCGTTTTTTATTTGTATAAACATTTTCAAAGTGTTGCTCAATGCGTCTGGAATTATTTTCATAGTACAGCTTAACAAATCGGTACATTAATCAAAGTGATATAAAAGATAAAAAGTTTTAGATGAAAGTAAACTCTTACAGGTGTGCCAAACGTTGTCATTTAGGTAGATCAGCCACTGTATCTATTCGAATAAGATCGTACACCCCATTCTATCCATTACAAAAATATCCTTATCCAATGACACTGAACACAGGACCTTAACACTTTACCGACCGGTAGCCTATAAATAGGCTTTTTGTCACCAACGCTTAGACTTTTAGTTTATTAATCGGTTCCCACGGCAATCACTAATTTGTTATTTATTATTGTAGTGGAAGTGTGTTAAGGAGTCAGTGAGAATCATTTGTAATTTTCAAAGAGATTGTAATTTTCTTTAGGCAATCTAAGCCGAAACAAATCCTTTAAAATGGGTAGAATGCTCAAACAATAGCGGTCGGTAATGTGTTAAAAGTGATAAGATACAAAATTCGGCAATCATCGAACCATCGTTACACCCCACAATCATTTTCTTTCGTTTTCTCTGTTAAAAACCACTTTGTATCACTACAACCTACCGTAAGTCGATCCCAAATAATTCTACTCGCTGTACTCTTTCAAACTTCCGCAATTAAGACATCAAAACGTAATGAACGTTAAATTCACAGGTAAAAGAAAACGCGAGCACGACGTAAGTTAAACGATCCGAACTATACGCGTCGGTCCAGCTAGAGCAATTAGAATGAAGCTTAAAATACTTTCTTGCAAATCCGCGGCAGGTAGACGTGGACTGTGAGATGAAAGCGGAAGTTTAGATCGTACTAAAGCGCTTCCGTCGTGTTTGGACATGTAAAAAAGTCGTTGTATTACGAGGTACATCCACTTGGCCGGCACATTTCGGCGAAATTACTCATGCGAAGTCCGGGGGACCTTTGTAGGACGATGTCGTGGAAACGGGTCAGAGCGTTTTCACATGAGACTTCTTGGAGAGACGTGATATACGGTACGTCCCTCTTCACGTGAGACCCTTTGTACATGACCGTTATCGGATAGGTTGAATTGATCCTTGCGAATCGAGAAAGTGGCGGGTCCTGTCGATGCAACTGCAGAATAAAATGGAAGAAGATAACCCACGGGAATCCCAAAGGTTTCGAAAAGAAACAACAGGTATTTTTCTCGGATAGAAGAAACTCAAAGGATATCCTTCCGTCTTCCGAGAAACTCGAGAGCCGAGGGAGCCAGGGGTAGTGCGGGAAAATGTTTCTTGGCTTAGGGGAAACACCGTGAGACGGGTGAAATTCGTAAAAATTCAGTTTCCGCTTATCTGGCCGGTGTCACGTGCCACGTGACGGTGAAACGGAAGATACGTGACGTGGTTGAAACGTTGATACGATACTATTAATCGATACACTTTTAACGTTCTGAATTGTCCTCGCAGATACGAGAAGTGATCAATGAGGATTTTATGAATTCGTTGAGCAAACCTTTTTTTCTTGCGAATTACACGAATTTGAATTCGGTATTAACTTGGCAAGTAATTTTTTTTTAATTAATTAGAACGTTAATTAGAGCATTTTTATTTTATCGCATTATTTAATTTTAGCTAATGATTCCATTTCGTACTTGCTCAATTCAATAGTGAGGTATTATATATTTAAAATTAATTACGAGGGGGCCCTAAAATATTTTTGAATTCTGAAATTTCTGATATATCTTTGAAAATGAAACAATGTATAATGTGTTTCCAATTTTCGGTTTCCTCTAAGAATGATTATTATCCAAGATGGACAAGTATGAAAAATGAATGTACCTAGAAGTTATCGTGTCATTCTAACTTGATAAATATACTCTAATAAGATAAATATATAACAATACGCTATTAGTTTGAAGTTGTAAAGTTTCACAACGAGCGAAAAAATAATAGAAGTGTAAATTACGGTACCATCTCTTCTTAAATCAACAATGAATCGTACAAGTATATGAAAATATGCTGAAAGATTCCCAAAAGAATCACTCGAGATTTAAATTCCGTTACCTAGGTTATTGGATATGTATATTCAGAACAGAGTAGCTGCGACTTCTGAAGTGTATTTTCGCTGAGAATTCAATCGGGATTCGTGATTTAGAATGCCAGAAAATTCATGAATTTTCATTGAAAATCGGTTTACTCGTTTTCGAGGAGCATATCCTATCTTTGTGCATGAATATTCATTCGTAGCGTGTAGATGAATTCTCATAAAAATCCTCAAGGTTTGAAGATCTCCCAACAAAATGGAGAGACGATGGAACTGAGGATTTAGCACGAACGGAGAAACCCATGAGAACTGAGTTGCACATCTTGCTGTAATTTATCAGAACAGCAACGATTCGAGGGATGATTGTTATCTCTACCTATTTCTTGGTGCATTGCAATAGAAAATGAATTCGCATCTAAGAACATTGCGCTTCCATTATCGTATAGTACGTTCTCCACTTATCCATGGGATTTAAGTTGTCTTTGTGTCATAGCTATTTATTACAACGTACTCCTTTTCGGGTCATTCTTTACAGTTTGCCTTTCAAACGTCGAATTCACAGATATTCAGAAGAAAATCCAACATTTTTTCACATTAGGAATATTCCTCCTACAGATTGGATTACTGTAATACTTTGATCTCTTTCTTCGCAGTCATTTTGTGAGTAAGATTCATGTTATTCAGGAATTTCAACGGGAAAAAAAATAGTAGCGCATAGACCTTTCACAAAGTTTAGATTTTAGCGAAGAAATTGTGAAAGATTGCCAATAATTCACTCGTAAATCCCATCATAAAAAATCGTAATACCAGCTTGAGACTGAGATTAATAAAATTGAACTTGCATGACCTTAGCTGCTCCTTGTTCCGTTGGGTCAAGTGAAAAGGAGTACGTTTCAAAATGCATCCTCGTATCAGGTTCCTGAAGTCGTTATGACAAAAAAATAAATACAAAATGTATTTTTCCTTAAAAATTGGAAAATAAATTAATCAGAATATATGAATTTTAATTATCTTTTTGATATATGAAAGAAATTTTCATTCGTTTGAATTGTCATATTTATAATATTATAATATTATTGAAAATAGTTGCTTATTAAAAAATTTATTAAACATGTCTTTAGCTATATCTTAACATAACATATCTGTATACTTCAGCATTTTATAAAGATCTTTTTGCGATTACATAAGGAATTAATTTTCTTATACGTTCACTTTGACTATGGAAAATACATCCACTCAAAATCAATATTAGTTACAAAAAATAATAATATTACCATAATTATTCTCGTAGGGTTAAAATTGCTCAACACTGAAAATTTTATTAATACTTCGCACATATGATAAGATTCGCTCGAAAAATACGACATGACACTTTGTGCACCTGTTGTGTGAATAAAAAGAAAAAGAATTTTTCAGTACAGCAGATGTTCGACGGTATTAGAAGTTAAATCTGGTAGGAAGGAACATACATTTTATTAAACTTACTTCAAAGAAGATTTATGCATCTTGAGAATTAAATTATAAGTCGAAATCAATCCATACAACAGAATTTAGAGCTTTTATATTAAACCAATACAATAAATATAACATAATAAACTGACACCAGCATAAAATACATTCCATGCGCACACATAACATTATCACAAAGTAAAATACATTTAGAAGGAACAAAACAATAACTATATAATTGAAATAAGATTGCAAATTATCATCTAATATTTAATTACAATCAGGATTGTTTTCTCCATCGACGTGCTTTAAAGAAAAAATTAAAAAATATAAGAAATTAGCTATTACAATATAGTTTTGTCTTGCAAGTTCTATATTTAAGACCAGTCACAATGTAGCTGTCTCCGTTGAAATGGAATTCACCGCACTCGTGCTTTCATCCGGCGATAAATTCAGTGCCGATGGCGCAAACGATACGACTTAAATGTCGTATATCCTCTCTCATAAGCAGAATGACAGAAGCTGCAATCGATGCATTTGAAGTATTACGGTCACATCTTCCGTGAAAGGGAAATTACAATCGTCAGCACCTCAAAAAGGTGAGTCCACAAGTCCAGCTTGAGAATTGGCAAACCGCCATTCAGTTTGACCCACATTCATTCGAAATGATAGTGGACTGAGCGGCACTCGTTAGGAGCTCTGATTTTCCCGAGAATCCTGAAACTTTTTATGAGCATTCTTACAATCGGAAGTTTCTTTATCACCGTGATCTGTAAGGTCCAAACATACATAGTCATTCTACCCAAATTCGATTCGAACTTACGGCAAAACTAGGTAATATCGAGACTAAGAGAACCGATGGAATGCATTTGATATTTAATACCCTCTGGCAGTGTTTAACAGCCGGGTAATATCTGACAAAATAGGTCAGTCGTGTCTACGGTTTCGTGATTATACCTTACTACAACAATTGTAATTAGGATACTACTGAATATGGCACATTAATATTATAAGAAAGAAGATTATTGGGTTAGAGTTCAGAAATAGGGAAAATGTCAGGTTGAGGGAGTGATATAACTCTTAAATGAATGGATGAAATGAAAAAAAAGTTTTCAGTTAATTAATCCATGAACCTATCCTTTTCTCATTCGTTACTCTTTGTCACACATCATTCTGTTCTCGGTCGTCTCCCGTTTCTTTCACACACATGAAACTACCATATTTTTATCTTAATTTTCTGGTGCATTTGCAAATTACTATCAATTCGAAATAATGAGAGATTCCTTACGTAACATTATATTGCACAGTAAGGGAACTTAACACTAAACATACCAAGCCGGTAAAAATTACCAGTTACCAATTTTTTCAAAAAAATCCCTAAATTGCCGGGGGGGGGGGGGGCATGAAATAATCATTCCACTTCTATCTTATAACACCTACGTTAGTTAATTAATCATCTTCTTCACCTCTTGATTTTTATTTTTCCAAAGTACTTATTCAGTATATCTAAATTTTAGTAGATATAACGTCGGTAGTTTTAGTGTTAAAAACTCTGCATTGCAAAATAGTGTATAAAATACTTAATTAACAATGAGCCATATGGAAGAAACCTTCCTTTTGTTTAAATCCGATCTCTTTGCAGTGCAATAAAATGCGTTAGGTAATCAAATAATGCTGACACGGGTTACAATAAGATGGAAATTTTTATAAATCATTATTGAGTAAGCTATTACCATGTTATTCAAAAAAGCTTAATGCCGAAAATTTCCAATTTATATAGAAATCTATCGTTCCGATTGTCAAAAAGTATAAGTTTTTAATATGACTAGTTTAGTTTTAGCATAGCTATTCAATTTCTTTCGGAACTAAAATACTTGGAAAAACAAATGAGACAGAAACAAACAACGAAACTATAAATAATTGCGGATGTAAAGCAGTTTTACTTACAAGCTATTAACACCATTTAGTCAACTATTTTAACTGATACATTAAATTGCCGTAAAGTTGTTTGCATAAAGTAACACACTTTAAGGAAGTACAAAAGAAACAGTTTTACAGAACGAGCTGTCAAAATATAATTCGTGAGAGACTTGAAAGGAGAATTTTCGCAATTCGCCCTGATTCACGGTGGTTCTCATTTAACGAACTTTTCGAGCATAGAAAAATCAAAATCAACTAGCGTGCTGATAAAATTTTCATTTTACCGAGGTGACGTTGTGTGGAGAGATATGGGGAAATCATGCTTGGCTGGCGTCAGCTTTAATGCTCACGCAGTCGTAATTTCGTTAAAGTGTGCAACCGGTCGGAGTTGTTGCAGTTGCGATCGCGTATTGGCAAAAGGGACGAAGCACATGGAAATTTTACGATGCACGTAGAATTGTTTAGACCCGTGGAAACAAAAAGCAATTCGATTCACCGTCCTGGAAGAGTTAACGCTGCGAATCGTATTCCGTTTTGGTTCTATTTTTCTTTTTTTTTTCCATCTCCTCTGTGTATTCATCAATCACTGGCTCTACTAATTGCAAATATTTCAGGCGATATTATGGTGTTTTTTAACGATTCGAAAGTAATTTTGTGTGTGATAAGAATATACGAGAATGGAGAATAACGATTATTGGAATTGAATATTTTATTCTCAATGTTATATGGATTAAAGGTACAAAGAATTACTTATTATTGCTTTTATATTTTTCTGCTAATAGAAAGTATTTCGAAATTTCTGTAATATGTCATTTTTAATCAAATATTGTGTTTTACATTAAATGTTGATAATGTGCCATATACAACGAAAGAAATATTTCGACGATTTAAAAAAGCAGAAGAAGAACTAACCACTGATGTAGCATGTTTTTTAAAAGCCATTGACGATAATTATTTGTAGATGTTACTATTGTGTTACTCTAACTTCTTCTAGAAAGATCCAGCGTAAGAAAAAAGATGGACAAACGACGGATACGTATACCTCGCAAAAATAGAGAAGTCCTCTGACCTCTGGTTTGTTCTGATTCGCCTGATGGATAGAGACATTCCTCGTTCCGCCGTCATTTTCGATTCTAACGCGTTATTGGCCGAAAGAGTCGCACATTCGTTGCGTTGTCATAGCAACGACGAAAGGAGTGTTTTGTTTTCGGTTGTCATTCGTCGATCTCAGGTTTCCAGGACCGACATGGTGGGGGATAGGTGGTGCGAGCGACACTCTCCCCTTACCCCGTACGTCATACCGAGAGACTTCTCTACTTTTGCGAGGTATAGGTAGACGAATAGACGTAATAAACGAGTAGATACATAGACGAACAGACGTATAAACAATTTACGATTAGTGGATTAGACGAATAGATGTATAACATATACACGCATAGACGTACAGACGGTTAGACGAGAATATCAAGTAGACGAATAGAGACAATTAGACAGACGATTGTATATTTATTAGTAAACATAAGAGTATGTGTGTCTGTGTGTGTGTGTGTGTGTGTGTGCGTTAGATTTATTTCCCTAAGTTTGTTTTTCCACTTGTATTAACTTAGTTTCAATATAATGCGATCGATATGCTGATCAATACCCCAAGTTTACACGATTACAAAACAATTGTTTCATAATGATTTTGCATTACATTAAATCGTTAAATTTGCAAATTGTTACAATATATGCACAGATATGCACGTTTGAAATTTCTGTAAAGTTTAAGAGAAATGCAATCATTATAGAATTTAAAAATTACGGCAAAACTGAGTTTACTTTGATATCGAAATTACAATTTCAGGCGAAACTGCAACTCAGGAAATATTTATTATGGACAGAATTCTTGAGATGCAATAATCAAAGCTGTTATTTTGATACAAAGTAATCAGCTTAGATTGATTGACGACAAGGGACTCAATTCGTTTTACAAATCCATTTTACTTCGAAATCTTCGGCGAAAGAATGAATAGAAAAACGGAAAGGCAGTTCGTCGGGAATGCCGCTGATTCTGCCAGTCTTTTTTCCTAGTCGTCTCTTTCGTTCCTTTGCCAATTAACGTTAATCAAATATTTAATTTCGAACTGTAAACGAGTATCAAGTCGAAACCGTAGCGGAGAGGAAAGAACGGCAATACTAGAATGAAAATAAAGCCCTACTGATTTAAAAACAGATACTTCAATCTATCGTCCTGATTGAATTACTTTCGGAACTGTTCGAGATCGATATAAAAAAAAATGGTAGATGTGATTGCCAATCTATCACGTTTCGCTACCGTATTTCAACATTCCTCAAATTTAAAATACGTTAAACTGAAATCATAAAAATTCAATTTGAAAACTATTTTTAACATCAGAATACATAAAGAATAAATTTACTGTAATAGCTAAATTATATACGAACTTGGAAGATATAAATCGCTCCGGAAAAATATAGATATCCCAATCAAAAATTTCAGATAGAATTGGCTTTATAGAATTCATTGAAATCGATAATTTAGTTGAAATAAAGGTTGTCAGGGGTCATTATCGAATTGGATTTAAATGAACAGATATTCTCAAACGTAGTCATTCTCTCGAAACGATGGCCTGCTAAAATATTCGATTTGACCGTCCAATGCTTACGTTAATCAGATCAATAAAATTTTATTTTCAATAAATTCTTGCTTTATCTTCGTTTCTTTCATACTTTTTATCACGTAACATGATTTGAAATACATCTTGAAACTTTTATTCGTCGATATTTCAATTATGTCTTATTGCTAGACAGTTTTCATATATCGCCGATGATTAATAACGAAATCAGAGATGATATTTTCATCAAGAGATCAACTAGAAGCGTGATTTATTATTTCCATTGCCTTTCCGTTGAGATTCCACTGTCCCATGGGATGGGAACATGGTGAATTATTTAAAGCACGTACAATAGTACTAACTATTGTAGGGGTCTAATTAGAATATAATCCCAAGACGCGTACACGTTTATGCCTTATGGGGCAATAATATGGAAATGTATCAAAGTTAAGGAAACATTGCTTATTACAGTTTTAGTCCTAACTAATGTCATTTTCGTAGAATTTCCCGTGTTGCAGAAACGTTATTGAATTCTTACGGTCATTAATAAAGCGATTAGCAAATTGGCCATTATGCCTCTACTTAGTCTCTTTAAATGTGTTGCTTTAGATTGGAAGAAATTAGATAAACATATACATGAGTGCGAAATGAATAATTATTCGAGGAATTTGCAGTCCGACATTATGAACTATATTACAAATAAAAATGCCACTTATGTTAATACATTATCGTGCATTTATATGTTGTTAAAAGTATGTTATTACAAAATCTTCAACGTCTATCTTACAAGTGTTTGAATCCATTGTTCTCCAGCTGAACAAATTGCTAATATTTTGTAATAAAGATAAGACAAATTGTCTTTATTGTTAGTTACCTAACATAAAGAACTGACTCTGCCGACAAAAGTGTTTACAATTCATTGTCACCTGGAACGTTCGAAGAGCTTCATTATCATCTTGATGTATCTATTTGTTTTCCAACTCTCAGTGAAACATCGGAACTACGTATACGTGTTTTACTAATTGGGAGTATTCACGAACAGTCGTAGCTTTGTTAATTAGTAGTACGAATCACTTTTCTCGCGTGAGATGGTTTCAAGTTATTAGTTTTGTTTGTCTCTACTTTGCTGATCTACATGTACTATGTAATATCCAAACTATTCAGGATTCAGGCAACAAATTGTCAGAAAATGAGTACAGCTTTCTAAAAATATAGTTTAAAGTTAAAATAATCAATTCTCTGTTAACGCAATATCATAGTAATTCTGTCTGTTTATTTCGGCCATATGACAACAATGAATTATTAGGTGAACTGCATCTAAAAACTCTAAAATTGCTCCCATTTCTTCAGTCGTTTTAACTCTCGTAATTTGTTTGATGTTTAACATCTCTATAATGTAAGTATCGCATACCTTTTATACTGACATAAAGAATAATTAAACAAAATTACATCTGGATTGAGGTGAAGTTGTGGGAACTACTGGGAAAATTAAAGTAGAAAGACTTTAAGTTTGAAAATTTAATAATATTAATAACATTCGAGGAGATATTCTCAACGAAGGAAGCGAGAATGAATTCTATCTCATCCGTTTTTTTAACAAGCCAATATTATTTTCAGTCACATTGTAGATAAAGATTTTACACATGGAGAAACCAGTAATTCATAATAATATCAATTTTTCAGATCGGATATCGGTTTCTCCTTTTCAAAATGTTTCCCATAGTCATAATTTTTTCACTGCAGGAGGACTCAGGGTATCACTGTTTTTTCAGTGTCAGTATTTCGATCTGATGAGTCTGATTGCTTATCTATTTGCGACGGACGTTAACTGAATTCCGAACGAGTACGAAGATAGATAATGTGATTGCGTTGATCCCGGTTTTTATCTGTTTTTCTCCGACGAATGGTCTTTTTTTATTAAAAAAAAACAATCTTTTTCCTGTTAAATAGCGTAGTAGAATGTCGTTGAAAAATATCGTAATCGATGATACAAATACCAAAAATATTCATGGAGTTTAATAGGCATATCGCTTTTAACGAGCTAGTGTTTCCTTTCAACATCTTCCCAACCATCTTGTAGGAAAATGCTTAACGATGAAATTCAATTTTACCGTTATCCGATAACGCAAGCATTAGTGCATATAAGGGAAAAAATGGAGCGAAGAAGAAGACTTTGCAAAGGCATCTTAACGAAGCGTAATTCTTCAAGGTTCCGGAATGATTAAAATAAAACTCCGTCCCTTTATCGGTTTCTTTTAATAACGTTCCGTTCGATTTAATGCATTTTCTGTTTAACTTGGTTTACGATGAAAGTCGTATGTACTTGAAATTTGTGGGATATATTGAAACGAGTTTTCTATTATGCTGCAGACTTCTAAGTATTAGGGGGACCAGAAAGTAACGTCGTTTTTTTACATTAAATTGAAACAATTAAATTTGTAATAAGTTTTTATTTTTAACGAATGATGTAATCACCCTCGTTACCAGCAACCTTTTGTTATCTAGTCTGCAAATTTTCAATGCCGGATCGATATAAATCAATTGGTTTTTGAGCAAAATATGTTGGGAAACGACATTACCCCCCCCCCCCCCCCCCCCAATATTTAGATACCTGTCAAAATATTTTACCTCGCGAAGATATTTTTATAATGACCTGTGTAACAAATTCTTATATTTTTCTAGTAGCTTTTTTATTGTTATTACAACTTTTAAATTACATTACACGTTATAAAAATATCTGAGATAGTAAAAATTAATTGTCATTTAATTTTCCAGTGATAAATGTTACTATTGCTCTCACAGTAATTCTTATCTGATAAATGTAAGTTTGGTAAGAGTAAACAATTATCGTTCATTTTAAGTAAATAAATTAATAAGAATTATTTCACTTTCGTTTATAATTTCCATAACATATAATTCACTTTATCGAGTACGTCTTTTCTGCTGCCAAATCTCCCTTCTCTCCATCAGCTTCTGGTTTCAGCACATTGCGAACCGGAAACACGAATCGACATCTCTTGTTTCTAAAGCTTCGACGACCGGAAACATTGATACGTGTCTTTTGTTCACTCTCACGTAAAATTGTTAAAATAACATAAAAGATGTCTCGCGCATTTCATCGCCCATTAAAAATTCGCAGTTTATCCACAAACTGTTGTAATTTTATTAACACGATTCGATTGCGATAAGTGTTTCTAAAACGTTATTAAATTTTCTTATATATCCACCATTAAACGATTGCTATAAAATAATCCAGTCATGAATAAATACATAAGTACTTCCATTTTTAACATGTGTCTTTCATAATATTCTTTTAACCCCTTGTCATGCGCTTTCTTTTGCGTCGGAATGTGTAATAATTCTGATGTAATCGCTGAAATAACAATCTATCCCTGACTTCTGATATAGCGTATAACTTCACGCCATATTAACACTAGATTTACGGGACAGAAATCTGTCACACTGCAATACATTAAATAAAGACTTTGGAAAAAGAGGGATCAATCTGCAAAGCTGATAATTCGTTAAGTAATTTTTGTATTGTAAAATACACGTGAAATATCTACTGTACTGTTTCTCTATATATCTGAGAAATGCTTATAAAAAAAGTATTAACCCGTCAATTTGACAGCTTTCGTAAACCTAGTGTCAACAAAATGCCGTCTGGCGACATCACGTTGGTGTCGTGCGAAAATATGTTGAGAAATGTCAGTGACACCACGTTGGTGTCACGCTAAAATTTTTAAACAATTCCCTATTATATCGCAAAGGCGCCGCGCCTATCTCACGATCACAAATTGTTGCAAAGTATCACTTGTATCCTGTACAAGCTGCAATACGCTACATATCCTCGAAATTTCGTGAAAACTGCGGGACAGAATTATAACTTATTGCGATTAGTAAAACGCGACGTTTTATGATTTCTCGACAAATTTGAAAAGCGCCGGCGCCAAACCAAAGAATCTTGATTTATCGCGCGGACGGAATAGTGTTAATAGCATAGAAATAATTTGATCGTATCGTTACCCACTGATCTTTTTAATTTAATAGTTTCTGGAAAACTTCAAAATATCATATTCCATTTATCGCGTCACGAGTATAACTCAGCTAGGGGTTAACAACACAATTCTGTCTTCGACCTAAACGTTAGACCATGCAGAACATATTTGACATTGAACATGTTAATCAGACCCAAAAGACCCAAGTGCCCGGTGAATTTCGAGTGGTCTCACTTAGGTTTCACCATGAGAACTCAATTAACCCTACTATTATCCCACTGGAAGGACACCAATTGCTATCATCGTTCCGGTAACCATTTCGTATCGCTTTGTTGGCATCGTTTCCGAAGCTCGCCGCAAGTTTAACGGCGCAGATAATTTGGTAATGCTGTGCGGGTGCCGATTTTGGCATTGCCAGGTCAGAGGTTACTATCTAAGTAATATATTATTCTACCTGTTGCCTGGTAGCTTCGCAAGTTTGTAGTGGACAGAAGAGGATTTCATCTCCCTGAAAGTTCTATGCCTCTACGCCGACAGAGCGACAGATCCATTATTTAGGCTTTGCCCTTTTGGTACATTGTTCGTTGTACCTCTCGTTGAAAGCCCTCCCTCGGGAAGTTGACCTGGACTATTATGCATTAACCTCACCTTACCTTGTAACGGGAAGTGAGTTCAGTTCACGCGTTCTCTTGAATAGTACATTTTCGATTTCTTTCGGCGAAGACGCTGAATGAAAGGGGACGGGACGATCTAACGTGTGTCTTCATCGTTTGCGGATTCGATCGAGAGGAAAACGAGTATAAAATTAATGATCTTGGTTTTATATAGTATTTTGGCACTATGTTAACCCCTTGGCCTACGATTTCTTCTGTGACTGCCTCCGCAATAATTAAAATTAAATTGCTAAAATAAATATATGTCAGTGATGCCTGATATATTTTAAAATTTAACGCAATATTAATAACATAGAAATAATATTATCGTGTCGTGTTCCATTGATATTCTCAATTTGATACTTTTTGAGAAGATTAAAAATTTCCTGTTTCTTCAACCGCATCACGAGTGTCATTTGTTGTTGTAGAGCAAAGGGATAAGCGGTAAAACTTTGTTGTATTTCTGCGATATAAATGTCGTTGTTTTTAAAAGTTGTTGTAATTTGTTCTAAATTAAATGGGTGGATTGCAGTAATTTAGTACCATCAGTTTTCAAGATTGTGGTTTTTCCCGTTGTGACAAAACTGTGACAGAAAATTAAATTTTGATACTGAATTCATTTAAAGAGAGTAATTTAAGACATTTATTGTGTTTATTTAAACGTATTGCTTCTTGACGAATCAGTTAATACGTAGGTTCAACATGCTCGTTCTAGCAGATTTAATCTGCGATCATACTGATTTAAAGCCGATAAGAGGCGGTCAAGGATATTGATTCGGGGATTAACCTTTCATCAAATCATGCGAAAGCTGCCTTCCAATACCTTAATACCGTGACCAGTATCGTAAACACTTAACTTTTAAACGAATTATCGTACTATAATTCGCAATAAACCGTCTAAGATGAAGCACAATAAAATTTTACCGTTATTATTATCGTCTACCATTTCCGCAACCAATTTCAAAGTATAATATAATCTCCCTGTTGCACCTTAGAAACACGTATTTCGATAATATGCTACAGTAAAGTAAAGAATTGAAACCGTAGAGGATTCTAAAGTTTTAATAATTTTAGCGAAGTTATAAAATAATATTGAATTTCAATTAATAGCTGTTCTTTGCACAATTTGGAAAGTGAAATTAAACGTGCGGAAATTCACCTGAAAGTCTGAGATAGGTAAAGTACACAAGTCAAAGTTATTTCGAAGAAGGAGTGGTGACAACCATTTCTAATGATCTATTTTGATTCCGGTATTCAAATTTAGGGGCCGCCAGATGGAAGCAAACTTTTTCGGAAATATAGTGTTTATTGAAACTAATAACAACCTTATAAGATTAAGTAATAATCAAAATTATATTCTGCTTCATAATTTCAGCAATCGGGTTAATAATTTTCTTATTCTATTATATAAACAATATATTTTAGCTTGAAATAGAAAATAGTAGTAACTAGTAAATATGACATTTTTTATAAACAGTAACAAGAGCCATTAAACTGATATTAAAGAATCCGTAACACCTCTATCAAACAATTAACACAGATACAAGATTCTTACATAAATGAAATTATGAAAATTCGATTGAGAAGCAAAATTGCGTGGAACGAGTTTCTAAATGTGATTAACTCAAACTTTCTCAGATATTAATTATCACATCGACGGGTTTAATCCGGATTCTGCAGGTCGTCCGATAACGTTCTATGAAAACGACACTCAAATGGACTAAAATTACATTTCTTCCCGTAAAATCGTTCAAATATCTTTGCATACTTATTATTAGATATATAAATAATAAATGATATTCTTTGCCGCGAATAGAACCCTTAATAATGATATTTCGAACTCAAACAAGTTTTCATTATATAATGCTGTAAGCCAAAATACGTAATATTCCAGGCTATTATTACACGCTATAACGGTTTAGGTTATAACTTCACGTAACTATAATATGCCCGGAGTAGGAAATCGTATAAGGAACGAAATTGAAATTCTATTACCATCAGCTTCGGAATATAACCGTTGAATCTGCTAATAGTAATCTCAAATTTTCGGATCATTTATATATTTAGCCATTTCAGTTTACGGTGCATTAAACATCAGTACAGTGGATTTTAATAATTCAACGATTTTCTGTCATTACCGGGGACGGGAATCGTTGTCGGCAGTTTAAAGAAAATTCCATCGAAACCGGAAAAGAAAGTAGATCTCGCTGCTTAACGTCGAATAGAAGGAAGTATAGGGGTTTCGTAAAGCAAACTATAAAGGGAAATAATGGTGGTTCTTGCGGTCGGACGCCTTTGCATACCGTATTTATCAACCTTCGCGGACAGTAGCGGGTGTAGGAATTTCTTGCAACATTAACTCGTACCCCATTCCACTATTCATCATCTAGAGTGCCTGTCCGTCCAATTTTGCCATCGGCAAATGGGATCTTTCAGCCTCACCTCTTCCGTATTTTTTTTTACCGTAGTTACCGCTTTGATGAAAAATTCATCGTAGAAAAACTTGGATCAATCGAGTATACTGTGAATCGGATAGAATAAAAATTGTCGACAGAACTGAAGTTCGAGTAAATTGCAAATACAAACCGGTACGATATCAATGCAAATATGAAACGTAATAATCCAAGTACAAATATAAAGTGTAATAGGAAAGTTTTCGATTTGAAGTGGATCAGGAGATATTGCATGTCGGTGGGAATCAATTTAAAATGAATCACGGGCCAATTAAATAAATATAGGGACGAAACTTCTTTCATCATAGATTATTTTTCGTGGTATTGAAATAAACGAAATTAATTTCTTCTTGAGGTGAGTTAGCAACAATTAATTTTGTAGCTTTAATGTATGAATATTTGGTAAAATGTTAACCCACTGTTAATAGGATCAAATAAAATTGTCGACGAATTTGTCACTAATGTCTAATACGCTGTAATTTATTTAAAGTATAATATTAAATTCTGTGAAGTTTTTTCTTAACCCGTCAGTAATCGTTAATGAAAAGATGCTGCGAAATTTTTATTATTTCATGATAAAAAGTAATTTCGAAACATTCCACATTTTTAATGAAAATATCTCATGAAAAAATTTCATCAGCCTAAAAGAACAGTTGTTTAATTAGCGTTTCCAAAAATATTGATTATTTTAAAAATATTTATATACATCTGTACATTTATGTAAGATATTTACTGGAACACTACCATTGTTTTATTAATTCATTGCCCATAAATCGATACTACAAAACTATACAAAGAAAGTATCATGAAGCACTAATTACATAAACATTTTTTCATAAACCATGACCTTGCCGCTTCATAATTACAATGTCAAACATCTCATATGCGTACAAAAATTTCTGCCGCAACCTTTCAATATTTTTCCTTGCCTCATATTATAATAATTATTATTTTCATATTCATAATTATACATTTTACATCACACATAAGCGAACTTGTACCAGAATCAAGAGAATCCATATATTTGCACCTATGAATTAATTGAACTTTCATTGATTTCTCGAGTTTACCAAACAGGTCTGTGGGCCTATGATGAGTATATCGCTAAAAGCTCGTACTTCCAATCGGTGGACCCCAAGTTCAAATCCTGCATCGCCTCTGGCAGATTTCTTCCTATGTGACATGTACACCATAGATTCGTTGGCTCGAAACGCACCTAAAACTGTAGGTTCCGTGCGAAATGATAAAACAGTTAACACGTTAAGTGCCCAGCTCGATTTGCTTGCCGTTCCATTCAGGCCCGCCCGGTCCCTACGGACCGGCCGCAAACTTTAGGTTCATATTACACGACCGCGAGTTTCGGTACTTGCGTACTGCTGTAAGACTGAATACTTTTTCAAAGGCGACATCGTTTTTGTTCAATCAAGGCTTAAATGAAAAGAATATAGTATTAAAGAAGAGTTTATTGCAACTAGAAAGAGTCGGGCATTTTCCCAAAACAAGGGTTAGGCTCCCCTCTAAATGGAAAGGAAGGGCCTCAGTGAAAAACTCCGGTTCTCAATACGATATTTTGGCGGGTCAACCGCAGTTCCTAACACTTCTGTTCATTATCTGGCTCGTCTGTCAGCGGCGGCCCTCTTGACGGCCAAGTCTGGGCCTTACCGGAAAGTCTTACGCCGCACAGTGGTCCATTTGGCCGAAACCTGGCCAAAACCCCAAGGAGTTTTTCAATTTAGCTGAAAGTTGGTGTATTAGTATTATTTGGGTCGCTGATTAAGAATCTGAACTCAGAATTTCCAAAAACAAATTGGCGGCTTCAATATGGCGGATGCGAGTATTGAAAAATTGTCGGATCGGCACGAAAATTAGTATTCTTATGTTTCTCCGGTCGCTAATTAAGAATCTGAACTCAGAATTTCCAAAAACAAATTGGCGAACAAACATAATTAAAAAATTAAGAATTTATTTAGATATTATGATACATTTATTGATCACAGTGAATTGTATTCATCTTATAAGTTTTTACTATTACAGAGAATCATAACAATTACCTTATAACGAACGTATTATAGTTAACTGACTAATTATTTATCACTTGTACAAAGTACAAGTGATATCTACCGTGTCAGAAAACGTAGCACGGTATAAATACTTTACGGTGCTTCCACCTCCAATTTTTCATTCCAGTATTTAAAATTACGGTGGAAGGAGAAAAACTAAACTTTGCGAGAAACAAATATAGCCCTCATACCTGCAACTAGCCAGATTTTCAGCCGAAACGTCAAACATCTTTCGGTTTATGACGGTAAGCGGTCGAAGTGATCGCGGCTATCTATTGTTGCTTTGGAACAAAAGGCCACCAGCTTGCTTAAAATTATTTTGATTTTTAACCCGAACGAAATAAATATAGCGTTTCGTTAATTACAAGGGTAACCTTAGTGAAGGATTAGCATTATTCGTTTGTCCAAGGCACGATAGCCTGGCCGTATGTCATAAACGTATTTCCCCGAGCATGGCGCGTGCGACAAACAAATAAGAATATCTCGTAGAATCGCAAAAAGTCGCAAAATTTTACAACGGGGACTTCTTCGGGAAGCTTCAAAGTTTAATTTAAAAAAAAAAGTCGCGTTGTACTTTTGCGTACTTCACAACTATTTCCTCTGCAAAAGGAAAAAAATGTATGGGTTTTGCAATCTGTGCCATCGCAGTTGTAAAATATTAAATAAAAAAATGAAACCAAGGTACTTATAATTTAAAAGTATGACGAATAGCTACAAATACTTACAAAGTTGATTGTACTATTATTTCACATTGAAAACGTATTCTGAATTTCGACGTGAATATGTTACATTATTCAAGTGCCAACTTTGACATTGCATATCTCTAAGAGCGTTGTTCAATAAAAACTTTTATTAATGGAAACCGATGCTCTGATATTTTGCAAATCAAACGCAATTGCTAAATTTTGAAAATCGCGAAAAAAATTTTTGGCTTTTTGGCCAGGTTTTCAGCCAAATGGACTACTGTGCGCCGGTTCCTAGGGACCGGTGTGGCGTTTAACGTGTTAAACACGAAAGAACAGAAAAAAATGAATTTAAGAAAAAAATACTTCTATTATCGGATCCGCGTTGCAAAATGGCAAGCGCCGATTGAGTTGGGAAAGGAAGCTGTCTCTTTATGTTTGTCCTAACGTATAGCGTGGTTGTCTGAAAAGCGTCAACCGTAACAAGGAGGTAATCGGGTGACCGTATTTCCTGCTCGAGAGAAGATCGATAGAGGCGAGAATCGAAATTGCAACGGCCTAGAGAATAATCGAGGACGAAAGCCCTAATAGCCGAACCGCGTAATGGCGGTGAACCGGCCAATATCGAGTTATGCTGTACCGGGAATGGGATCAAATAATGCACCAAATGATGTCACGCCTTGAGGTACTGTTAATGAACGTTACAGTTCACTGACGCTTGATCATGCGATGAAACGCTGTCAACGTGTTAATTTCATGAAACTCGGATTACAATCCGTATCTTACATACAACAATTTCCTG
The DNA here is from genome assembly GCA_963989415.1 of Cerceris ruficornis. Lineage (NCBI taxonomy): Eukaryota > Metazoa > Arthropoda > Insecta > Hymenoptera > Crabronidae > Cerceris > Cerceris ruficornis. Next base: position 37,522,512 of record OZ022517.1, on the reverse strand, counting down.
TGCTTCCGTTGGAATACCAATGAGACTTGGAGATGTTGGTTTGCAAGTGGAGACTATAATTCGTAGTTTACGGTATTCGGTGGAATAATTTGTTGTTTGGAATTTAGTGAAATATCCATATGGCTAATTGTAGGATTGAAATTCTGTTGCATATAACTAATGATTTATTGCACTTATTTTGGGATGATTTTATACAATGATTTTATAGTAGACGCCTTGATAATGGAGTTCAGCATTCATAGTTTCAGGATTTTTATAAACAGGAACACTGGTTTTGCTGCTCTTTTATAGTATATATACCTATTTTTATTAAGAGGTGTCAAATAATATCTTTGCGTTTGGATGAAAATAACTGTAGAAATAATTGTTAGAAAAACATTATTTATTCAGTTGAACAGTCAATTGGGGAAAAGTGGGTAAACTCAGAAAATAATTTTAACACTTTATCTACCGCTCATTCTTCTGAACATTATTCACGAGTGTATGTACCTACTTGCAAAGCTCTATAACATTAACATGAAAATGTGAAGAAATACTCATTATGTCGTTTTAATTTCAGTTGTTCCGAGACAGCGTAACTTTATTTTATTATCATCTGTAATAACAGATTAATAAACTGTCGGCCAATGAGTTTTGATAAACAGAAAGCCTATTAATAGGCTTCCGGTAGATGAAGTGTTGAGTAAAAATTTCAAAAAGTATTTTTTTAGTTCTTCGGTAAAAAATTAGTGCGAATAAAGAGTACATTCAGACCGTACTTTTTGCAATTTCAAAATGACATCTGTTCTCCAAGGAATCACATGCCTTCGAGGTTTCTATAATGTACCGCGTCGAGCTTGAAATCACATTGGACGAGAAACGGTATGAATTTTTTTTTAAAAATGTCGCCAACGCCGAGATTTAATAGTGTAAAAGTTTTTAGGAATTTCATGCCATACTGACGTCACACAGACACAAGTTCACAAAAGAATTGTCATGCTTTTGTGACTGACCAAAAATTTCAATGGGTCAATGATTTTTATCGAGTTCAAGATTGATTTGCGTTTCAAAGTGGTTCGAAACATAATTTCGTTTTGCGTGCAGAAAAACCGCAATACACAGACGAGCGAATATCAGTGGGAACTTCAATCATTGCCGATGGTATTGCTTCGATGTCAGTCGATATTCCGTAGCATGATTGCCTTTGCGTCATTCTTCAAATAATTCCTTTGAAAATGAAAAGACAATTTTGCTGCAAATATCTCCACAATATTCTCATGATAGAAGTATAATTAAAGTTACACTATTTAAAAATATAAGCTTCAGTTAAAATTATAACAATATTGGAATAAGTTGTTACGAAGCGCAAACTTTTTCAAACGCGAATGTTTACGTGCTAATTAGACAGATTGTTATTTCTTCTAAATAAATCTCTAAATAAAACTTTCATTCTTTACGGTTTTTAACTACAAGACAGTACAAAGTTATTTCTTTTAGTCGAGACAATTGCTTTTTTCTCAGTATTTTGACTGAAAATCTAGAGTAAGGAGTTCCGTAAAATAACAAATGCAACAAAAGACGAAGATTTTTCTTATGAGATGCTTTCTTATATCAGATGAGACACTATTAAAATTGCACGAGAAATAATAGAAATTAATTCAAATGTTAGGAAGAATATTGCAAACCGTATTAATTAATGTAGAATATCGTTTATTCATCTAACTTTTGCTGTTTATCTTTGAAAATTACAAGTACTAATTGCTTGAGTATTATTAATGCATATCTTGTTTTCATTACCTTTTAACTCTCGTTTCAAGCTGCCGTTGTTTAAAAAATCAAGAGGTGCTGTACCATGTACAAGCAGTGCAGAAGAAATAGAGTTTTTTCTCTCCGGCACTTCTTTTATTTTCATTTACATTTAAACACAACAGCACGAAATAGAGAGAGCAAAGCCACCTGTAGTCACACGTCTGTGAAATTATAACCCGGTCACACAAGCGGACAAAAAATTCAACAATGCTACGCCATTTCGTTGTGCAACGCGTGACAACAGCTTGTTAAGAATATTTGCGAACTTTTGTGCAATTAAGTGCAGTATGATCAAACTTAGTTACACTGAGTCAGAATTATTCTTATAGCACGTGTCGAAGAGAATATTGTGTGATGTAAAAGACAATTAATTATTTGAACTTATATTTCGCTATATTTCTAATAATCACATATATTGTATTGTAAATATTGTTCCTTTTCAGTAAGTTTCTTTTGCAAATTTTGACATGAAATTCAATTTTTATTTGTTTGAGTGATCATCCGAATAACTTACACTTGTTTTACTCACTTCGACTATTAACTCATTACCTCTTCACATTTTTACAGTAGATTCTTCGATTCTTTTTCTTCGACATCCATATTTAATGTGAAATGTTAAAATAGTAAAATACCATGAAAATAATGAGAAAAATTTCTGCAAACATTACCAATACGAAGAATCCACAATCTCAATGTTTTACAAGGAAGTACGCCGATAATAGTTAACAAACTGCTATTCGTTTAATTGAGCTTTCATTACAATTAAAACTATCGTCTCCATTTACATCCGGAGATTCCCAGCTTCAATCTCATCAAAGACAAACGGAACAAAGGTCCGATGCGAACAATCGGATAACCTCGTTCGAGCATTAAGAAGACTTTGTCGAAATTTCGAAACCGCACATATAGGTTTGCAATCTTCAAACTGTGCTTCGAAGTTACCGTAACTTAAAAGCCCTTAAAACGGCGCGTAATTAACCAAGGGTAGTTTGATTTATTAACTACGAAAGTAAAGATATTATTTTCTTTCATTCGTTAACGAAGCAAACTGCGAACTGAACGGGGATAACATCGTTCGACAGGAATGTCTTTCTTGGATAAGGGTTGAAGCTGCCTGTCAGTGTTAATAAGGGCACCGGATAAGATGTAAATAAAGAGGAACGTTTGCCGCACTCAGCTTCGTGAACAGGTTTAACGATTCGCTTTAATGGCTCCGTTAAGAACTATGCATTTATTATACAGCTAGGTTAAATTCCAACCCTCGTTCGCTGAGAATAACGTGCAGTTTCGCCCTTTCTCTTCCCCTTTTTCGTTGCTCCTTTATCCGAGCATACTCACCGCGCCATTTGTCGACTAGCCGTACGCACCCTCGTGTAAATAGGGTAAACCGAAGGTGCTTAAATTTTCACGTTGTGCCGCCCTTTTGCAATCTCGTTCGTGTTACCTTCTCTGGAATTTATGTGCCAAAGGAGAATGACTGCTTCACGTGAGTTTCGTTTTCAACGGTAAAATTAGTCGTCGTTGTTTAAAAAAATGCTTTTGATAATATTTTTTTTTATTTTCTTGAGGTGCAGGATTTTGTCATTCAGTTTAAAAATATCCTTTGATAGTCATGGAATTTTAATATTTTCCTGCTCATAGAGGAATGATTTTACATTTTTTTTTAAATTCCGTTGTACTCACTCAAAATGCCAAGACAGAAGCAATTGTCTCGATTAAAAGAAATAACACTCCTTTTTTAAGTAAAGCGTACTCATTACATGAGCCGTTTTCTTTGAAAGTAGTGTAAGTCCATTTTGGATAAAAACTTAGTTAATGATAATGAATGCAATTTGCTATGATCTTTTTATCTATAAACAGTTCCCAAAAATATCCCTTAACATTTTCACCATTTTATCAATACGTAGTTAATGAAATTGCAAATATAGTTACTTTGAAAGTGGTGTAAGTCCACTTTCCGCAAAGACATAATATTTAGTTGAAAAATTATACTACACAATTTCTCTACTTCACTTTTAACTAATATTTTGATAATGGTCACATTATAAACTTAAATCAATTTAATATTTAAGAAACATAAAATGAGCGTATTACATATACCAATATAACACATTTTCAAATCTCTTTTTCCAGTTTATCTAATTGACACATTTAAAATGCAGAAAAATGGCTAGTATAATAATAAATTCTGCAATGCAATTTCTTAATTGCGAATTGAAGTAGGAATCAGTAACTGCATAATATCCCGTGCATCGCTTCTAATAACGAGAATCTACCGTAGGGCTTTGCAGTTAGAGACCATTTTCGGTTAATTACTTGGAACTTCGAGGGCCGTATGACAAAGTTCCATTGCATCTCGATTGAAGGAACCTGCACTTTTCAGTCTGCAACATTTGACGTGTGCACTTAACTCAGTAACGAATGCGTCCCAAGTTTACCATAAAGCAGCAGACACTGAAATGCATCGAACATCGACGGACAATGTTGGAGTTTAGCTAAGCTTCTTGTAGCTTTGTGCAGCTTTGTGCAATCCTGCGATTCCACGAAGGAAGGTTAGTCAGGCTGCACTAAGCCAAGCAATGTTATCAAAGAATACCCTGTGGTACCATTCCCGTCCTACCTGATTGAATTGCTTTTAACGATGATTACTATCTTTCCTGAAAAGGATTTCAATAATTTAAACGTTTAGCATTATAATCATTTTGAATTTTGATAATGCAACTCGTATCAAGTCAGAAGTATTTGGATATAGCTGAAAATGCTGATTGCTGAAAAATGCCGCTTCAACTTGTTTTTAAGAATTCTATGTTTCGTATTCAATGTTGATTTGCCTGTGACGATAATTATTATCTTTTTTCCAAAAGGTCTCAATAATTAATCGTTTCACGTTCTATCAAATTGTGATAAGCCCGTTTTTGTCGTGTCGATGATATTTGAGCATGGCTGTAAAAAGTAAAGTCGGTGAAAAATAACTTTTTAGCTCGTTTTTAGGAATAATTTTTAATTGCATAATAAAGATAGTAATTTAGTGTAATAGGAAAGGTGTCCCTCCAATATCCTACCTGATTGACTTGCCTTTAACGATGATTACTATCTTTCCCGAAAAGGATTTCAATAATTTAAACGTTTAGCATTATAATAATTTTGAATTTTGATAATGCAACTCGTATCAAATCAGAAGTATTTGGGTATAGCTGAAAATGCTGATTGCTGAAAAATGCAGCTTCAATTTGTTTTTAAGAATTCTTTGTTTCGTGTTCAATGTTGGTTTGCCTGTGACGATAATTATTATGTTTTCTTCAAAAGATCTCAATAATTAATCGTTTCACGTTCTATCTAATTGTGATAAGCCCGCTTTTGTCGTGTCGATGATTTTTGAGCGTGGCTGTGAAAAGTAAAGTCGGTGAAAAGTAGCTTTTTAGCTCGTTTTTAGGAATAATTTTTAGTTGCATAATAAAGATGGTGATTTAGTGTAATAATAAAGGAGTCGTAATACTACTTGATTTATGTAGGCGATTCTTATGCGACGTATAGCAGCCTGAATTAATATGATCTGAAGGCGAATAATAAATAAGGGTAATTTAAAGTTACAGATAATTTCTGCTTTATGGTTCTCCATATTTTCATTTCTTCTGATGAATTAATCCGACTATAAGAGAAGTCTAATTTTAATAGTGTTTTGACGATTAAAAATGCACAATTTGTTTCGTGCGAAAATTGTGAAAATAACATTATACATACAAATAACGATTTTCTGTTCTTTGTAATGTAGGCAGGTATAAATGAATGCGTTAAAACAGAAAATAGCTATATTGTTAGTTAGGAGACACAGAAATATATTTCCCAGTCCTCTTCATTCCTGAAAGTAAATTTCAAATCCATGTGTTTTACTTATTGCAAAGAAGTTTCATAAGAATTGTGACAAGGAATTTAACCCTTTGCACCCCGTTGTCGCAGCAGCGGCGACATTGTAATAGAGATTGATAACTCCTTTGTCAGGTAAATTCGGTGTATTTGTATATTTTTTTATATTACAAAACATAATTTCACAGTGTATACGCTTCTTTTTACTGACAAAGCAAGATTTTCAATAATCGACAGATGTGCACTCGCACAATTGTAAATAGTTTTAAAGTAACTGATAGCTCATAGTAAAAATGACTCGGAGTGCAAAAAGTTAAATAAAGTTATTCATATGGGATATTTTCATACATCACAAATCTAACACTTATTACCATGATTAAATCTATCGTCGTTACATTTCCTTTTCATTTCACCATTTCCCACCTACATTCATCATCATCATTTCTACGCAACAAAAATCCAATAGAACCTAAACACGCAACCGTTGTTATATATGACTTTAAAAAAACTAGTGGTGATCCAAAAGAAAAAGCAAAATTTCCAACATCATCCCAAGAACGATCTTCCTACCTTGCACGAATCCTTCTCCACACCACGGAACACACAAAGAAAAGAGCAACGCCTCGAATATCATCCCCACGAAACAATACTCTGAAACGTAACCCACCGTCAAGACAGATTATCTCTACATCGATCACAGAGTACGCATTAATTGCACGTTCCACGGTGTACGTGCAGCCCCTTTCAATAAAACTCCGGAAGGTTAAACTTTCCGCGTGTCGGGATGAATAATACATAGATATGGGGATAAGCACACACGAAGGATAATGGAAGCTGATGTCTGAAAGCTCCTGAAGCTTTCATTCTCCAAGGGTTCCACCTAAGTAAACTCGACTGTCCTTTAGCAAAAGACAAGGGGTGGATCGGTGAAACGAAGGGGGTGGTTGCAATATATATCCCAACCAATTCCGCCCTGCCTTTCGAGGTGGACTAATTTATGCGCCTTAAATCGGTCAGACTTAGAACGATGCGACTCTACAACGTGTAAGTCACGTGCATGTGAAGTATCTGTTATGTAAATCGTCCGAGGAAATGTCTAAGGTACACACTCGCGGTATCTCTCTGCCTTCTTCGCAGCAGTCTCGCTGAAAATTATAGGCCCGTACTTTGGAACGGTCTATCCACTTGCAAACCCGCACACCCTGCAGAGGCTGCCACGGGATCGGAAGATTTGTTGGAGGTGGCGACCTGTCTCCCTTGGTCGACCTCCGCGGGAGACAACCTAGGTCCCTGGACTTGTCCAGGGTCGAGTTCGTTCGCGGCGTGTTCATAAATCGTTAAAGTTTAATGCCAGATTTACAGAGGAACGGGGCTTGCGACGATGCGCTGAAAGTACTGCTGTGTATGCGATTTCTCTGGGAATAATTAATGGACTGTTAGCGGGATTTTTTGTCGCGTACGGAAAATTAGGTGGGCAATGGTGAAAGATGTCGATGATAAGGTTTTGAGGAGGAGGTCAATTTCATTTTGAGATACTCTGCCGTGGAGAAAGTTTGTGGAGTCTGGGGATAAAGTTTTGATAGTTCAGGAAGTTGTAGAGAGAATAGGACAGGTATGTGGAGTGTTGATTTAACGTCGGGAACATCTATAGAGGGGTTAATGGATTTCGGTAGTTTACTTACAATTTTTGTACCGTTTTTGTAAATTGTATCGATGCAAAATTTGTCAGATATTCATCTTGTATACTCCGGTTAAAATTGTATTTAAAGTAGACATTTTTAATCATTGTAAAATGCAAATCCGGGATTAAGTGGAATTACGTGGTAGAAAGATGTAAATATTAACAATGCTCAACCTTCGCTAATTCTTTTTCCAATTACATCATATATAATTCTATAAAGTAAAATTATTTATTATCGTGTCTTAATCTCCAATGGGTTCACCATTAAATAACTAAACATTTTGACTTTAACCCTTAAATGCCGGATTTTTTAATTTTTACCGAAAAAAAAGATTTGTTATACGTAAATTATTATATAGGTTTATGCAAAAATACAAAAAAATATTATTATGTAGGTTTAAATTTTTTTTCATAAAAGACGCGTTTCAAAAATGATACACCATGCAATACAAACATAAGTAATATCGTTTAATTGCTCAGAAAAAAGGATGCATATATTTACTCACTAATTATTATGAAATAAAGAAAAACAGCTTGAATTAGCAAGAATAAATCTCTAAAGAATTTAAATTTTATTGTCATTCCTAACTTTCACGAACTCCTTCGGACGCGCCAAAACAATCCGTCAATCTAAATGTCACATTGAAAAGCGCGAGGACTCACTTTCTTCTTGTTCTTTTTCATACTTCGTTTGAATGGACCATTCACTACGGTTAATACTTTAATGAGGAGTTAAAGACAGTGTTCCGCTTTTAAGACACTATGCATTAAACCCTTTGCGGTCTGAATTATTTCGTCAGTTTTGTAGTGAGCCAAATGAAATTAATTTCACAACATTTTCTATCGTTGATTACCCATTATTTTTTAATGATGTCAATAACTGTAGGTAGTGACGGATATTTAGGTGATATTAGAAAGTCATTAAGAAATTGGAAAGTCGATATTAAATCATTAGAAAATGAAATGAAGTTAACACTAGAACTACCGGCGTTAAATCTGTTATATTTAAATGTATTAAATAAGTACTTTGAAAAAAAGGGAATTCAGAGGTGGAAAAGATGATCGATTCGGTATTTTATGTTTTATGAGGTGGACGAAGAATATCTATTCTATGACTCTCCTATAATCTTGGAGAATTTTTGGAAAAAATTGTGTACCAGTCATTTTGACTGGTTTGGTAGTTCTAGTGTTAAAAAGGGTTAAAGGTTTACATTCGAATAATACATCGACTTTCCAACACCAAAAGTTTACTCAACACGTACACATTCCAGGGATAATGTACATTCGTCCCTTTCTTCTTCAACGCTTCTTAATTCTTCGTTGTCCCCTTTTCCTTCGCCCGTATCCCCTTTGCGTTCCTGCACTTCCTTCTTTTTGGGTCATTTTCTCGGCCGACGGGCAACACCATCGGGGAAACCTACATTGGAAACCATCCGAGAATCCCGGAAGAAAATTGGAAGGAAGGAAAAGTAGCCCATCGAGATAGTCGTGCGGCGAAATTCCGAGCGAAAGGTGGTAATATAGAAAGATAGGCATTCGAGAGAACGAAGATGGGCTTCTTGCGAGGAATAAACTTTACACGAATGTCACGACCGATCGAATGTTTCGTTTGTCGCACATATACATCAGCTGGAAGTAGCGTTATCGAAATATTGCGAGTGGATATGAAGTATCGATTCGAATGGTGAACCGTAGAAACTGGTGTATCCCTGGTGAACGGAATCATTTCGTATTCCTTTGACCTCAGAGCGTTCCATCAAGTGGCTCGTTTCAACTAATACGGAATGAAATAAAAGTAACGCTCGAAGATAGATAGACGATGATCGCAAACATGTTCTGCATTCTTTTCTACGTGGGTGGTGGTTATGTTAAAATAATGTAAGATTTTTTGACGCTCAATTTAATTGGTTAAAATATTGTACGGTAATGGCTGAGAAATTAATGTTTGGCATTCGATATATTTTATGGGTATGAGATATCTACATAAAAATATAAAATAAAGTAGTGACTTGAGGTAACGCAGAATCTTATTTGCAAATCGAGATTGATTAATAATCATTGTTAACGCTATAATTGTCGAGGCAGTCCAAGTATTTGGATTCCAGAATTATTTCAGAATTTAAAAAAAAAACGATTGACGGGCAATTTTCTTCCACATCTTATTCCTCCCACTTTAACATATTTATCATTTTTAAATATACCAAATTAGTCGTTGATAATTCAAGTATTAAAATAATTCACTGTTTCTGGAATAATAAATATTCTTGAACTAAAGAAAGCTGGATATCTCTCCAGAAAATATCCATCAACTGTTAAACGTTAACACGGGGTCACCGGTGACCGGCGCTATCGAATTTAATGAAATTTTATATGACTTTTAAATTGTAATATTTACGAAATTTTCTAACGCATTTCATATCCAAATATTGGCATTAAAATGGTAAAGTCCTGCCGACTATTTATTTATCTATGTGCTTAAGGTTTCTGCTTTGTAAATATGTGACTTGAATAGATAAAGTTTCACTTCGACAAAAATGATGAAATTAGCGAAATATCGGTGGCTTTCAACGTGTTAATAGACATATAAAAGATGCCTGTTGACCAATAATATAAATTGCTCTCACTTTCGGAAAGTTTTTCTTACATGATATTGCATACCACGGCCTTAATAATTTAAAACCTAGCTAACACTTTAAATCCTAGCAAGTACACTTACATTTGTTAAATCCAAAATCGCACAAACAAACGTACCTATATGTAAAAGAAATTCTATACACTGCATTATGGTTACTATTACCGATTGTGCACTATACACACGATGTATATCGATATATTCACATAACTAGCTACACGCTCCTACGTTGATAATTTTAGTCGATATTGCCTTGTTAAGGCAATAACATTTACTTTTTATTTCCCTTAAGTACGTCTAAAAGTATACCATTGCATTTCATGACTCTTGCGGAATAGAACATTTATTTTATTTTCCGGTTCTTGTTCTTCCATTTCCACTAGTATTTATAAAAAGGAACTGTTCACCGCTTTTTCTTCGATTTTTCTAATACTACGAGAATTCAAAGAAATATAAATATAATTCGGGAACTACAAATATAATATAAAGTAACATGAATTACCGATAAAATTACTGATAATTTGAAAGCAGAATGCAAAGCAGAATATTTACTTTTTCCACTTACATGAGAAATTAATTTAAATATTAGTACAATGAAAAAGAATACTACTCTGTTTGTTAAAAAATACTTGGAAATAACACATACGTAAAATTTACAAATTAAACGATAATAAAATTCATGTGTTGCTTCATCCTCGAGAAAGCAGAACTTGGAAATCCAACTAGTACACACATGTGCATTTAGCCGCAGTTCTAACAGGTTTCACTGCGAAACGCGATTGTTTACAACGTAATTACAACATTGTACTAGCACTGTACTCGAAATGCAAGGTCTACGTTTGCTTCGTATCAGATCGAAGTTCTGAGTAGCTAGAGCCTGAATTAATTTAACAGAATCTGTTGGCTTTCGATCATATGAGAACAGGTCTGCAATTTCTATTTAACACTGAGCGCAGAATTTGTAATTTCCTAATTAACCTTTTTAGCCTTCGCGATTCTGGGTCCAGTGTGACTAGAATTTTTATCTGGAACAGTTTTACTTTATCAAATATTCTAAAAACAAGTTTTACACTTCTAAGAAAGATAAAATTTTGTATTTATTAAAGAAAAGCAAGTATTTTCATTTTTCTACACTTTATTCGGCTTAAATGCAAACCTGCTGTATTACGTTATAAAAATAACTAAAAACTTACAGAACAACAATTTAGAAATATTTATTGTACTGCACAAATATTACTAAGTGAAAGAACTGTATAATTACTCAAACCGATCTAGCAACCGACACTTTTATGTTTTGAAGATCTTAATTATGTTAAACTTTTCTGGACGATGCAATCAAAATCAATTGTCTTGAGGAAATGGAAGAATATCGTTGCGATTCAGATCTTTCTCGACGTCAGCAATTTACGTCATTTCCTTACTTAATTAGACAGCCGCTTGAAACCACGACAAATGCTAAAAATGACACGTCACTTTTCTATTATAACAATTGCAATAATCACCTGTCAAAGAGGCGCATTTAACGAATATCACGACGATTGAGAATAAGACTGTTAAGATAACAAAATTTAGTCACGTAGGCTGGCAAAGCTCCAGGAAGAATTGCCGATTTTGTGGTTAATCCTTACCGGACTCCTTATTATCGCACTTTCGCGGAGAAAATTCAAAAAACTGATCACATCCTCTTATACCTTCACGATTATTGCGTCTTTGCATTCGTCAAATTACTTAAATCAATCTAAAATTGCATGAGAAAGCAAATACAAAGATATAGCAGCGCGTATACTGTATTAAAAATAATTAAGTCCGAATAATTCGCCGGCACCGCTTAATGCGGTTTTCTGAATGTACCGTGCCATATTTAATTTCCGTATTTCCGAGAAATTCCAGTGCGCAGGAATATTCGAAATTTAATACCACGACGTTTATGAATAGCCTTGTGATATTTTGCATTCTGACTATTTGCTCGGTGTATTTTATTTTCTCGCATAAATCTGCGTAATAGGTATTAGAGATAACGAGGGCAGAACTACATAGGGAGACGCATACTTACGAGCGCAAGCATAAATCAGAGAACGCGCCGTGCAATCGTAAATAAGAACGCACCCTGATTTTCAGCCAGTCATCGAACCCCTCGTATTTCGGCGATTCGATTTCGCATTCGATGGAAAATGCATGGGCTCGTTTATATCTTCCTCTCTTTTTCTACCTTTCTGTCTCTCTCCCTCGTTTTCTCTCTCCTTCACTCTTTCTTCCTCTCTTTCTCTCGACAACACTTTTTCCTTTCTGCGGCAGTCCTCGCAAACTGGTGAAATTACTTGAACTTTCTGCGGCACTCGCAAGGCCACTTTCCACGGCGTGCTTTTCTCTTTCATTTGAGAAAGTTACAGCGAAACGTCCAAGCTTGTGCCCGCGCAGTTAGCCCCCCTCCGAAACTCAAAGTTATTGCGATCCTAACAGCCTTGATTCTATGACGACGGTGAAAGTTCTCGACTGTTAGGAATAAAGTGATATAGCCAAAGGTTTGCTGATACGATAGAGTATTAAATTAAGATTAAAACATAGAAAAGGAAAATTTGAGATTTTATTGAAACGAGCAATTATTACTAGTTATAGGTTTATTATTAACACTAGATTGCCCAAGGAAGTCATTTTGACTGCTTTTTAATTTCAATTAGAAAAAAAATTATGTATATAATGATACAATTTCTTAGAATTTTGTGACTTTTTGTACAACATATAAATGCGTTTATTAATAATTGTAGTTACCTCCCCCCTCCTTCATTTCCGGTATATATATGTGTTATATCTATATTTCCCAAAAGCAGTCGTTTTGACTGCTTGGGAAATTTAAAATAATCAAATGACTCTTATTTTTGAATTGAGTAAATTTCTTATATGACCAGCTCGCCTCTGTATTGAAATAACATTTTTCATTTTTTTCGATTACCGTTACATGATAACATATAAGTACATGTGCTTCTTCATTCCGTAGGCTAGGTGGAAGTTACTTTGATGCTAGGATCACAGCTTCGTCTCTTTTCGCGTACCTCCTTACCGCGCATAAAATATACAAATAATAATGCATACATTTTTTTTTCCAAGTGAAGTAATTTTTTTTTATTGTTAATATTTACTAATAACCTGTTATATAACTGTAAATAATATAACAAAATATTAAAAATTAATTTTAAATAAATTTCTTTACACATTAGTTATTCTTTCACAATGCAGTCATTTTGACTGCTTTTGGGCAATATAGGTATATACTAAGTTTCAGTCTTTCTACTGTTAAAGGATACTGATCCATAATATGTGCAGAAACTAGGCTGGTACCGCACAGAAAAATGCTTTAAAAATAATAGTTTATAATTTTTCAAATCTTTATTTTACTCTTATTCAAACTATGCTTCTCGTCATTCAGGCTTGCCTAACAAAACACAATTTACTCCTGGCATGTCATAACACAGAACTCATTTGTGTTATAAAATTCGTGTAAGAATAGAAAACTGAAACTCGAAAAGTTTCAACAATTGCAGGGCAAAGAGTATGATTTTTCCTTCTTTACATCAAACTACATGTGCCACTCAATGTAGAATCCTCACATCGACATCAAGGTACACAAATAACACAGTTTTCTGAAGTATCACCCTTTTCCACCAAGAACATACAACAACCACTGTAACACGTTTAAAGTTTGTTAAAAATTCTAAAAACACGTTCCAATATCTACCAAGAGGATTGCCATTTCACAAACGACACGGATTTTCGCTGATCGAGAAAGAATAATTAATTCCCGGGGCAAGTGTTGCAGCTACCCAGCGATTCTCCGTCGATGACTCTCGAAATCTTTCGTGCCGTCCTGCGTCCTAGATCCTCTTGGAGGATTTTCATTTTACCCCGATGAATTCTCCGGGAGGTAGGGTACCCTTCTGTTCTGCACTCTCTCCGCTCGAATTCTCCACCTCTTTACCAGGATCGAGGGCAAGGGGAAGAGGATATACGTAGTAAGTGCACAGCGCACAAGATCTCCATTCCAAGTGATCTCGAAGATCTGCCCCATAACGGTACTTTTACGACGGTTGTGACCCAGACTTTATCGTTTGGACATAAACTTCGTATCGCTTCTGTGAATAAAGGACACATATCCTAAGGACCTTGAGAAATCTCGTTAGCTCTTGCCTCCGCGTAATCAGTTAATCTGCACGTTGTCGGTTTATTTGCTTTTAACATGCTCCTTCCTGGTTGATAACATTAACACGCAAACTTTGAAATCTATCATTGGAATTAATTTGAATTTTTATTAGGAGAACAGCGGTAGGTTTTGACTGGGAAGTAAACACTTGTTAACACTGCTCTGTGTTTTATATTATACAGTTAAGAGCTCTGGGAGATAGGAATTTGCTATTATAATTGAAATTTTATATTTAAAAACATAAAAGTTTCTGAGCTGAAATTTTTTTAAGAAATATAATGTGGTATAGAGAGTAGTATAGTAAAGATAGAGAAACGTTTCTCCATAGAAATGCGGGACGTGGGAAAAAAGTGAAATTAGATACCTTTGACTATTTAGTCATTTAGTATTTTATTTTGTATTCTATTTCTTCCATATTTACTAAATATGTATACTGTTTATTATTATATATTAATCATTAGCGTTTGTGTGTGTGTGTCATTGTTATTTATTTAAAATCATTGCGGATCCTGCCAACATTCACCACTTAGTTTTATCCACGCCTGCACATTAGACATTCAAATTCTATCCTTTCTTTAATCGAATATTACTTCAATTATATTATTATTCCTATTTCATCAAAATGAGAATAACTGAGGTTCAATTTCTGAGGTAAGGAACGATTGAAATAACCGTTCCTTGAGGGTTTGCAAAATTCAATTCCGTTAAACCATTTCTTTTTTGTGGTAATAAAGGATGTTTTAATTAAACTTTGATGTAAGGAAAGGTATTTCACGATTGAAGGTATTAATTCACATTAATCTGGTCTTAGATAGTCCAGCTATCTTAGTTCATTCTCATACGTCAACTCCTTTTTAATAACGAAAATTAAATTACCCAGATTAAAATCTTAATATATTAAATAAGTTTTAAAGCGCATTCACAGTATATAAAGTTAATCGAATGTATTTTATGGGTTATTTTGTATGATAACGAGAAAGTGAAATTTAATTTATCAAAATCACTTTGCTGGATATCGTTAGAATAACAATAACTAATCTTCTACAGTCCTTACGCATATAAATACGTACCCTCCACAACAAAACATTTATTTGCTACATCGTAACTGTCACTAATATTACATAATTCCTCGTCAACATAAAACTGACACCCGTCTTTCTCCTCTGTTTGTTTCAGGTACTAACAAAACCCGAAGATAAACTAACCCAAACTTCTGCGAAATCGCACTATGCCATCTCATAGAATCCCACCGCATCGTTTGAAATTGTGATTGGGATTGCACTGACCAAACTTTGCGCGAGGGGAGCATCGAAGATTTGTGTTTTAACTGATGAATCATCTCTGTCTAGTCTACTAATACACCATTGTTTCCTGATACATATATATATACTGTCAACGGAAATACAATCCTGAAAGAGCGGCCTAAATATCACATTCTTGAAGAAAAGACGCGACGTGGTTACAAGTGAAACCGGGGTGAGTAGCAAGGTCGAAAAATTTCATTTTCTCGGTGTCCCAATTTCCAGGATAGTCATTATACTCTTAATGAAAATTAAAAGTGAAACAGTTTATCCATTGCGAGAGCCTGTATACAGACCCCGCTTTAATGTTTACTTAACTATGGGACACTACTCGAGGGTTGCAATTGCGCGATTTTCGTCGTTAACTGTATAAACGGCAAAGGTGCACGTAAGAATGCACGAAAAGAGGCCAAGCACCGTGATTACGCTTCTTTTTGTGTCGCTATGCTATCTTGCTTCGTTTTTGCCGACGATACTTGTCAAATGAGTACGATTTAACATATTTTTTACTTTTTGTTTATTTATTACGTGCAGAATTCAAGCTAAAAAGTTAAGGGCTCGCATTAGAATATTCGCGTTTGAAAGTCGCTGATAAAAAAACACTGTTCATGTATTCTGTCCTCTTTCTTCTTTGTTTATGCGTATAATGTTGCCACAGTTTATTATAACAAATGATAGAAATAGGAGTAAGATATGCATCAATTATTAGACAACTTACGTATTATCATTTTTGTTTGATGATTGTTGGAAAGGTTTTCGATACAGTGCGACGAACTGTTAATTGTTTTGAGGGACTTACGCATTGTTAGAAAGAAGACGGATAACAAATGCAGGTTTAATTGATCAAAGAGGAAGTAGAAAGGTTCTTTCTCGGACATACTTTTAATTCCAATTACTAAAAAACGATCGCACATGCTAATTAAGTTACGCGATCAGGTAAAGCGCACGGAGTATCACTTTTGTTTTCCTATCGTCCCATTGATCGTCTTCCCAGAGCTATACAATACTTTAGTGGAACAATTAAAATGAAACACTGTATACAGATTTATTTTATCGGGTAAAATTAAATGAAGAAATTGCGTTTCAATAAAACCTAATTAAAAAATTGAACACATTATTAATGCTGTCGTAAACAGTGCTACACGAAGCAAAAACAAACGTAATCGTACTTCTTGGCGCTCGAACGATTAATTACTGCATTAGCCTAAAACGAATTCGGAAAGTATATCAATTCGTTGAATTTATGTTGGAGTAGCAAAAAGTGCAACACTCGAAGACTGATTGAAATCCGATTTAGCCCACGGAATGGCGAACGAGGGCGAAACATTCGTAGAAAACCGTCGTTTTAAATCGCGATTCTCGTAAATCGTCGACTATTCGCCGCGAAATTCCGAGAGTGCGGATATATCCGTCGAAGAGTCCGTTCGAGGCAGCTGTGGAGAACGGAAAAGCAGGAAAATTCGCTGACACAGCGCGTCCATGTACCATTTATCGTGGGACGAGTTGATGATGGAAAGTGTTGTTCGATAAGCCGGCTAGAGAGCTGAACAAAAAAGTCAGATTTGTAGTTTAAGCGAATGTATTTTAACGTACGCAAATAATTTCCTTGAATTCCACGAACGTCAGTGTTTTTTCAACGTTTCGATTTATAGTGGAATACTTCAAAGTAAGAGTAACGAGAGCGCATGCAAAATCGGAACACTGAACGGGCAGAAATTACTTTACACAGAGACGTATTTCCTGTTTTTGATTATCCTTTTATTTTTCTTTCCCAGCAAACTCGACTCCCCGTTTCTTTTAATTAATTCATGCCGTGTTCCGTGTGAGTACGATACGCGAATATATCCGCACATATAGATATTTTTTTCCTTATTACCCCAACTTCGTACATAATTTTTTAATTCGCGTATCCCATAAATCTCTCCGAGAAGCAAGATATACAGTGGGCTCCCGTATAACGCGAATTCGTATAACGCGCCGAAAAAATTGCGACTAGTTCTCATACAACGCGATAAACCGTCCCGTACAACGCGCAAGATAAATTCAACATTTTCACATAGTTTCTGATGTTTTGTTTAGACAAGCTAATGTATACACTTACCTGTTTTTTATTATTACCTATTGTTAAAAAATAATAATTCAGAGCTATACGTTTTCTTCTCAACTTTTCAGTTATTTTATTTATTTCAGTACGCATGGCTGAAATATATATTCTTTATATAAAAATATTATTATAACGTACACAATATTTTTTTTTGTTTATTATTGAGTCACCTGTATTCTGTTTTGAATGCTTTATTAAAAGAAACTTTATGTGAAATAAGTTATTTACGTATAACACAAACAATCTGTTCGCAATGAAATAATATTTCAAACTGAACCAGAACTCATCAGCAATATGCGATAACCGTGGCAACGTCTACAATTTTCCGTTTGCAACAGCGACGGTTTGATGTTGCGTCGAAACGTTCGTCACCGATTGATCTCGCGGCCCTTGGCCACCTTCAGAGCGGCGACTCTGCTCTTACAGTTTGTTCCATATAACGCGATTTCCTATAACGCCGAACGTATCCCCCGCGTTGTACGGGAGTCTACTGTATAATACAATTCCCCATAACGACATTGACGAAACTCAAGCTCATTCTTTTCCAATTGCAAAAGAATTCTTAAATCATCACAGTATTTGCGAAAACTTGTACAATTTATAAAATAACATCGATATTTCGTTTTATAGAATATTATTCATATTTATCTCCCGATGACAATAAAAATAAAGCTATCAACAGGAACGAATATGGGGTTAAATTCGTTGCAGAGCACCTCGACGAAGCCTGCGATTGCGGCATCGAGAGATCGCGGGGCCCTCCTCGAAAAAAAGGGGCTCCGCGCGAGAAGGGACACATAAACGTCCCCCTGGGCCCGTCGTGGTGTTGTCCGCCGGGGGTGGCGGTGGTGGCGGGGGCGGAGGTGGTTGCAGGCGCCGTGATTTGGAACGACGAGGGGGTGGCGGTCGTGAAGCCCCTTGTCTTGCCACCATCAGCTCCTCTGTCGCGGGGAGCGCGGGGGGTTGCGGCCCTGTGGTGGGTCTCCCCTCCTATAAGAAGCGCCAAGGTATCGTCTTATCGATCAAATCTTTTTTATGGTGTACAAAGTAGTTGATCCCATGACATGCCATTCATTCTTACACTATATCTTGGGTTTATTAGCTTTTGAATATTATTCCTTGATTAAAGTGAGGGACCAGAAACAAGGCACTTGGGACGGAAGGGGAGATTGCTCTCGCACCGCCTATCCCCGCCATGTCGGTCGTGGAAACCTCAAATCGACGAATGACAACCGAAAATAAAACACTCCTTTTGTCGTTCACATGACGACGCAACCAATGTGCGGTTCTCTCTTGGCAATAGTGCGTCAAAATCGAAAATGCGTGAGGGAGAGGGATGTCCCTATCCGTCGGGCGAATCAGAGCCAGCTACCCCTCAAGTGCCTTGTTTCTGGTCCCTCAGTATACCAGACCTTAATGTAGGAACGAGTTTATTTAGACAACGATTTTAGATTGGTTTAAAGTATTAGGTAAAAATTTGCCATACTGGGAAGCAGACTGATTGTGAGTTAAAATATGAATGTATCGAAGGTGATCGATTTACTTGATGTTAGATATTGCAATCAAAATTAACGGTGCGTACGAAGTTGTTAATGGAGAATTAAATTGAGCTTGAATACAGTATATGACAGCTATTAAAATCAGTTATCACAGTGGGTGAAACTCGCTGGGGAGCAAGTGTAATGAAGTGTTTAGATGCAGGATTACAGCACAAAATTAATAACATTTATCTTCGCTTTGTTTAATCAAAATCAATGCGAAAAATACCAGGGATTGTTTTGCACGAATATGACAAAATTTTAGAATTTATATTTTTAGTAATGTCACCTTAACACTATTCCTACCACGACCAGTCAAATGACCGTTTTTAAAATTTCGATTAGAATTTCCTATATACAACGTCATTGAATCGCCTTTAAATTTCACGACTTTTCCTCAAATATACGTATAATACATTCACATTATAATACATTTTTCAATATCCACTTCTTTTTTTACTGTTCATTTTCTGTGAAAAAATTATCATTTGACAAATTCACCGGTTGCGGTAGGAAAAGGTATACGTGAAGTGTCGGTAGGAATAGTGTTAAACGTAATTAGATCGACGATTTAATATTCATACTGATGATGCACAGTTTGTAAACACGCAACAATTTAGTATGGACCATAGAAAGTAGAGAAAATATCCTTCGCAAAATCTGCCAGAATTCTCGGTATAAAAGAGTTGCAAGCCACCGCGCAAATATTTCATTTATCTTTCAACAACTACGTTATTATGGCGTAACTGTCATGTTAAACAGGGTATAGACTAGATAGAGAGAACATGTTTCGCCTCGCTGGTTCCTCTGAATCTTATCTATCTTGTATATGTTAAGTATATCACAATCGGCTTTCGCAGAGAAGGTTTAATATCTTATTCAATCTCTCAGTAGATTTAGCCCGTCACGGTCAGACGTTGGATTTGCGGGACTCAACTCCAACAAAACGTATTACGTGCCGATATTTCGGTTCTTTTGTCTTGTCAATTGTTCCCAAGTCGGAAAGTGAAAAATAATTGCAGGTGACAGTTCGTTTACATTAGGAAAACATACAAAATGCCTTCCTTTTTCAATGTGGATTCAGCTTCCACTGAAAAGTAATCTTTAAATTCATGTTGAAATGCATTGACACAGATTTATATAATTTTGTTCTAATCAATGTGAATTATACATTTTTTCACTTTATGCATTTGTATTATTATATATGTTGTTACTATTTTTATATTAATGAACTTCTTATATTAGTAGAGGGTTCTATTTACTAGTTACATTAATAGAAAATGAAAAGTATTCTTTAACTTATGGCAACACAATGGAATTCAGGATTAAATATTTGTTAGAACACAAATAACTTTTAAATCAGAATTTTTTTAGACTTTATTCCCGTTAAGCTTGAATTAGGTCTAAATTAGTTTAATGTGGCCTATTTTTCCAAGCCCAACGTTAGCAAAACTTTAGCTTCCAATAGCGGCAGACTGATTCTTGTGGTGTTGGTAATTCATGGACTTCAAGTTAATCGTTTAATTGTTTCAGAGTTTGAATTGTCACAATACGTCAGTCCGTATACCTAAGATTATAACTACTATATATGACTGTGGTCATCCTTTACAGCAAACGCATGCAACCGTGATTCCGTAATCTGCACAGTTGGAGATAAATACGCTGGGTCTGCAGTGTATCATTCAGATAACTGCAATTAAATTATAAACGTCTATTATTATTTCCATAGTTATAACTGTATTTTGCACCATAAAATTTTATATTATTCATATATTCAAAATGAGTAACATAAATATGTAATTATTAATTTTAACTTATAATATAAATTTTTTTGCTTCTCCTAATATACGAATATTTAAATGTTTTCAAATAATGTTGGTATTCGGGCGTTGACATTATTTTTTGCTATTGTGAAAGAGTCTCTACTTCTTAGTAGCTTTCTTATATGTGCAATGGATCCAGCAAGAATATATTTTCTTGCTGAAATATTGCAATAGAAATATTGTGTCAATAATATTCTGTAGGATAACACCATTCGTCTATTTCACCGAAGCAAATAGAGATTCGAGGTGTAGAATTGGAGAGTGCAGTTCAAATCCCAGTGTGACCTTTGACATTTTTCTTATAACCTGTGTATGATAACCTCAGTGATGGAAACTCAGCTCGGTAGATTCTTAAATAAACAGTCAGACCTGTCGATATTGGCATTTTTTCGAAAGTTGCTTTTATAGAAAGAACATTAAATTTTGGTAACGATTAAAACATTACAACTGCAATATTCAATAATTCTTTATTTATTTTCGCTTAATAAGTATCACGTTATTAAAACACACTTTAAATCGTTAAATTCACTCGTTTTAATAAATGTGCGAGCTACAATGAAAAGCGAAATAATATCAAATATTGGCGAGTGAAATAAATCTCAATCGAATTGAAATTGAAACAAGACCTATTAGAATATCGGATGCAAGTAAATTTTATATTTACGGAAATCCACCAAATTTAACAGAAACAGAATATTGCTGATAATTGAACGTTGGCATTTTCATGAATCTTTTAGTTGCTACTTCGTCGAATTCTGAAGCAGAAACTAGATTGGATTGGCGCTACTTTAACGTGCTTCTCTTGTTCTCGTTAAAAATTCAATCACTTTCAAGCGACGGTACTTAACGTAACCCTCATTCATGATTTACTCTAAACACCGATACTCCGCGAACTATACTCCCATTCAAACTCTGCTCATCCTAAACTCTCGCACGTGTTTCCCTAACTATGCATATAATAGACCTTCTGATTGAAGTTGCATCGATAGCCTGAAACCACGCGGTTTCGAATTCCTCTTCCGACAAATTATCATTAATTGTGCGATATTGCGTTTGAAATACAAGTGCTGCAGGTCACGCTATCCGTTATGGATGCAGTTAAAAGTTTTGAACTTTATTAGGGGTTCCGAAATAATCGTAAAACCTTCCTGCCAAAATATATCATTTTCAAGAGAAGCTTGTCAATGGATTTCAACGATTTGAATTCTTTAAATTTGACAAAACACTGAAAAAGGGAGGACATATTTCGCACCGAAACTTGAATCTTTGTTATTGAAATGTTTCAAAGTTTTTATAACTTAACGGTAACTCTATCATGCTGTTAATGAATTTAATTGGAGTATACTTGAAATCTCACCATTGAAATAGATAGAAAGAAGTTAGAATTCTATGTCACAGAATATACGTCCCTTTTTATAAGATACATAGCTGTATTTATTTCATAATTGTCTGAAATATTTACTTAACCCTTTAACACTAGAACTACCGGCGGTAAATCTGTTATATTTAAATATATTAAATAAGTACTTTGAAAAAAGGGGAATTCAGAGGTGGAAAAGATGATCGATTCGGTAATTTATGTTTTATAAGATGGACGTAGAATGTCTATTCTATGACTTTCCTATAATCTTGGAGGATTTTTGAAAAAAATTGTGTACCAGTCATTTTGACTGATTTGGTAGTTCTAGTGTTAAGGACTGGCTGAATTTCACGCAAACGTATCAGAATTAGACCTTAAAATTCCTGGAACAAAATTTCATCGAAACGAATGAATTTCACGAAACGGATTGAATTGCATTCAATCACGTCAATCTATATTTATCAATTCACCCATCTACTCACTGTCTACAGAAAAAAAGTCTACATATTTTAGTATTATGAATGTGATTTGAAGTAGTTAACACTATGCCGTCCGGTGACACCACGTTGGTTTCGTGCGAAAATATGCGGACAAATGCCGGTGACACCACGTTGGTGTCACGCTAAAATTTTTAAACAATTCCCTATTATATCGCAAAGGCGTCGCGGCTATCTCACGATCACAAATTATTGCAAAGTATGGCTTGTATCCTGTACAGGCCGCAATACGCTACATATCCTCGAAATTTCGTGAAAATTGCGGGACAGAATTAAAACTTATTGTGATTAGTAAGATGCGACGTTTTATGGTTTCTCGACAAATTTGAAAAGCGCCGGCGCCAAACCATTTATCGCGCGGACGGCATAGTGTTGATAACAACACTCAACTATCGAACAAGATCTCAGCTTCACCGTCCACCCATAAACCCTTCCCCAAAAGTCGATCATTATTTTTTGTCGAAAAAAATAATTTGTATTATTGAATAAAATAGAAAGAAATATTTCCAACCCACAAGATGACGTATCGCGAAACAAAAACTGAACGCAACATGAACTCCCGAAGGTAGCGGTACGGCCTGGGGTCGAGGTAGTCGTGGACGTGGCAGAGGTCGCGGGGGCGGCGCGAACCTCCTTGGTTCAGGCGTCGCCCCCGCGAATTATCCTCCAGGACTGCAGGGCGTAGCACCTGAACTGCGGGAAGTCGTGAACATCCTCGGCGAGAGGAACCAGGTTGGGACTCTTACTGGCGTGGGACCACCACCAGGAACCCTGGATAACGAAGGACAAGGGGACGAGGAGGAGGGTACCTCGACGAGAAGACCGCCGAGGCCACTCTATAGAAGGCTGATTAACTACGTCCGGCAGGCCTGGACTGGCGTGAAATTTGCTCTAGGTATATTTGTCATTGATGGATGTATTTTATGATACTTCGTTTCTACCATCGTTAGTTTGTAGTTGAAATTTGTCAGGAGATACAGTAGAATTTTTGCATGAGTCGTAGATGTGTTGCGTAGGAGAAAATAGTATGGTATTGCTGAATAGTTTCGGCTAGGGCGATGTATCGTTCGGTGGAAAAGTGATTTTGGTTTTGCCACGTCTCATATGTGGAGAGATTGATTTGACAGTGGTAGATATGAAATATGGGTAGATTGTTAAAAGTCGATGTCTCTGGCAGAAAAAAATTTTCAAACTGAATTTTGTAATTTTAGTTTATTGACAGAATTGAGAAGTTTGTATGAAATGGAATGAAATTCTTGTCTTTAACACTAGAACTATCGGCGCTTTTACTATATTTAAATATATTAAATAAGTACTTTGAAACAAGGAGAATTAAGAGGTGGAGAAGATGATCGTTTCGGTAATTTATGTTTTATGAGATGGACGTAGAATATCTATTGTATAACTCTCCTATAAACTTGGAGAATTTTTGGAAAATATTGTATACCAGTCATTTTGACTGGTCTGGTAGTTCTAGTGTTAAAGGAACGAACGCAAAATTATAAAAGGTCACCTAAAGTAAACGTTATTTATAACAATGATAATCTACTATGGCGATATGCATATTTTGAATGCTTAGCCTGTTCGCTATCACGTTGAATTTGCAGAATACACTACTGATAACGTTTACAGTAATATTATTGAGAATACTGCATGCTTTTTACTTATGTCAAATTAAAATGCATACAAAACTGATTTATAATCTGTATATTTCAGTTTAAAGTATGTGAATGTTACAAGGAATGAAAATCAACATATCACACTTATATGACACTAGTAACGAACGGTTTAATTAAAATCGCATCAACTTTTGCATCTTAAAAATTTCGGTTCTCATTTTTAGGAAGGTTCACTTAACACCGAACAAACAATCGTATTCCGTACAAAGCTTGAATGTCCGTATTTTAATTTCGCAAAGTACCCGTACAAAATTTCGTCACCACTTTACAAGTCCTCATTCCCAATCGTAGTAATATCGTGTAAAATGTCACGAGGTAAGTAACTGACAGCACACACCTACAACGTCCGGAGGATCTGCATCGACATGAGAAAGCTACGTATAATTCGAAATTCCGAAATCACACGGCGTATGTTTCATATCGGATATACATTTCCCATGATACTAAATCACAATATCTGGCGTGGCGTCGTGTCAATTCATTGCATGCTTCGTCGCATGTTCAAGCTGCTTACAGTGAAGTGGCTCGAACACATTTTCATGAAACGTGTAAGTCTCCTGAGCATCTATTCCGGCGAAGCTCAAAGCTAACCCTGTGCTTTGCCACGGCACATCTATGTTGCATGATCCTACGTGCCTTTTGTACGTACCAGCTCGTCCGTGTCTTCTTCTCCGCGAAGGGCATTGTGTTCCACTTACCTTCGATCGACCTTCTTCCGATACTTCGCTGAGAAACTGTCATTTCTACGTGTTTCTTATTCCCGCAGTCGAGTAATTTATGGTCGCTGATGGTGGAATATGCTCTTCGATATATTGGTACCGCGAAACGGAGGCAGTAAAAATTTTATTTGCACTTTTACTAGGTGGAAGTTTATAAAACATTTTATTCCAACTGTTTCACCGTATGATCTGATAAGGTATATTGTCTGAAATCATGATAAATAGAGGTTATTGTAATTTGTAATTAAAAGTTTCAGTACGCGTAGACGTAATGGTTGTGGTACTTTGATAAAGAGGAATGGGGGAGATTTTTTATTGGAGTTATTTTTTACTATAGAAATCAAATTAAAAGTATACGATTTTATGGGCTTGGTTATTATATGTGACTTTTGATGGTGAAATAAATTCTGTGGTAAATTCATGGTTTTCGTTGGATGCAAAGTTGTATTTCTAAATGAGCCATAGAACGTGGTTTAGTTATCTGTGTGTTAGCCATGATTTCAAGTTAAATACATAGTTTGAAATTTGTATAGACTGAATATTTTACCATTTTTTCTTTGAAAGTGAGTAATATTTAGAAAAGGTGTTGCTTCATTCAATGTATTTGTGAAAAACTTAACATAATCAAAATGAAAATCATAGCATTATCTCCAAATCTTAAAAAAGTAAATTAAAAAGTCACTGTACAGTGTTGTACAACCATATTTTAATCTTTAAACCTTTGCGGACGGAGGCTTTTTTAAGTATTGAGATATAATCATTTATTTGTCGATTAAAAACCACCTTTTTATTAGAAAGTCACTGTATTAATACATAGAAGTTATAAATTACTACTTGCGTAATCATATTTCAGCGGTTATATTTCAATTTTTCAAAGCTAACCATGAATACATGCACCGATAAACTACAATTAAATTTTTTCTCAGACCGCATATATGCGTCCGTCGTCCTCAAAGGGTTAAAAGCATTCCATGATTTAATAATCGCTTGCATAACACGATTATAAATACAAGACTGTCTTCAAATTTAATACTTTAAATTCATAGTTAGAATTCACTTCGTTTGATGAGCCATACATTTAAAATTAATCAAAGACATACGAATTCAACTAGCATAAAATATATAATAATAAACAGTGCGTGAAAATGGAATAGCGTCGACGCTGATCGACAATGATCGCTCGTTCCATTAAAATGAATAATATTTTATACAAAGGAATTATAACGTTGGAAGCGCCATGTCTGTCAAAATTCCATTGTTCCGAGATGTATTTATAGTATTTACGTAAAGTGGCTCTTCCCCTTGAAATTCCCTAGCGGTTATGGGGTGACCTACCTTGGCACTAGGGACTTACGCTTCCGATCGTGGTTCATGAAAATTCATACAAACGGTGTACAGCACCATTCACGAATTACATTTTCGTACATGAATTTACGAGCAGGACACTATGAAATCGAAAATAATGTTTGGATCAAACTACGGGAACAAACACAGTATTTTTCAAAATGTTCACAATTTCGACACGAAAGGATTTAACAATCTCCCTTTGTCGTATTTGTTTTTGTTTCAAAAAATGATATAGTATTCGTGTTATAATGGAAAAAGGTTTGTAAAAATGTTTCACGCGCTTTTCTTTTCGTTGTAGAGAAATAATTGCGAGAATTATAGAAACGAATATTATATCTTGGATTCCTATAATTTGTAGAAACTCCGGATCGCGTGACAATATGAGCGTATAAGCTTTTTCCATGGAAACATATAAATTTCATTAATTTCAGTATACAGAAAGAAAATGAAAATTTTTAATACAACAGAATATTAAAAGAAATGTTGAAAAATGCAAAACTAAATCCGTTTTCTTGGTAAGCAACGTGATACTATAGTATTATATTCATCAACTTGATTTCAAAAGTAAATTAAACGTAACAGCTACGTGCATACACATATTAAGAAACTAATTGTTTAAAAAATGCTCTATCTTTTTTTATTTAAAAACCAAGCACGCTGCAACTGCATACAATTAAAACATACAATAGAATTTCCATAGCAAGTACAGAAACGATTGTCCTTGCTTTCATACAACCATTTAAAAACAGAATTTTCTACCGGAATTATTAACCCGAGAACAATTTTTCAAAGGACTTTATTCTAAATTACAGTAATCCATGTCATAGAAAAATATCAATTCAGTTTGACTATATGCTAACCGTAGCATGTAAAACACTTTAAAAAAACGATTTGCCAAAAAAGGGCAAACTTTTTTTTGATCCACTAAGACCATCGGCTTATACGATTTAAGTCAAGCTTCGTCCGCGAAGCTGGTCGTAACCTTCCCTTGGAACATTATTTCACTGATCGGGGTTCCCAGCATATTTTATGAGCTCGTTCACTTCTGTTGTTGCGTTATATAATATCATTATATTACGCCTGTCACACCTATGCGGTCGAATATTCACGAACTGATCGCATATATACATTCTTTCCATAATAATTCACCAGCATATACACCTGTAACGTATATCATTTATCCACCATATTCTTTTGTAGTAAGGCATTACATATGTGGTAAGGTTTTAAATAAATGGAATCACACACGTAGCACAAATTAAACAAAACTAGGGTACACTCAAACCTGTTTTTGTGCGGTATATGAAAATTTCAATCAAATTGAAACATAATTGACGAAGTTATCAATAAATAAGTAGTCGGTCTGATTATCCATATATTTCGATTTTTAATATGTATTTCATCACATTACATAAGTATTGCGTTAGCCGATTACATTGTATGTTATTGAACTCTATACATATCTTCAAGTGACAAAAGCGATTTTGTACCAGTTACCACAAGAAAGTTCGCGTATTGTCAGACTACGAAGGATAATGGTTATACGTTTTGAAAAGTCTTGTATGTGTAAAATAAGTAAATATTTAAGTAAAATATTTAAAAATGTTCGCATGTGTATTTTCTAAATCAGATTCCAAGTAGCTACCAAGCCTCGTGTCTTGATTTCGTTTAGAAAAACAATTCCTAGTTATTTCGTAAACTTTGAGTTATTTTCTACGTGAAACTTTTTTTATGCGGTCCCTATTCACCGCACAAAAAAAATACTTTTTAATGTTAAATTTAATTTTAATTAAAGTTCTGTGCGATTTTATTTATGCGTTTTCCTTTATGCGGTCCCTATCCACCGCACAAAAACAGGTTTGAGTGTATATATATCTGGGGATAATTATATGTAGTAACAAGCGTAATAGTAACAATGTTAATAATAATAATAGTAATAATAGTAACAAGGGCACGACATCCGTCTCATTAAGATGGTCGAATCTGACTGCGTAAAAATACTACGCATCGGCGTTTGTCGCTAGGCAGATAACACGTGATCCCTTTATACGAAATCCCTTCTTCTAATACAATCTTTTTTTTTTTAAAGGGAGCACTATACTTTATACCTTTCCACTATCAATATTTCCCCGAATTTTACATACATCCTAAAACTTTGACGTCAAAACGTACATACTTCCATGGCAAGTATGTTTGCGGTTGTAAGATGACAATGTGTTTTTTTAAAATATAGGTCAAGGCTTGGAAACTTGGAACCGGAGAGAAATCCGCGATTTTCGGAAACTAAGGAGAGAAACAAAGAGTGAGTCAGTCGATAATAAATCGCAAGAAGCGAGAAACTATTTATACACAATATTCTGGCGCAGTATTTCGCACGCCAGGAAACAATCATCGCAGTAATTTCTTGAATTTTTCTTCGCAGCCCGCCACCTCTGGCGAGTATTTCACACGAGATCGTTGAATTCTTGAATGCGTTTTTCCGTGCCGCAATTCAACGCCTCGATTAATCGAGGGAGAATGAAAGCATGCATTCGGTACACGGCGAAACAGTCGGACAATACGTAGAGAACATGCCGTTCGCCGAAAATTCGTTTAAACGTATACACGGGAATGTACACCACTGTGATTGGAACATCGTCAAAGCGTGTCGATTGCACGTGCCCCGAATCGTTCTACGTAACAAAAGAGATATGGACGTGTGAATGTTAATTAACTCGCCTTTCCAATCGTTTCATTGAAATTTCATTATCGAAGTTTCGGAGAGGAAAAACATGCAGCTGCTACTCATATCTTTGAAACAATAGCAAGTTTCGTGTCGATTTGATGTCGTCTAATGCTCGAGAACGAGACATCATTTTATTTCTTTGCATATTCTGCCAATACGTTGCATTTTTGTTATTTTCCCAAGCAGATCCGCGATTTTCTACGGGTTTCTTTGGTTTGTAGTATAGTTCAGCTTTAACTATCACCTAGAATTTATAAATTTAACCCCTTCCCGTACAATAATGAGCGACACTCGTGACATGATAAATAGAATGGG
Organism: Cerceris ruficornis; assembly: GCA_963989415.1. Taxonomy (NCBI): domain Eukaryota; kingdom Metazoa; phylum Arthropoda; class Insecta; order Hymenoptera; family Crabronidae; genus Cerceris; species Cerceris ruficornis. Next base: position 37,492,944 of record OZ022517.1, on the reverse strand, counting down.
AAATTTGGAATTTTTCCAAAAAGTAATAAATTAAAAATATCTGTCGGTTACGATACGATCAAATTATTTCTATGCTATTAATATTGCGTTAAGTTATACGTTATATCAGAAATCAGGGATAGATTGTTATTTTAGCAATTAATTCTGACTTATTGCGCTTTCAGTCACAAGAGGAATGGTACGGCAAAGGGTTAATAAGGATAAGGAGTAAACAATATTTCCCAGTGGGTGAAAGAAATTGAAAGTGAATTTGTTAGTTGAAAGTTCGAGCTTTGGACGCCATAGACTCCCAAGCTCCGAGTTACAAATGTTAAAGACAAGTAACTTCAAGTAACTTCAGTTAACAATCTTTTAATTATCCCACATGCAATGGCTGTAAAATGCTTTCGATTCTTTACATAACATAGAATACACACTATATTGTACATAGACATTTTCCTTCGTTTTCTGCGCAGAAGCATTTAATTCAATTGTGAAGTGTTCTTCAGCTCTAAAGTATTCTACCCTCAAAGGCTCCACTTTTCGGAACTACTTCACTAAATAGATCTCACAGTTTCGCCATAACTCTTAAATGTTCTATCCCATAAAGAACACCATTTTTCCTGATACCATTTTTACACACATAATAATGATTGTTACCCTGAATGAAGATGTTTCCCAAAAATCCACTTCTTTCAAAAGAAAACGAATCACCGATTGGCCCTTCAGGACAAAGCTTTTATTAGGTAGCAGAGTATTGCAAAAAAAGAGGAAAGAAAAAGCGTATATTCGGATTATGGAGGTACTTCCATTAGATTGCTACGACGCTTTCGAGGACGGGCATATCAATGAAAAGTACAGTCGGATCAGTACGTTCTCTGATCACGAAACAGAGACTGGAGTAGATCATTGCCATGAGGAAAGGGAAAATACATTCCGTAGGGGGATGCCTTTCATCCCTTGCGAGGATCCAATATCTGAAAAGCGGACGAATCGCGAATGTCGACGAGGACCTGTTCGGTCGTCTTCTTCTTCTCTCCTTCGCTCCTAACTTTCTCCCTCGTTTGCCTCTGTCTTTCTCTTTATCTGCCCGTTTTTCCCGCACGTTGAGTGCCGAGAAGGATCGAGCATTCGTTCGTTCGGATTGCCCTATCCGGCTTTTCCAACATCGACCACTTTACTTGGAAACGTTCGATATGCGCATTGCTCTTCACTCGATTCGACGTTATTGTCTACATGCGAACCTTTGATTTATCTGTACATTTTGGTGTGGTAATGCCGAAATTGGCGGATTTGTTATCTTTTAGAGGGACGTGTAATAACTCGCGTTCGCTGTATTGTCAAATAGTTGACAATCATTTTGAAACACTGTCATTGAAGCAGACGTGAAGAATTGTTATTTTTTTTTTTAAATTTGGTTATTTTAAGTTGCATGGACTTTCTTTGGCGACTTTTGCTTGAATATTTTCTTACAAAATATACAGTATTATATAATTTATTTACGAATCAGTGTGATCAGTTATTAGTTACAGTTACTTGTGGTTTCTCGTTTTTTTAAATAAAAACAATTAATAGCATTTATTTTCAGTGTTGTTCTGCAATATAACTGTTCAATGTGTCGACGGCATAAATGAAATAACTTTGCGCATCGATTACATGAAATCTGTATTTATTATCGTTATTAAAATTCTCGATGTAAATGGTACAAAATTTTATACGATAAAATTAATTTTTACGCTTTCACTTAAATTAAATTAATTTCCCATATTTTTGCTACTTTTTATCTGATACGGAGAATTAAATAACGTTACTTGTTGTTGTAGTAAATTAATTTTCGTGCTTATACTCTTCACACATTTTTCTTTATTAGACTTTATAAGAATGTTATACTTTTTACTTGGTAAAATAATTAATTTAATTAACTTATTAATATCATTACGTGTATAGATAAGTTTGCACAATTTCTCACCAGCGTACCCGTTCCAGCTGGTTGGCAAACATAAATAATGCATCGTTATTTACTTCAATTAAGTATTCACCTTCGCAAACTTCAAATATTGAACATTCTCCACATGTTTTCCCAATTACCAATATAATTACCATTTCAGTGGATCATTATAAATCACGTGCTTAGAAAGACAACATCCTTTTTATTTGAATTTCAAGATATACCGTTTCCAAAATCGAATAAAACTGAAAGTAACACTTCCTCGCGCTTGTAACTCAACTTCAACTAAATAATAAAACGTACACAATTTAAAATCCAATTCAACTTAATTTATTTCAATTTAAAAATAATTTGTCTTTACCCCTTCCGGTATTACTGGTGCACATGCGTACCTCTCATAGTTTAAATTACTGGAATACTTTTGTCACACAAATCTCTATTCTCTATAATTATTATATTTAGTGATCCACATATATAACACTTTAATAAAGTCAATATCGGCAGAAACACAATACTTGGCAGTCCTACATTTGTAAAATAATAAATATATTTCAGCCACTATATTTTTTGAATACCGTACCGAAAGCATCAATTTACATTCTCGCTTTTTAGAAACACAAGAATACTAAAAAAAAGTAAGTATTGCAAAGAAAATTGTAAAGTACACGTAAATAAATATAGAGAATATTCGATGCCAAGATGGATGCCACAAATAACATGAAACACTAAGACGACCCGACATAAACTACAAAACTAGGTTACTGTTGCTTCCCTGAATTTTCGGGGTGACACACGATGCAGGCTTGATATATCTGCGGCAATCATAACGTAAGATTGCATCGGATCTTCGTTCTGAATTAAAGTCTTCCGCATCTCGAGAGAGAATCGTACATACATATATCATACGAGTTTCAATTACGAGTACACGGAATTTTTTTCACGACGGTGTTTTATGACGTGACCAGGATTTATTTCGAGATCACAGCACGCTTCGTATCAGCAACAAGGAAAATGGAAACGAATCATTTTTCACCCTGAAAGTGAGATAGTATACACTCGAATTCCTGGGGCAAATTTGTCGAGAATGTTTCAATTTTCCGCCAAAGCGTTTCTTGAGTACGATGGCCCTGAACAAATAACATTCTTGATTTATTGATTCTGGAAATACACTTCTCCAAATTATGATTTGCAATATATCCGTATGGTAAATTATATATTGAAAGTATTATTTCGTAAAAATATTTTGGATACTTTCATTATTGTTAAAGTAGAAAATATAGAAATATGTTTAATATATGTACCGTTTGTCAAGTTATTAATTTTGAAGGTGATATAACTTTTAAAACACGTGAATTATATTTTAATAAATACGATGCATAGTATATTGTATTGATGCATATTTTAATAATAAAAAACATAACAGTTTGCACACTATCATGTAGAAAAAATTTGCAAAACAAAGCGATAATCAATTCAAACTTTATTAAAAAAGATTATTTTATCTATATATTTTGAGCCCGTATTCATTACGAATGCGTATAGATATATAAGTCGCACATACAATTCATAAAAAGGTATTAACGAATATATGCACGCATTAATTTTCACTAATAAAAGTTGTGAAATAACCGAAGCATCTGCGTCAAAATTGCCACAAGCTTCATGGATCAAATGTTTGCATATAAATTATTATCAATTAAAAGATTTAAACGTAACAAACATTATAAAATACAACACGAATAATTCCCATAGAAATGTAATGATCCCAATCTGTTCCAAAAACATTATTTCCATGTTTTCATGTGCTCCGTGTCATATTGTCCGATCATTCTTCTATTCACCGCGAAAGATTTCATTCTATATTAATTTTGTGTAACCGTATAACCGTAAAAAGCGTAATCGCTGTTTTTCATGTCCAACTTTGTTATCGCGCGAACCGTAACTTCCTGCGGTTATAAAGCCATAATAAGGAGAATATTACTCTTCCCTATTTTTACAGTCCCAAAATTCGCGGACAGATTCAACTGGCTTTTATAAATGGACCGTCTTCCGCATAATTTACTGGCTGCTGCAGCTATAAGCTCCTTTGAGCTTCCAACAAGTGAATTACACAAACCTCGGCTATCTCCTAGTTTGCAAACTCATAAAATTCCTCTTCCATAGTACGCCTGTATAAACGTTACGTCCGCCCCTAACAAAGATATTGTTTTACTGTTCGAACATGCCTTCGTAAGACGTGCATCGTAAATTCACTTAAATCTCAACGCGTCTCTCCCCCCGCAATATCCACGGTTTTCTTCCACGTTCCCTAAAGTACGAAGGGTGGGAGAGAAAGAGAGGGAGCGTGAAAAAAGAGAGAGCGGGAAATGAGAGAGCCTGGAAAAAGAGAGCGCCAGGAAAACAGAGAGTAGGGGAAAAGGGAAAGCGGGGAAAGGGAGAGAGCGGGAGAGAAGAGCAAGTGGAGGAATATCTAAGAGCAAAACGGTGACTGTGCGGGGAAGAGAGCGCAGGAGAAAGGGGAGCGAGAGAGAGAGAGAGAGAGAGAGAGAGAGAGAGAGAGAGAGAGAGAGAGAGAGAGAGAGAGACAGGAAGAAAAATATGACAGGGGAGAGAGTGAGAGAGAAAGAGAGAGAGACACGAAGAAAAAGATGACATGGGAGAGAGAGAGAGAGAGAGAGAGAGAGAGAGAGAGAGAGAGAGAGAGAGAGAGAGAGAGGGAGGGAGGGAGAGAGAGGGGGGAGAAAAAGAATGACAGGGGAGAGAGAGTGAGAGAGAGAGTGAGAGAGAGAGAGAGGGAGAGAGGGAGAGAGGGAGAGAGAGAGAGAGAGACAGAATCTCATCGAGTATATCCTCACAGTCTCTCATCTCCTGTTCTTTCTTATTCAATTTAATTTCTGGAGAAAATATTACACTCGTGCGGCATCTTGATGTTTCTTCTTCAACTTCTCTTCAAACTTCATAAGCACAAGGCCTCCCCTCGCTTAGTACTCTTCATTCCCGGTCTCCCGATGTTCCAAGGGCTTCCTTTTGGGTTAAAGAGAAGAATCCCAAGGGAAATAAGGTGCAGCAATGCAGCCGAGTCTCCCACGTACGTACGACTGGGGTGCAGAAATTTACGAATCAGAGTGCGAACCGTATATTTTCTGGAGAGGAAACGCCTTTCTTACTTTCCTGTGTACGAAAAAAACTATGATTGGTCTTCGGACAATAGGATAGCATCGACTTCCTGTTTGTTTCATCAAATTCTATATCGTAATGCAATATAACGAAACTGAACTTCGCTGCTGTATTAACAGATGGGCGTTAAGTTTTATTTGCCAATTGTAACTTTCGAACAAAAAGAAAAATCACGTAGATAATAGTAACTAACACCGTTCACAAAAAATATATTGAGAAGCCCAAAATCTTTTAGGGCTGCACAAAACATTAAATAAAATTAGAATTCAAGAAGGAAAATAATGTTTATAAATTTTACTTCAAATTACTTTATTGTTATTTAATTAACGTTATTACGGACGAAGAAAGAATTTGAAATACGCAGTATAATCGTGATTAGTTGTAATAATTTCGTAATACTTTCATTAAGCAATACGTGGTAAAATTCCACTGGTTGCAATATGAACAACAATTAGTATTTCAATTATGGTTTCATAGCTTCACGCGGATTTGATCAGTTTGCTACTTAGCTTTATGATAACAATTTATATAAACGTGCACTGCAGTCCGTATTTAAGCCCTTATGCTGATATGTTTAATCTACGGGATGCCGCTCTACTACTACTGCAGTAGTAATGCATCGTGTTAGATCAGACGTAAGAGCACGGAGATAAAGCGTATAAATTAATACATTGGGGAATTCGAAAGATTATTACTATATGTGCTAAATTATAATTCATTATAGTAAGAAAAGAAATTATGAAAAATGATAATAAACTATTGGTTTAGCAAAAAAGTAATTTCGGTTTTGCCGATAGCTAACGTTATGTTTGTTTTGAAGGACTTGTGACAATGTTACGATTTTTTCCTTCCGACAATTGAAACTTGCCACTTTTGCCATGATTTAGAAACAAATTGTGCTTTATTTTGTCTGCAATTGTTAGTTTAGCATGCATTTTCATATGGAGTGCAAAAACAAACATTTTCGACATATTTTACTTTTTTATACAACCAACATGATTATGCTGTCACTTTGGTGGGATTACAAAGGTGTTGTGAACTTCGGGCTGCTCCCGAAGAATCGAACGATTAATTCAAATGTTTATTGTCAACAATTATTGAAACTACAAGAAGCAATCAAGCAGAAACGGCCAGAATTGGCAAATCCGAAAGGTATCGTGTTCCACGACGACAATGCAAGACTTCACACATCTTTGGTAACTCGTGAAAAATTATTGTAGCTTGGTTGGCAAGTGATGTCACTTCCGCCATATAGCCCTGACATAGCACCATAATATTACCATTTATTTCGAAGTTTGCAAAACTTTTTGAATGGTAAAACTTTGACTAACGATGATAGCCTAAAATCGCACCTAGTTCAGTTTTTTGCTAATAAAGGCCAGAATTACTGTGACAGCGGAATCATGAATTGATCTAAATGATGGCAAAAGGTCGTCGAACAAAATGGAAAATATCTAATTGATTGAAGTTCATTCTTTGTTTAAAAAAATACAATTTCATTTCATACAGCAAAACCGAAATTACTTTCTTGCCAACCCAATATTTTCTAAATATTGCGAGAGAGTTTTAAACGAAGCTTGTATTTTTCTTCTTCGGCGGTTCGAAACTTACCTCAAATTGTAAGTTTCCAATATCACCGCGCATGTAAACCAAAAAACTGGTAAAATATCCGAGCAATAGGTTTTTATAGAATGGACAATATTCAATAATACTACGGTGCAATACTCAATAAAAATCTCACTTCCCCTCAAATATTTCAAAATAATTTATCCTGCAGCTTGGGCTGAAAGATTAGGGCACAATTAGCTGAAAGATTTTGTTGGGGCGTGGTATTCGAATATTCGAATTCGCCCTTTGAATTTAGCAAACACTTTCTATTTTATAAGTGGACTGTATTTCAATATAAATATTTGAGCAAACTTAACAACGGTGTGACTTAGAAATAATAAACTATCACTTAGTTGTGGCTTGGAATAGCGAACTGTTAACTTAGTTGCTAGTAAGAAGTCCGGACGAGGCGCTACTCGTGCGCGGAAGGTATGAATGATGTCCGAACGAGACGCTACTCGTGTACGGATAGATAGATGTGCAAGTGCAGAGCTGTACACAGTTTGGCGATCGATTTGTTTCTCTCTGATCTCTGAGTTCTTCGTGGAGCTCTTCCCCCGTTCTTTTCCCCTTCCGAGGGCACCTTGCCGAACCGGATGTTGATTTGCGCGCCCTCGAAGTTGTGCGGAAAAGTGCGTTAATTGAAAAGATGAGCGCGCCCTCTTTTTCGTAGCCGAAAGAGGCGTATAGGTCTGTGGGGGAAGAAAGAGGCCCGCGGGAGGAGAAGCAGGCCCGCTCGAGGGTTGCACGAGGGCCGAAGGATACGCTCCGGCGCGCCGAGTTTATTGCACGGCAATAACTATTGAGTCTTTGTCAAGTATGGAAAATAATCAAACTCGCAGGCGAGGATTTTCTTGGAAAAGGGGGCCCGCAGAAGTCGCACATCTGGCACTTCTGCGTCCCGTTATACTAAATGTTTTTCTCAAAAATAGTTGCCTGTTCGTCCGTGTAATAAACCTAATACATTAAGGGCTTAGGCCTTAACAGATTTCCATTATCAAAATTTTTCAAATAAATATTTTTCTTCGCGTGGAATCTCGATGATAATTTCCAAATCACAGCGCAACATTTTTAGCACGGTACCATACTTTTACTTTTCGTATCGATAATAAAGTTCAATGAATATAGTGATCCTGCAAACATATACTACAAACAATCTTTTTCCGCATTTCCATTTCTACCACAAAGTCTTCGTGTATGACTGGTCTGAAAGGAGACATCAAGAATTCCCATTCCGCCGAATAGATTAAGGTTCATCCATGCAAACCATTATTTGTGCCGTGCGATTTCCATCCGACTCTATTAACCGCCTATCACGAGATGCTCGTGTTTCATCGATTCCTTGTCAATTCGTCGTTGCCTTAAATGAAGCTCTTAACGACGACGCAGGGCTTTCGAAGGTTATCGATATCAGAAACGGTTGATATAAATCTGTCAGGACTTTCATATTCGAGACGCAACCTATAATCATAATACAGAGATTTCAGTACCTGCACGGAAATGAGTTTGTCCCGATAGCAGAGGAGAGTACCATTTATGCGGATGATACAGAGTAAGCGTGTACTATATTCAAGAAAATGGACACTTTTATCATATCGATAAATCTATTTCGTTCTACCTGATATCACTACAAAGTCATGTTATGAAATATGTGGTTAAAATGACTGAAAATCTACGGTGTAGTTGAACCTTTTTTAACATATTTTATCTTGTATTAAATCCCATTTTACTTCTGTTTCATTTAATGCTAGAACTACTAATAATTCATGGAATATTCTTCGTAACACTAAGAGAAAAGGTAAACTTCACAATTCAATTGTTAAAAATTTTCAACATAAATATAGAAGTGTACAAAGTAGAAGAATTCATGGAAAATGTACCGTTAGAAGATCTTCTTTAAGAATTAAAAACCAGTCAATTTGACAACCTTCGTAGATCCAGTGTGAGAACAGAGTCTAATCAAAATTCATTGCATGACGTTTTCACTCGTGAGATTACAATTTATAGGACCTCAACAACGAAACAAATGGTAGTGTATGGATCATATATACACGAAGAAACATGTGCACCATTCCTTTAATTCCATTGCAAATTTGATTTCATGACCCATTACTCTTCCTTATGCGTTGCAATTATCATAATTACCCGTACTGCACGTTTCACTTACCCTATGATAAACGGAATGTAATTATCTGCATGGAAAAAGTAATTTGAAAAAAAAGGGAAAATAAATTCTCAGCATCGTAAATAGACGCTACTGAGTATTTCTTTCACGCACAATACACAAGAGATACCGAGGGAAAAGTTGCATCTCCTACGGCGTTATTAAAAAAGTCCTTTAACGTTCTCAAAGTCCGTACGCTCGTGTAGAGGGGTAGATGGGAAACATTTATCGACTTCTCCTCCGCGATTAACAAAGGGATCTTTCATTTTGACTTGGCAGACTCGGAGTACGAAGAGGAACAGACACCACGATATAGACCGGACTCTTTGGCAAGCCTTTGCCGAGCTACGAGATTCACAGAGGCTGAGCTGAAGAGGATATATCGTGGCTTCAAGGCGGAATGTCCCACGGGGGTCGTCAGAGAGGAAACTTTCAAGTGCATCTACTCGCAGTTCTTTCCACAAGGAGGTACGTATCGGAGTGTAGTACTTCAAAAATGTTGCTGTCATTTTAATTAACGGGCAACTTTAAGAAAACATAGAACGGTGCACTGATATGCACTCGATTGAATCTGATAATGGATATATTGGGTTGGCAACTAAGTGATCGCGGATTTTATATAAGAAGGAATTTTCTTAAGATGGTGACGGACCCATAAATCGAGTTTTTTAACACTAGAACTACCGGCGTTAAATCTATGAAATTTCGAGATATTAAATAAGAACTTTGAAAAAAGAGGAATCCAAGAGGCGGAAAAGATGAGCGATTGGGTGATTTATGTTTTTTGAGATGAAGGTGAAATATTTATTCTATGATTTTTATATGAACTTGGAGAATTTTTAGAAAAAATTGTGTACCAGTGATTTTGACTGGTTTGGTAGTTCTAGTGTTAACATAGTGAAGCTGTTTTAATTTTTATAATGCATGTATGCGATGCATTGAGCTTCTCTGCAATCTCACGTTTTGTGCTATGACGATCTGAATCGATAATAGCCTTGATATGACTCTCGTCAACTGTAACTGGACGGCCAGATCGTTGCGCATTTCGGAGTGAAAAATCACCCGAAAGAAATTTGGCAAACTAATTTTGACACTGCCTATCTTTCGAGGCTTCATTCCCATATACGGCACATAATTTCTTGTATGCTTGGGATGCGTTCCTGCCTTTTCGGAAATACAATAAAATATGTCTGAAATGCGCGTTTTATTCTTCCATTTTCAAATTGGGATGAAAACGAAACTAAATAACTCATCGATACGATTTTTTTTACTAATGAAAGGTGGAAGTCTAAACAACAAGAAAACTATAGATTAGGTGTTTTAAACATGTTGACGAAACAAAAAAAAGTGCCAAAACCATTTATCGTCAAAATCCGCAATTACTTAGTTGCCAACCCAATAGTTCTGGAAATTTCCGTAGTCCTGTTTTTACGAAAGCATTGTGTTTTGGAGTTATGGAATGGAATACAATTTTTAGGTGTTTTTTTCTAACAATTTTGAGGATTTTACAATTTTGAAGACAGTGATCTTACGTAAAGTTTAATGTTTCTTCGAGTGCTTGCATTTCATTTTGGTAAGCGTAAACATGAATGAGAGACCAATATTTGTTATTTTAAAAATGCCATTTTATAAGTTAAAACTTATACTTTTATCGCAAAGAATTCAATATTTTATAAGTTTTGTGACGTGAGGAATGTCAGAGACCGGTTTTAACATTTTAGTTTATCGAAGAGCATACAATTTTGTAGAAACAAATGAATTTTTATACTTTCACTGTTTGGAACATATCACAAGCATCTTTTATAAAATCAGATATATTTGCAAATCGAAAATAATAAAAAAAAGACAAAGTGCGTAGTATTAGAATTTAAGCCTTATTCGAAAACACTTTACTTCACCCTCCAGCTATACTGGAAAAATAGTAATGTTATCTCGACAGAAAGTTTACATGTAATTTTGTTGTCAGTGTCATCTCTTTCTTACTACACATTAGAATTCAAGTCTTATTCGGGAATTCATTGTTCTATTTTCCGGTTATACCGTAAACATAGTCAAACTATCTCAACAGGAAGATTACGCGTAAGTTTTTTCATTGCCTCATCTTTTTTTTACTACACATATTTAAATTTTAAATATTATAATCCCGCATATAATAAGCGGATACAAAGTTTGAGCAACAGTTTGTACATGAGAATATTTTTCGCTCCCCTTATGCATTCTCCGTTACGAGTTTGCAACTACGTTGCTCGGGCATAAATATGAGAATGTAGTTCGGAATTGGTTAATAATATTTGCATTTCTGTCCAAGGAGGACTTGTATCCACGGGAATAAATTTTCAATTTGAATTTACGATGATCAGTATTGAAAAAAGTTTTTGTTGCATAAACTTCGTCCGTCCATGAAACTCTCTCTTCCTCACTATTTTTTTAACACGTACTGTTTATTTATTTATGGAGCTGTACACTATTTATTCATCGCCGCTGGTGAGTTGTTCTCGATATTTGCAAATTGGGAGTATTACGTGTATGTCGATACGATATTATAGCAGAGAGTGTTTTTTTTTGAATGCTCGAGCAACTTTTAGTTTTTAATATGGAGGAGCGATAAAAATAATAAATTTTGCGAGATCTAGCGATGTTAATGTATCTTGGGAACGTTTGATAGGGAATTTTAATATTTCGACAAACGATACTTTGAAATTGATTTATCTTTCAATTTTGTTGGGGACACACAAATTTGAAGAGTAGGTATTTTCTGTCAGTTTCATTTATAATGTCGTGACTGAAAATATAAAATCACTGAAGGTTTTATTTTTCAAGATTTGCGGCTTTTTTATGCCTTGTTTTAAATGGATCATATAATTTTAACAGCATGTATGCCGCGTTATGTTGTCATATGTCGTCAAATTTGATTTTTATGCCAAGTGCATTAATGCATTTTGAAAAATGCACCATTTTAAAATCCCAAAAAACATACACTTAAAATGTATGAGCTAATTTCGATCTTTAGAGTTTTCAAATAATTTGTCGCTTTACATGTTTCCCATGATACTGAAAACTCAAACGAAAAGTTTCTCATTAATTTTCTTACAGAAAAAGATTATATGTATATTTTAAATAATTTTCTTATTTACGTTTTTTCTTACGAATTTTCCATCTCCTTTTAGACAATCGCACACAACTAGTGGCAAAGAAAAGTTTATCTCGCTAAAATTAATATTCGTTCATTTATAAGTAATATTTGATAATTTGTAACACATTATAGAATATAGTATACCACCCGGCGTTACAAATGTATTAAATTGTATTATAAAAACAACTTAACATCCTTTTCTTCGATAGATTCAGTGAGTCATCTTATATTATTCATATTTTTTCTTTCACTTGCCCAAAATCACACCCAAAACAATTTTGACCCCGTCTTTCTTCAGCACACTGCACTTTCAAGTAATAAGATAATATCACAGAAAATCGAGAAAATTTATTAGAAAACACTGGAAATCGTTTTTCTCCGAATATTCCTCAATTCTCCATCTACTTTTAGATAAACGCATACGATAAGACTTTAAGTCGACATAAACGCTACTACGACTTCTATGCGCTCACAAGTCCGGACAAAGAAAAGTTTATCTTACTAAAAGGTCCGAGATAGAAACCACTGCCGATAGTATTCCTCTTTGTTTATTCGACGCGCGTATTCGCATTTAAATTTTCTCGTTTTCACCGGGATGCTGTGTTTCGTTGGAAAGTATAAACAATAGGATGGACGCAAAGAGGAAGACAGAAGAGAGAGGACACTTTACTGCAGCGAATCGCTCCACGGTTCTTTGTTAAACGCGGTTATACTTACTATGGGAATAAACTCTTTCCTATCGATGTTTCAACATTTTTAACAAAAAGCATATTTTTTAGTTTAGTTACAATATGCATTCGACACGGAGGAATTTTTTGCATGATATTTTTAAACGGATAAATGTAGGAAATATTTTTTGAATAACATATTATTATCGGATGGCAAATGGTTGAGATATTATAACAATTTTCAGTTTGCAACCTAAAATTTTAGCATAATACGTTCAAACTCATCAGTAAATGTAGCAAATGTTTGTTACGTAGCGTATTATTATGAAATGAAAAATATTTGAGATATTTTTTTGCAAAATGCTTCGAATACATAAACGTTCATCAGATAGTACGCTTTCGTGGGGTTAGTCGATTTTTTGACGTAATACATTTTCAGCTATAACCTACAGTTTTTGATAAAAGTATAATAAATATTGTAAAATGATAAATATTAGATAAAGTATAAAGATCACTAGTCTTAATCCTTTACACTGGCATTGCCAGCACAGTTTTCACAAAAATGTTTCCTTTCCTTTTGTATTTTTTACTATTTATTACATTGCCAAATAATAAAACTAAAAATTTCTCAACAGTATTTCAGTTGTTTTTATTTTTTTGTAGAATCTAACAGAAGTATGTATTACTTTCGCATTCGTGATGGAAAACGTGAAATTGGGGAATCCGGTATTGAATCAAACGATTTTTTTTGCATTCACGTGGAGGCCATTATACATTTCAAGCGTATCCCGTTTTATTACAGAATTTCAAAAATTATTTACAAGCAAATAATGACAAAGTAAAACTGACGAAGCATTTTTATTTTTTACGTTGTTTCCAACATTTATAATACCGTGCTGGACGTCCTATTTTTCATCTCAAATATTTGTGACCGTAATGTACATATAAACAAGTATGAAAACATCGATGCAACTTCGACGGAACTGTAACCATCCAGGATGTTTAATATTCATTGCAGGCGACAATCTTTTTCGTAAAGCTTTTTGCAGCTTCGAGTGATATATTACATTGTTACAATGATTTATACGGCACTCGATACAAAAAAAAGAGAATGAAATGTCGATTTATGAACATTTAATTTACAAACTTTGGTTAAAATACATTGCTCTTGTATTCGGCTCGCAAAACCAATAAACAAATTGTTTGGTCATGCACATCACTTTAAAAACTAAACAACTTAACCCACTTAGTAACGTTCATCGTTTTGTAAATTAACACTAGAATTACCGATGTTGTATCTATTATATTTAAATATACCGAATAAGTATTTTGGAAAAAGGGAAATCAAGCGGTCAAAAATATGATCAACTAAGTAATTTAGGTTTTATAAGATAGAAGTGGAATATTTATTGCATAGCTCCTTTTATTAATTTGGGAAATTTTTAGAAAAAATTTCGAGCCAGTCATTTTCACAGTCTTGGTAGTTTTAATGTTAAACAAATTACTTGGCGACACATACAGCTATGAATACTAACAAACCGTCTGGTAACTTGTATCATTCGTATATAATATGGACATGAATTTTATGTTCCACCTAGAAATTACAAAAATTTCAGAAAAAGTAATTTTTTCTTCATCACGCATGCAGTAAACCTAATTGTCCAACTTCGAATACTTTTATTCCGTTAGATTTTTGGAAAATAGTCGATTATAAAACGCAATGCAATACTCGATGGTAGATTAAGTTCATGAGCTTCCAGGCAGCGAGCCATTTCAAGAGGCACAAAATACGACAATACACGTCGTCAATATGTTACCCGACAGTACAATTTCCAGTTTACAATTATCATTCAGAGAATAAATTTTATTATTTGATACGTGAGTGTTTTATAGCCGTGGCCGTGTATATGAGCACCGCAGCTTGTGCTGTTGCATATACGGCTGGTTAACCTCTAACATTCCCTACAATTTATTAACCGTGGTCTATTAGTTTCATTTACGTTTGCAATATCACCCATGCACAGAGATCAGACTATACCCAACGTTGCAATTACCATTTCAACGTACACGCGGTATAATTCAGTTGAAGTTTTTGCATTAGCAAACACGTAAACACATGATCACCGTATTTTCGAATCACTTTGAATTCAGTTTGGCCAAAGTGTGTCGAATTGTTCTGAAAGTTCATATGCAGCTGCGTTTTTACAACATAAATGCACAAATGTTAAAATGTACTTTGACGTAGTTTAATAACGAAGTTTGAAAATAGCATGACTCAGCGAGTTTCAAATAGCAAAACTCAGCATGACCAAAAGAGAGAGAATCGCACAGAATAATATAGTGTTAAGTATATCATTCCGGATAATTAAAAATGATAATAAGAAATTTACTACACTTTATTAAAATTCCTGGAATGATTTAAAAAACATTTAACAGTTTTATAATATCTTTGCATCATAAAAGAGTGCAACCCGTTTACTGTACAAATATAAATTAAGCCAGGAGAAATTATTAACAAACAACTTTAACAGTTGTTAAAATTTACTAGAATAATCAAACAAGAATTTCTAATCCTGGGTTATTGTTTACACCGATGATTAACAGATAATTCAAGTTCCTTGTGATTGTGCATCGGTACATATACTGCTGGAACGCTAAGAAGGCAGCTGAGAGGTAATGTGCTCTGATTCGCCCGATGGATAGGGACATGCCTCTCCCTCACGCATTTTCGATTTTGACGCGCTATTGGCCAGAGAGACCCGCGCATTCGTTGCGTCGTCATGTGAACGACGAAAGTAGTGTTTTATTTTCGGTTGTCATTCGTCGATCTCAGATTTCCAGGACCGACGTGGCGGGGATAGGCGGTGCGAGAGCAATCTCCCCTTCCGTCTCAGCTGCCAAGTTACCGTTCCATACCTATACATACGTGGTACATTTTCCCTAAAATCAAACCACTTGCTCGATGTCATGAATTGCCCCATAATTCATAAGACAATTTGCCAATAAAAGGAAGAAAGCCAATTTGAATACTCATTCAATGTATGAATACGGCCTGTAGTATCATATTTTTCTACGGTGTCCGGAGTACGGCGGAGTAGTTTTATTTGGTGGTCTCAGCTAAAGAATTGTCTCCGGCGGCAACGGAATATAGGAAACAATACGTTGCTGCGGTACATTTGTAAAATTATCTCGATATAACCGTGCCATTGCAGTTACAATGCGCAATAAAATGTACGATCAAGTGACTATACACGTAAAAGCAAGTTGGTACGAAAATTCTGTTCAGAAACAACATAAAGATCAACATTGATGATGAAACTTTCATATTACAAAATTTCTGTGCGTATTACAGCCTATCAAGCTTAGCAGCTACCTGGCAACTATTGTTTCCTAAATTATTAACCTTTTTCCATATTCTTGACATAGTCTTTCCTAATCGCATAATTACTTTCGAAGAAAAAGAAATAAAAAATTAAAAGGAAGATTACAAAAAGAAGAATTACAAATTTTTTGTAATATTCTTTGAATTCTGCAAAATTGTTCCTTCTTTTAAAAGGTGCAATAATGTTTCCCTAATAGATACTCACAGCTATTAAATTACAGCAGGAAGGGAATTCACAGTCGATTATTTGTTAACTTATCGTAAAACCTGTGGTCAAAGACAGGAAGACAATGAGTATAATGTAATCTTTAAATTTCATTGCTTAATTAGAAAAGCTTTCCCATTACGTTGCTTGGTTTTGCGGATTTCAAAGAGAGATAGACTTACATAGATAGCTCGAAAGAGCTCGCCCTTCCAAGTTAAAGTATATAAGTGGATCTTATCACTAGCACATTATCTACTGCATATACGTGAATGTAATGAACTTCAAAAACGGTAAAAAGATCAACGTTTACACTGTCCTCAAGGATATTTTATTTTTATACTCAAGTAATGTTAATACATTTAAATCGGAAGTAATGCCGTATGAAAGACAATATTCTTTAAGTTAATATTTTTAAAGACATGGAGATAAAATTCCACACACAAATTAGTTAAATGTAAAGAAGAAAATATAAACTAAAGAGTGGGATTTTCATTACTCTAAGGTAATTTAACGATTCATCTCGCTCAATAATTTTCATTTTAACATTTTAATAGTTATTGTGCATACAAATCTAATATAAACGCCTCGTCGAACAATAATCTACATATATATCGAAACTGATAGAAATCCATTTTACCTGCCTTAATTTACATTTGTGCGATAAAGAGATTAGTACTCTTTTATGATGCAAAAGTTTAATGAACAGATACAAGAATCGATCGCAATGCACCGTATCACGCGAAAGTCTCGAATTAACGCTGTTAAGCTTCCCATAACATGTTTATGGACATCGATTTTGCAACATCAACACGGATACTTCTCCATTTTCATAAATGAGCATTTTTTTGCACGTATCAGTATATTTACTGATTTAAAACAACTTGTATCGGCACATTTGGTAACCGCGAAAGAATTCAACTTTCTCAATTTTCCTGTCTTTTGGATTTTAAATTCTTTCAGTAGCGATTAACACTACACCTCCCATGGCAGTCAAAATGGCTAGTTGTTAATTCTTTTTGCAAAATTCCTTGTACTTATAGGAGAGCCATAGAGTAAATATCTATCTTATAACATATATTACGTAACTGATCACTTTCTTTGCTGCTTGATTCCCCTTTTTAAAGTTCTTATTTAGTATATTTAAATTTAACACAGTTAACGCCGGTAACTCTAGCGTTGATGTGTCATAATTACTAACGTGTGGAGTTTCTTCTATGTTAAAAGTAAATATATATTTAGAACTGAAATAATGTGGTACAATTTGTCAGGTTGCTCACTCAATACTCTTCTACAGACTGTCAAGGACTGCTAAGAACTGACTCTCTAGCCACGACGTCACTCGTAGGAGGCCTCTGCCGACTTTGTTTTCTTTAACACTAGAACTACCAAACCAGTCAAAGTGACTGGTACACAATTTTTTCCAAAAATTCTCCGAATTCCTAGGAGAGTCATAGAATAGATATTCTACGTCCATCTTGTAAAACTTAAATTACCGAATCTGTCATCTTTTCCACCTCGTAATTCCCCTTTTCTCAAAATGCTTATTTAATATTTTCAAATATGATAGATTTAACGCCGGTAGTTCTAGTGTTAAGATAACGCAGGGCCTCTTTAGACGACGAAGGAACGAGCGTGGCGTCACGTTAGTTCCTACAAACGAAAGTTTGAATGCAAATTGCAAGACCTGCGCCAGCAGATCTTAACAATTTCCTTGAACATATCACACACATCAGCAACACTTTCGAATATTTTAGCCTTACACTTCAACTGAAAATGATTAACCAGGATTTTTAAACAAGATTGTTTCAACAGATGCAATTTTGTTATACACAAACACAATTTATATCCAAATACGTCCATAGATTTTAAAAAAGTACTTCGCTATATTATTCACTTCAGTTTCTTCACCGGCATTAATTACATTTCCCTTTCGCTTTTCCGTTTCTCTATCTTTGCAAGCCGAAGGGACAAAACTTTGCCGTTCGAAAGCTTTTCCACGTCACTGTATACAAATTCGGCACTCACGTAGGAGGTAATAACTTTTGCCGAAACCTTGGTAATTCATGTCCGCTACCCTCCTTAACCGTTCCACTGTTTTCTCAACTCCCGGTATCCGATCGCTACTGCGAAAACACGTTCGTGGAATACATTTCGGAATCCAGGAACGTCTGATGTCCAGAGGCCAAAAGAATCACTCGCAGCCGAGTATCCCTCTTATCATGGAGAAACATGTTTGTACTTATCTGAAAGCCCTCTAGCACCTTGAGAGGGTATACGAAACTCTTGCGTGTAATTCAGGTCAGCTCCGTTCAACGAAATGAAATTTATACCTCCGAAACCGACTTGGGGGACGCGTACAATAAGGGAAGGTTACAGAGATTCCGGTCGATAGTCGAAAGTCGAAGGGGTGAATTACGGGAACACGATAAGCCTCGTTTTGTGGAGTAACGCTTTAACGGTCCCATTTTTTACTGGGAATGGTCGTCACTTCGCCGGGCATATAATAAAATGTCTCTTCAATTTGCCACGGTGAGAGATCCTCTTATGTGGTAGTGCCGTTATGCGTTTTTATTTGAATACGCGATTCCTGCGAGATTGCGTACCTTTGTGGCTTAGATATGATATCGCTTGGATTTACCAGCCGCGGTTTGTCATACATTTTGTTTATCTTCGCTATAATAAGCTTGCAATTGTATTGACGATTGTTAATCGTATTAAGAACAACGGTGATTAGGGAATTTCTGTTTATAATTTTTTTTCGATTATTTAACACGGGGTTAACCGTTTGTATACGTTATTGCAATTTTAAAGTGAATTATAATCGAAGAGATACGGTAAACAGGTACACATTTAATGGAGATCCGATTTTGAGTGATAATTTAGAGAATACCACTTCATTAAACATTTGAAAAAAAAATATTTAAAAACATGGGATATACTATTGGCAGCACTTATTATTTTAATGGTAACACAAAATGGAAACGTTTCTATGTATAGTTAATTATAATTGTTATACAATTCACTTTTCTATTTTTTATTTTAATGCCAAATTTTTAAAAGATGTGTAAAAAGAAATTAACACATCTCGGGCGAAGAAAATGAGCAGATTTATTGTTAAGATTTGGAAAACCATTTTTCTTTAACAAGCTGGAAAAAATAGATTATTCACCTTCCGAGAATTCTTTTCATGTAACAAAGAAAATAAATTCTACTTTTCGTTTAAACAGACGATTCTTTTAAGATTAACAATACATTTCACCGAAAGTTTACCCCCCAAAAGGTACCAGATGGATGTTCAAGGTATCCCCCGTAACTTACGCCCGTATCTTTCACAAAAAAAATTATATGTGTGTCAGAAGTTTCAGGGGTACGAAATTAATTTTCGATAGAGGAAGAACAAAAAAAGAAGTATATTTTACGAAAGTTCCTCCGGGATTCCCTAACTTCTATCATATTTAACAACGTAGTGCCTACAAAGGCATCGCGCGATGTGAAACTTTATTTCTAGTCCTCGTAAAACCTTAGATTTCCAGGGAAAGTTAAAATATAGAAGACAGTTCGGTCTTCAAGCATTTCCTCTCTAACCTATCTCGCTACGAAAATATCTTCAGCATTTACTCTCAAACGCCGGCTTCTCCGAGGTCTAATTCTCGTTCCGATGGAAAGTATCTCGGTAGAAAAAGCGAAACTCCGACGTTGTATATAAAAGTACGGCTCTTGGAAGAACTTTGAAATTTTCGTCCCGATTCGTCGCCGAATCGAAACGTTTTATTTTTAATTGGAGAAACAAATTACTCGAGGGAAGGTCATTTGTTAATAATTAAATAACTTTCGGCACTGAGAACGAAGTTTCTTTCGCGATACGGAAAACCCATTATTTTGCAATACCGTTACGTAACGGAACAGTTTTCACGTGGAAAGTAACAAGGTTTTATGTTACAACTTGAAAGCCTTTTATATTTTTTCGTAAACTTTTTTATCAGTAAAAATTGATTCGTTGAGTCTTGTTCGTGTGAACAAGATTGACACAAATATTTGAAAAGGGAGTAGCGTTAAGGAAAATTAGAACGCGTGAAAATTTGAAATTGTTATATTGGAATGAGAAATGTGAACTAAATTTAACAAATGACCTTTCGAATTGTAGCAAGAAACTTAAGAAAGAATACTGCACTTCTGCGTTCTCAGTTGCATTGCTCGATACGATTAATTTATTTTTTTTAAATTATTTGAACACTTCAACCCATGTGTACTCGACCTTAATGTAAAACTGTTATATTTATCATTTCGCCTGTAACATAATTTAACTCCCAATTAATTTCTTTCGCGTGTAGCGTTCTACTTCTACCATAATTGCATTCATTTTTACGAAACTTAAATTCCAATGAAACAAATACCATGATAGGTAGTCATAATATTAGTCTTATTGTAATAATAACTCTTTTAGTCCCTCCGTATTTTATACAAATAAATCGCAATTTTTACAATAACTGTATTTATAAATCTCGCATCACAATTAAGTTCCTAAATAATACAATAAATTCTAGATAATTTCTACATTCTTGTGGCAAATTAAATAAGTTCAAACGATGACAGAAACTTTGGGAAACTCAAAGAGAACAAAGGGCGCCGATACTTGTCTTTCGCTCCCGAGCGGCAAATATATAACATACATATATATATAATATATGGAACATAGTTCCGAGATTAATTTCAGCAAAGTACGTGCGAAAGATACATTAAGAAAGGAAACGGCATTTTCGACTTTTGTTCCGGCGTCAAATGTCGACGTCGGGAAACGTCGTCAATGAGAACTTTCCTCGTACGGACTCAACAACCTTGACGACTTAATCCACTTTGGTCCCTCGATTTTACCAAAAGTCCCAGAGTGATGATTCGGAAGACGAAAGTAACTGGCACTAATTTCTAGACGAATCCTTTCAATTGAAGTGGCACCTCTGAGACTTCTGAGATTTCCGGCAAACCGAAAAAGACGACGACGTTGACACAGAGTTACCTTTGCGACATGGAAAGTGCCCTCTCTAAAGTGAAAGCATTCAGTAGTTTGAAATTTGTTTCTCGTTTAGAGATTAACAGTCTTTCCCATTGCAACCTATTTCGCTTTTGTAAATGATACATTTTATAGAAATACTTAACTGAATAGTATTACAATTATTTTGAGAATTTTTTTATGTGTGAAAAGAATAATACAGATTAACTTATAGTATGAAAAAAAATGAAACGTTGAGAATATATTGCACGGTTGTCACTTGCGTCCTTACACTATTCTTTCAATTACACAGATGCAAATTTTGTTTGGTTGGGGACAACAATATTTTTGTATTTAAAATTGTCGTTAAACATATCTTGAACATCAAAGTTTCAGCGAATATTTTGGGAAAATGGCAGAACACATTTTTACGAAAACAAATATTATCATCGCATATTTATGCAAATAGAAATTACTGCAAAATGACGTCAGAAAATATTGTGAAATGTATTTTCGTAAAATATACACGTAAATACTGAATTTCAAATCGATCTCTTCTCATTAAAAGTAAGGTATAAGAGTACCTTTTCAACAAACTGTAACTACATATTTTTTGTACGCACATTTTTAATCAAACTCTATCATAAAAGGAGAAAAAAAATGCAAAAGAGCTTCGAAGTGACCATATATGTACGCTGTGCACATGAAAGAGCAATAGTAAATGGCGCATTTTATCGACACAGGTAGAAAATTCGTAGAAAGTTAAAATTAAAAAGTCTAAGAAACAATTTGACAAATTTATATTAAATAAAGAAAGAAAGTTTCATAGAGAAGTGAAATAATACTCCTCAATTTTACATTTCTCCGTTTAAATATCTCTCTAAATGACTTACTTAAGTGCTCTTACTCGAATCACAACGATTTGAACTTCTGACGGTATAACGTACGTTGCTCGAGGAAAATAAAGCTGCATTTTCGTTAAAATAATTTGTATCATAAATCTCCGTTTGGAGTCGGAAACATTTTCTTTAGACGAAGCGGAAGTTATTAACGCAGACTGGCTGAGTTTGAGTTTACGAGCTATCCTTGGCAGATTCGACGGTCCCGAAAGATTTCTCGAGAAAGCCATTGAGTGTTTGCCATCTGGGAAATTGAAGTGCTTATTAAGACCATGCTTCTGTGCTCTATAATGGCAGACGCACAAAATCATTAGAGTCAAGTGTTTTTCTCCCGGACGAATCTCTTTTAAGGATAAACATTGGAAAGTGATCGTTGCTCCGTGAAAATATTATTAAATGTCTACCTTTAGAAATTTAATTCAAGTTTTCTTGTAATTTAATTGAACTTTTACGTTATTTTTTTTTCTTTATTTATTGTTATATTTTATAATAGCACTATGTAGAATATTTGAGAATCGTTATGTTCAAAATTCCTGAATAAATAAAAAATAACATTTCAATCGTTTTCAGAATATACGTAAATTGTTGATCCTGTTTTTGAAATCATAAAATTGCATCAAAATAAATTGATCGTTTGAACAACATTCATTCCGAATAATTGATATATCATTGTTATGTAACGATTACGATAAAATAAAAATGTTTCTCTTTCTGTGCAGCCAATACCAGCCAGTATGCCCATTACGTTTTCAACACCTTGGACCATGATCATAGCGGTCTTCTCAGCTTTGAGGTAAGTCTGCTATCTCAGAAATTTCTTATCAGAAATGTAGGAAAATCTACTTTTATAAAAATGAAGAAACCGATTTGTATGAATTAGCAAATTCATATTGATCGACGTCGTTGAAAATAATTTCTCGTTTACGTTAATATGTCCAATAAATGGAGATAGTGAATGCATAACGGTATCAGTTAAGCTATACTTTACCAGCAATGCCAGAATTTGCATATTGTGATAATTTATAGGTGCAGAGAAAATGAAAAAGATATATGTTTCCGACATATTAACCCCGACGATGAAATTACATAATCCGCTAATCATTTTTACTGTCGCGGTTTACATGAACGCTACTGGTGAACGATATACTGATTGCAAAAATAGCAATAATAACTGTAAAATGAGAATTGTTCATTTTTTTCTATTCAGAAATTGCTGTAGCGATACAGTGGTCCTAGAATTTATTTCGTTCTTCCCCCATGTTTTTTTCGTAAATTTTATTCGATAAATAACACGTTAAATATATTCAGTGGTTGAAATGCATTTTTAGTACCGATTTCCTCCGTATATTTTGGAGATCACAATAAATATTGCCAGGGAATCGGGGCGCAACGTATTTGCACATTTATATAAATATTAATCGCAATCGATGTCTGCTATTCAAGTTTTCGTTTATCAAAATACATTAATGAGATTCAGTGAATATTAAAACGTTGTATACTATCAATTTTAATTTCAAATCTTAAATACGATGCTTAAATGGAAATGAAAATTTATAAGATCACGGAGAATATTTCCATCGTTGAAGTTGTAGCGTTTCCCGAGTAGGCGAACTTTTGAATAGTGTTAATATTGTTGCGTTAATACTCTTTCACATAACTTTTTAATTAATTAATATTTTCTTCTCTCAATATCCCCTAGAACAAACTAATAATAAAAGCGTATTTCAAATTTGCAACGTAAATTCAATAACATACTTATCCATCAATTCTAAATTCAAGTAAAGTTGCTAATTAATTACGTAAACAACTTCACGAAATTTTATATAAGTGGATAATGGTATTATTAAAATGAAATTTTCCAAATATAGAAGTCTATCATACCTCACACACGAAAATTTTATCAACTTTTCCCTTCGACCTGTATTCAGACAATATTCGATATTCATTCTCCGTACAGTATTAATCCTCTAAAACAATTAAACGAGTAATCCACAAACAATAAAGAAATTCCCCCAAATGAACCATTCCAATAACTCGACAGCCGTTCGTGATATTAAGGAACTTCCCATGCCTCATCAATTATGCAAGTCAGCATCGCCGTTGTATAATTATCCGATAACGTAAATCAGTCGCTAAGTGTATTACAAACAAAGAAATAATCCAACGGAGATTAACGCGGATTGCGAGGTACGATGCCGATAATGAGCGACATCGCCGTAACTAAGTTTTCCAATCGATAGCCGAAGCCAATCAATTGCTAATTTGCGGTTAATTCGCCGGCCGATATAACGTTACTTTACCCAGGTTCGTGTACCCGCGATTTGAAGAATCGGAAGATAAGAAAACACGGTGAGTCGTCACTGGATAATTACGAACTAACATAATTATCTCCCGTGGCTTCAGGCTGAAAATGTACTTTATATAATTAGCCCTCCAGTTGCCCGGAGCTCGCACACATTACCGTGAATCTTCCTCATCGTGGACATTTCACCCTCTCCTCTGTCCTCTTTCTCTCTCTTTCGTCTCTTTTATACGCGATAAGGTTTTCACATTCACTTTTGACGTCCAGGCCCCCTTTAATTAAGTCTTCCTATCTGATTCTTCGTAAGTAAGCCTGCGTCCCGAATAATGTATGTTGGACTGGGATTGCGATTATTTTACGACAAGACGAACGACATCGAAATTCACGTGTTGTAATATGAACGTGGCTGAAATACGTATTCAAAGCATTGTTGTATTATTTTTTGGAAATTTTCCCCGACTTCTGTACGGAATTTAATTAAGATTGCGCTTGGACTTGTTTTATTGTCAATTTTTCTTTTTGTATAGTAATAACGTGCAAATGAAAGGAAGCTAATGAATAAAAAGCTTGGAGGTAAACGTGTACTACTTGTAAACCCCTCTAACAGCGTGAAAATTAAACGTTTGATCCGAAAAGTCGCTTGAAATTACTCAAATAACTTCCGTTTTATAACGAACTCAGAAGGAAGTAGAACGCAGGGAAATACGTGGCATGATTAAAATCGAATTTCGAAGTACAACACGGATTTCTGACTAATCGGAAATCCGTTGGAACTCGTAAATTTAATTTCGAATTTTAAAATCGCTTTCACGAAAAAAGGGAGCTCATTGGATGATCATTGGATTATCCGTAACAATGCGAATACCTCGCTGAAATCGGCGGGAATCGATAATGGAGGCAACGAAATACGAACTGTTTCTGTACGATAACGTCGTTGATACGAAGTGTCCTTCTTCGACGAGAGATTTTATCACTTTTTGTACTGTAATAACGACCTCGAAATCTATTTCTATTCAAACCTGCCGAGTTTAGCCCACGGTTTCTTCGTTATCCCAGAAAACAGTTCCAGTATGATAATAACGGAAACTGAACGTTCTTATGCCGAGTACCGATACTCTTCGATGTTTAATTAACCTGTTAATTAGTTGTAGAGTTCTCGGAAATTGTTTTGTTAGCAATATGTGAGCGCAAGACGAAATTAAAAAATTTAATCGTGTGAAATTATAAAATTCTAGATACTGCTTTAATATTACCAATTCTTCCTGTCGATGCTTTGAGGAAATTAAATATTTATTGTTTATGGATGCGTCGTTCAATTGTATTAAAGTATTAATACTGTACGAATAATGAAAATCAAATATCATTTGCATATAGGTTCGTCAGAAAATTGACAAAACCGTGACATTGAAGTACAGTAGAATCGTAATTAAAAAAGATTCCTTTCAACAATGGGAACAAAAAAAATCGATTGAATTTATAATGTCATAAATGAACAACTTTGAACGACGAAAAATAGCAGGATCCTAGTACCTTCGGTTAAATGTAATTAAACGTCACAATGCAGTAACAATCACCGTTGACTAATATAACAATGTTAATAATGTTTCGAGACACTGCTAAAGACAATAAGTCAGCACTACTTGCGTGCTGTATTGATTTCCAGTATACGACAGAAATTCATACCGCCATTGCTAGTATAACGACACGATGGCTGGATTGCAAATAACAATAACTGTGAATTAGCACGACATAATATAATTATTATGCGTTTAATGCGACGTCAGGATAGTTTATATTCACCGGCCATGTAATTACGCAACGTTATTTACGCGAACCTTTAAATCGGTATTCAATGAGAGAATACATTTGCAATAAAGCATTTACAGTAAATGTAATATAATCTTTCTGCACACCTTTGTAAGTCGTATAATTCAAGAGAAATAAAAGCACAGAACCATCCACCAACGACAGAGATATTCAAGGTGGTCACGTTATACGGTGCAGCCTTTGTAGGAATTATAAATGCGCAGAAAGAAAAATCTCCTTACGATATTGTAAGAGGATACTGTTAGTCCGTAACACAGGAATATTGCATGAAGAATCCCGTTTCGACATGGTTCGCTGTGAAATCAATGACGTCGTAGGTTCTTCGCTGTTGATCATTTCACGTAAAAAATTGAAAGGGTATTTTTAATATTATGTAAGATTACTTCGATCAAAGCGATGAAAATGACTGATTTTTATATCTCAAAAAGTGCCTACCATTTTTAACGCTGTTACAGTGTTAATTTTCTACGTCTGTGATATGAATCAAATCGATTATTTCTCCCACATTTTCGTTGCTCTTCTTCTAACACACTTATAATTAGTTGTGTTGATAATACATATATCGGCATCCCAATAGTTTGAAACCATTTACAAATATGTTACTAATTAACGCGTCAAATAGCACGCAAGTTATCGATTACTGACAATGCTGAATTCAGGAAAATTTCTCGTGAATTTTAAACAATAACGTTCACGAATTTTCCACTGCATTAAAGCACCAGTCCGAAAGAAGTATAGTACTCTTGAATATGTAACAATTTTTATGTTTACCATGCTCCTTCTTCAAAGATATGATTTTAATTGAAAAAGATTCGTTTCAGTATAAATGACGGTACGCGGAAAATGTATCCAACATTCAGTGTACTAAATTTCATCAATGCTAGGGTGTAATGATACAGTGACAAGATTAGGAATAATGGTAACGACCTCAATTATGACGCGTTGAATACCTGCTTGGGTTTCAGAGGTGTCTATATTCAATGCCACCGTAAATTACATAACATCATTTACTTGTCCCTTTAGCCGGCGAATACAAGGGTAGAATGTAATTGTTATTCGCATGGATAATGTTTACTTAATACATGGTTGTGAATCAAATGCACTCGCCATTAGTCGGAAATTGTACGATGAATTATTCAAGATATATTCCACCGATGGTGCGAATTCGATTGCTACATTATTAAATAGTATATGTCGTGTAATCAATCACTGTAACTGAATAAAAATAATTTTTCCGTTTTCAATTACGAAACAAATCTTCACCGCAATTCATATAATAAAAGAGTCGTATACGTCCTTAATAACAGAATTAATGAACAATTAGCTTTCTTCACTCGTTATTTTTCATTTTTCAAATTATCAAAAACACTATTATAGGATTCCGGAACACGATTGTGGAGGAAGAATAAAAGAAAACAGAAACACTAAACGAAAATTATATTTAATAAAAACAACACGTAAAACTAGGGTTAGAACTAAACTGAAAATAACTATAATTACGTCTTAAAAATTATCGTCTTAGAATTTACGCCTTAGAACTCTCGCTTTAAAAGTTGTTTTACATTCGTCACGCCTTGACGCTTCTGTCCCAACGTCTCGTCTTTCGGCCCTACTTTCTTATCGCTCATTCGCACACGCGTTCACAAAATGCACGCATGCATGCATTTCGCATATCCATCCGACTGGACGGTAAAGTAAAATCGGCAGCATCGCCATAACCGTTTCCTACACTCTTTACTTCTTATATATATTAATACATACATTGAAAATATGAAATAGCTAGTAGTACTGAAATATTCTGAGTCACTGCAGCATCGCATTACAGTTCTGCATTCTTAGAATCTCACACAAAGGATACTGTCGTATATCTCAGCTCGATGCTACACTATATCTCCAAAGTGATCTAATACTTGGTCATCGATACTTTCGTGAGCATCCTACTACCTCTATCAACTTCAATCGTATTACTAGATCGCCCTAAGGTCTGCAAATGCGAGAAGATTACCATTCCCCCTTGACGGTATAATACTTTTTGCTAAGCGATTTTCATCTCGTGGCGACAGGCCACTTCCATCTTGAGAATTCCACGGTTTCTTACCCTTCCACCCCTTGGACTTATCGTATCCTTAGAACAACGAGCTCGAGCCCACTGACTTGGAGTATAATCGCATTACTGCTGCAAGCAGCAAGCCCGGCATCTTCGTCGGTAATACTCCTATCTTCTCGCCTAGATGTGCGTGTCCCCGTGTAAAATCCTCCAGATACTCGACACAATGAGTCTCTATTGAGCAACTGAATTTCTAAGTAACAAATAGAATGCGGATGTCTATGCAAATGTTAATTTTTGGTGGACATGTCTGAGGAACTAGGAGCTAAGCAGAGATTTGATTTACTGGATAAATATTATAAGGAGTACTTCTTGTCATATTAGAATATATATATATATACTAATATAACAATAAGTACACCTTATAATATTATAAATATTATAAGATTAGAATATATATTAGAATAAATATTAGAATTTATATTAATGTATATATATTTTTTAATATAAATTCTAATATTTATTCTAATATACATTCTAATCTTATAATATTTATAATATTATAAGGAGTACTTAGTGTTATATTAGTATATATATATATATATATATATTCTAATATAACAAGAAGTACTCCTTATAATATTTATCGAGTGAATCAAATCTCTGCTTAGCTCCTAGTTCCTCAGACATATCCACGAAAAATTAAAATTTGCGTAGACATCCGCATTCTATTATATAATAAACATTAGAAGGAGAACTTCTGCAATTTGTAATATTTCATAGATACATAAAAGTTCATAGTCTAAAGAATCCAGGGTACTCGCTTTGTAAGTAACATTATTTTCATTTTATTTGAAAGTGCAAATAGAATTTCAGAGAAATACAAATTACGTGAGTCCGGTTGTTATTAACGAAGCGTTTAATTTCTTGCAATTGATAATCGTTGCTCGGCAGTAAACAACTTGCACAGAGAGAATTTTAGAAAGGTGTTTAATGTACTTTAATATTGTATCTTTGTTATACTGCGCATCTCAATTGCACAAAGCCTTTCGCTTCCCTTTATCTTTAAACTAAACCTTCCGATGCTTCTAGTAGTATACTTCCATTCTCCTTTTGTTTCGCTTTAATTCTCTCTCCCACTGTTACATTCCACTTGTTTATTTATTTGCCATATTTCTTCGCTGTGTACTCTGTTTATCGTCTCGCTTTTATTATCTTAATTCTTCTCCGCCGACTCTCCACAGCTTTTCCTTTGTACTCTCTTCGCCTCTTTAGTATTGTCTGATCTTGAAAATGGCAGTCGTTGCCAAGGAAAAGGAACTTTCAGTGCACGAGATCGAGATGTTGCGATTGGTTAATCAAGTTGCGTTTTTAAAAAACTAACCACTGAGTGACTTTTCAATTAAACCCTAAAAAGGTTTAAAGAAAGGCACCATGGCGATAAAAGCTCCTAGCAGCAGTTAAGAAATCGATTTATACCATGTTAAATACTTAAATAATTATAAAAGAAGAATTTCCTGACTGGTAGCTTAAAAGGATTATTTTCAAATGCGATTATGTTTCTTTAAAAAAAAAAAGAGTTTATACCTTTTTTTGAGACATGTGTACCCTTTGCAAGAAAAGAAATTGTTGCATCAAGTTTCACGTTAACCTTTTTCATAATTCTTCGACTTCTTCTTTGATATTAGCAAGATCGCCTGTTTTCCACAAAACATGGATTAAAAGAATCCCAATTTGTCGTAATTATAGAGCCTCGTGGAGATTAGGAACATGTCAAGAATTCCATTAAGCAATTTTAAACTTCAACTACTTAAGAAGTTTAAGAAACATTTCATAAATTACAACCAGGTTTTTATCGTTCACGTTCCTAAATTTCAAAAGTTAAACGAAACATGGTCATAATTTATCGTAATTAATCCTTCCGCACAGCTTTACAGCAATCAATTTTCCACGTCATTACGCATTTTTGGTAGTATATGCATATCTCAATTGTTGCAGATTTTCTGAAGCAGAACACATCCATGACACATCCACGTACAATCAGCTGTTCTGACATTATCGAAAGCTTAATTGTTTTTTGCACTCACTATTCAAAACAATACTTTTTATGCAGTTTCACAGTAACAGATTTACTGTACTATTACGTCCAACATTCCATGCAATTCTGGGTCGGTGCAGAATTTTCCAAACAAAATATAAAACATTTTTACTCACCGATTCCGATACGGCACATCAATTTACCTATCCGCCGATGATCAAACAGAATCGTTTTCTGCACCCGTCATCCAAAATAATATTTTGCGCCTACAGTTTTATTCTAATAACTTCGCTGCGCTTCTATGAATTCCCACTATTTCTCGCAACTCTCAATAGGCATGGAACACCCAAATTGATATTTCGCAATTTTTTACTCGAATGCTTCGGTTTGACACGTTCATTTAGCCGTGTGGCGCCAATCGAAGACTTAATCGCTTTCTGCATGCGCTATCCGAAATGACGGCAAATATTTCGGAACTCCTAGGATAATCACGACGACCTGAATCCACAATCGTTATTTATTCGGTCGAGCAGTACTGTTTGCGATTAGAACCGATGTAAACGCGCGGTACTATTTGCAAACAGGCAGCTTCTACTTCGACGTTATAACGCTTACTTACACTACATGCTCGCTCGTGCATACTATCATGTGTGCGACTCTGACAGAATTGGGAATACGTGTAAAATGACAAACCGGTCTTCAAGAGCGTGCATATAAACGCAAATCTACTGGCGCTCTTGTAGCACAAGCCAAGCGGATTCTGCCATAAAACCGATGTTTTAGGTTTTAACCCAGACTTTTGACACATCGTTTCAGATTAATGGTGCACGATTATTTAAATTTATTATAAAAAACCGTCTCTGCATCCGGCTGTATCAGTTTATTTAAATTAAAGAACACTAACAAGGGAACAACCACGATGTGTATTGTTAGCTGGGACATTCGCGACGTTATGGTTATGCGTCAAATATGAAATAATAAAAAATTGCAATATGTTGCTTAAACATTCTAGAAATCGTAGAGATATTCCGAACCAAAAGGAAAGGCTGCTACGTAATTACGGTAGGCTTCTTAATAACTATAGCAGTTAGTTTGTATTTCGAATTTGACAACTGTAATCAGTTCACTTAGGACTTACAGTTTCAAGTAAGTTTCGAACTAGCAAATCTATAGCGCGCAGATCACAGTGGAACTCTGTTCATTTTATCACTTTTCCGGTAAATGAGCCACAGTCACTGTAAAATATTATTCACTAAAGTTAACTGTATTACCTGCTTAACACTAGAACTACCAAACCATCCAAAATGACTGGTACACGATTTTTTCCAAAAATTCTGCAAGTCTATATGAAAGTCGTAGAATAAATATTTTACGCCCATCTAAAAAAAAATTAAATCACCGAATCGATCATCTTTTCCGCCTCTTGGTTCCCTCCTTTTCAAAGTTCTTATTTAATATATTGAAATATCATAGATTTAACGCCGGTAGTTCTAGTATTAATAGTAAAATATTCCCACCCACTTCACACATAGAGCACAAATAGATTAACTCCACAAAACCTAAAGTGGAGAAACGTGATGAAATAGTATACACTCCTTTTTAAAATTCCCTTCAAAATATAAATACAAATAAGTATTGTAGAATATATAATCGCATTTAGCTTTCCTCTAACGAAGTGCAAAATGAATATGGTGGAATAGCCTTGGAATTAATTAGATTGACTTCTGAATTCAATTATTTATTATTCGATGGCCAAACAAACTTCGTCATTTAATGGTGTTAATCGTTATTATTACGAAAATTTATTCTAAACATAAAAAGGTAGGATTTAATCAAGTTCTTTGAGACTTCAATTTAAAAAAATTCAAAAAGTGGAGTTAATCGATTTGTGCACTGAACGGCTCATATACTTACACTATTGCTACCATGTCAAGAACTGTAATCGAAAAATGACATGTGCTTATCATCATTTCTACAAAATAGCTCCACTATATTGTAAGGTATATTGATACAACATAAGCTAAGTAACAAGTCCAATTTTTCAAATTTTCGATTTAGACCACTTTCATAAACACCCACACAGATGTTGATCCACTATTTACAAGCTGAAACAGGACAGAGAAAAGAAAAATTATTCCGCACTACCCGTTTGAGTTACTGCAGTACAATAGTGACAGACCTATTCAGACCCATTGTCAGTATTAGTGGAGATAGTCACGTAAGTTCATCGCATCACATAAATCACAAAAAACCTAAAAGCCGGATCTCTTGAAAGGGATTGAGTAAAACGAGCGGATGATTCCTCTTTCCCCTGTGCTGCATAAGGTTGTGGATAGTGTGTCAACATCTGATCTCCCTAAAATACAGTTACTTGACCAGGAAATTGTCATTCATCATTATGATTGTATTTCACATGGTCATTCATCATGAAGATGTGAAATTTCATACATATACGTTTGAAACTTAAGTCTCAGTTAACACTAGAACTACCAAGAAAGTCAAAATCTTTTTATCCTTATTTGTTATAAAGATTCTCTTTTATAGAGAAACCATAGACTAGATATTCTACATCCATCTTATAAAACGTAAATTACTGAATTATTCATTTTTTCCGCCTTTTGATTCCTCTTTTTCTATAGAACTTTCTTAACATATTTAAGTATAATAGATTTAACGCTGGTAGTTCTAGTGTTTACTTATAATATTAGTATTGATGGTGTCAGAAAAATAATACGTAGAAAAAATTCTTGAAACGTTTTATTGGGATCGATATTATGCAATTCAGGCGAATATAAACGCAGCGAGCAATTCCTATTATTTAATCGATGAACATCCTTAACGAGATGAAGCTTCACGCGAAAAACTCTTCGTCTGCTTAAATCAGGTTAAAACACTTTTATAATTCGATTTTCTTTAATTGAAGCAGTGGAGTAATTAATTTTGTCCCATAAACGTAATTTTAAAGTGCTTTCCATCGTATCAACGAGTCCCCCGTTCTGGGAATTGTTATATTTCGTGGCATGCCAATATCTGTTCTTTTTGTAATTTATCAGTGCGCAACGTCCAATTGAATATGTCGATGTCATTATCGCTGGCCTGAGTATTCCTTTTGTACAATATTGAATGCCGTACGCCACGAATTCTTTTTCGTATTCACAGAAGGAATTTAATCTCGAATAATCATTTGCCTACTTCATTTTTCCGCGCCAGGAAATATTTATTCATTTATTTATTTACGGGTATCATCCTTTGATGAAGATGTTACTGTAATCGAAGCTTTTTCTGTTAGAGAGATACTTTTGACTAATTGTATTTGAAATTTTAGAAAACAATAAATTGGTAACGCCAGAAATTGATTGATATTATAGAAGACGAGTAATAAGATTTTTATTATAGAATAGTAAAGTTGAAGATGTAAAACTAGTAAATTCATCTATCTCTAATAAATGGAGTTTGGATAGTGCAAGAAATGATTTGAATTGAACCAACGAAAGCATAAAATGAGATTATATCTTTACAATTTCAATCGATTTCCTCTTCAGTAATTTAATCGGCAAGGGAATTTCCCGACCGCAGAGTTACCAATTAATTAAATGTAAGTTATAGAATAATTGAGGTAACGAATAACCAAGCATTCGATACTTCAAGAGAGTAGGTGCATTTTACTGTAAATATTAATTATTAGTTTTTTATTTTAATGAATGATACCATGTACCGTTGGAAAACTTTGGTAATAAAAACTTCGACCAATGATAAAAATAAACGAAACATAGATTGATCGACTTTTTTACAAAATGCGATCCAGCCTTAACGGAGGATCACTTGTCTTCGATTCTATAGAATGTGCTCGATTGGAAACGTGTCTCCCATCAAAAGTATCGAAACTTTATTACCCACGATCGCAACTTGAACGAATTCACAAAGTGCAGTCGTATTTCTCGAACGTCTTACGTCACTGTAGCCTCCTGTATCTCGTAATAATTCAAGTGCAAAGGGTGGAAAATTGGAGGTCAGAAACACAATACATCTTTCCCGAATTCTTCAATAAAAATGCTAACTTTTACGAGCCGTAATTTTGATTTATGATTTTGAAGACGAAAAATCGGGTGTACAAGAACTTCCCCCGTATGCCTGACCAATGCGGACTTGTACTACTGATCGTATTCGTTCTTTGGTCTAACACTTCTCCGTTTTGACTGCCATGATAATTGTATATAGGATTTTAGGTGATCTCGGTACCATAGAGGCTATTAAATTTCATAATACGTACGAGAAATTATTTAGACATAATGAGGATGTAACCTCGAACTCGCAATTAATGAGAAACTTTTAATTCTGTAATTGCCATAGACTGTTATAAAAGCATTTTGAAATATATAAAGAGAAAGTAAGACGAAAGCATCCAAATTCATTTCGAGATACGCACAGAAAAAGCAACACGACAATCATGAAATTTGTTTCGATATACATAAGATATTGTAAGTAAAGAAAATTCAAGGAGAATAAGAAATCTTTTTACTAGAATTGAATAATATTTTTAAAAAAGTAATACTTAAATAATTGGTAAAAATTGTGCTAAGTGTTAGTAATGTTTCAAACGATTCGATGTGATTTATACTTTGAAAAGTACGAAACATGCGATTTCTCACAGTCCGTTTATCAAGAGTCATTTTTAACTCCACCATTCCGTGACCAGATACTTTTAAACAACCCTCATCTTTAACAGATGCTACACAACATCATGACGGGGATTCCAATATTTTAACCTTCTATATAGAAGTCTTTATTTATTACTTTGCAGTGGATTCTCAGAATTTGCTGAGCTGCGTATATTTCAGTGTCGAATATCTTAAATTTATCAGTAGTGTAGTTAACTATTCTTAATGTGCGTGAAAAGAAACGAAATACGTATAAATTAGAAATATTCTTCATGTTTGGGCTTGGTTTCACATTGGGTGAATTCGCCCTTTGGTTTCATTTAAACTTTGGATGTTACCAATGGACTGCATTTATTCGTATTAAACTAAACAAACTATATATAAATCCGTCAATTTTGTGATACGTGTCGACGTGTTAATATGTATATATTGGGTTGGCAACTAAGTGATTGCGGATTTTGACGATAGAAGGTTTTGGCACTTTTTTTGTTTCGTCAACATGTTCAAAACACCTGATCTATAGTTTTCTCGTTGTTTGGACATCCACCTTTCATTAGTAAAAAAAATCGTATCGATGAGTTACTTAGTTTCGTTTTTATCCCAGTTTGAAAATGGAAGAACAAAACGTGCATTTCAAACATATTTTATTGTATTTCCGAAAAGACAGGAACACACCCCAAGCATACAAGAAGTTATGTGCCGTATATGGGAATGAAGCCTTGAAAGATGAGTGTCAAAGTTGGTTTGCCAAATTTCTTTCGGGTGAATTTTCACTCCAAAATGCGCAACGATCTGGCCGTCCATTTATAGTTGATGAGAGTCATATCAAGGCTATTATCGATTCAGATCGTTTTAGCACAACCCGTGAGATTGCATAGAAGCTCAATGTGTCGCATAAATGCATTCAAAAAAATTAAAACAGCTTCACTACGTTAAAAAACTCGATTTATGCGTCCCTCATCAGCTTAACACTAGAACTACCAAACCAGTCAAAATGACTGGAACACAATTTTTTCCAAAAATTCCCCAAGATTATAGGAGGGTCATAGAATAGATATTCTACGCCCATCGCATAAAACATAAATTACCGAATCGATCATCTTTTCCACCTCTGAATTCCCCTTTTTTCAAAGTACTTATTTAACACTAGAACTACCGGCGTTAAATCTATCATATTTAAAAATATTAAATAAGTATTTTGAAGAAAGAGAAATTAAGAGGTGGAAAAAATGATTGATTCGGTAATTTATGTTTTATAAGATGGACGTAGAATATCTATTCTATGACTCTCCTATAAAATAGGAGAATTTTTGGAAAAAATTATGTACCTGTCATTTTGACTGGTTTGGTAGTTCTAGTGTTAATATATTTAAATATAACAGATTTAACGCCGGTAGTTCCAGTGTTAAGAAAATTCCTTCTTATGTAAAATCCGCGATCACTTAGTTGCCAACCCAATAGATATTTGTGTATAGATCAGGCGAACGGCGACTACATCCCCTTGTGCGATGCAAAGTGTAGAGTGAGAAAGTGAGTTTTTGAGAAAAAAACAGAAGCCTGATGGCTTCAACACTGTATTTTGAATTGTTGTATTGTGCTAGACGCTCGAACCGCTGCTGGCGTAATCCATTCACAGCCATCATAAACATATTATTTCTTAAATAATGTTAATTATGCTAATTGCGATGATAAATTTGACACCCTTAGAAACTCAAAAACATTATTCTACTATGTTATCTGTTACCCATATTTTTAAATTTAGTCCAATGCAAACCCTTTAACCCATTCACTGCCAACTACGAGATATCTCGTGGTTGCATTATAAGTTTGAATTAATAAGCTCGCAATAATGACCAAACGTGTGTAGTAATTTTGGAACAAAAATTGTCTTCGTATCGTTACAAATTGTCGAGATTAAATTTTAAATTAATTAAATAAATGTTCTAAAAACATTCTGTCGTCATGTCAAATTTTAACATGTGAGGTAATATTTACTTAGTTTTCCTGGCAGTCAATGGGTTAATATCTCGATTCGAACATAAATGGACTTACGCCACTTCCAAAATAAACGGCTCAATTCTTCTCAGAACATTTCGTTCCACGGCGGCATAATTATATCGTTGATGTATTCCCAAATAAATTCTCTCCAACTTTCAACCTCGCGCGATTCACCTCGCATTACTTTACAGTACGCGAAAGTAAATCTTGACCCCTCCTATCTAAATTACTTACCAGACATTTCTCACGGAAATAATCCGTTCTCTTAAGCTGTCCCATGCCAGACGTAATTACTACCCGTGTATCAGTCATAAAAGTTTAACGTTGAAGAAAAATGTCGCATTTCCTAAGGGGCCGAGCCGGATTCACCGGAAATTCCGTCCAATTACCGATTAGCGTGAAATACGCGTCACCGGGCACGTTCTGCGAGGTCGCAATGTGTAACGTACCCCAGATAAATGAAGATTTATTATGAAAGCGTAAAAATGTCTATAAAAAAAAGCAGTGTAACCGAAAGATCTAAAATCAAGACGCATAAAAGAGGAAAACGAAGGGGCCATGAAACTTTGGCTCCCGGACGTAAGTAAGATTAAGTATCGCCGCGCCTGATCCATTCGAGGCTTTGTAGCCTCTACCGAAATTTACACAGCATTCGACGATTTCTTCTCTCCTCGAGCTCGTTATTCTTCCACGGTGTGCTCGGGGCAAGCTTGTACCTCATATTTCATCGTACGCCTACACGCTGTTAAATCACGGAGAACAGAAATGTAGGATTAGCTGCGACAAAATTTTCACCATCGACCCGTCGACGTTTATTTTTCAAGTTCAATTCAGCGGGGATATTTAAAACGACGTAATCAAGTTCAACGTCGCTTGTAGTTTCTGTCAAGAGAGAGTCTAGATTTTAACACTAGGTTTACGGATGCCGTCAAATTGACGCGTTCTTACTTTTTTCATAAATATTTCTCAAATATATAGAGAAGAGGTACAATAGATATTTCACGTGTATTTTACAATACAAAAATTACTTAACGAATTATCAGCTTTGCCGATTGGTCCCTCTTTTTCCAAAGTCTTTATTTAATATATTGCAGTGTAACAGATTTCAGTCCCGTAAAGCTAGTGTTAACACTAGAACCGCCAAGGCAGTCAAAATGACTGGCTCCTAGTTTTTCAAAAATCTTTTCCAAATTCACAGGGGAAACATACAGTGGATATTCCACATCTATCTTGTAAAACATAAATTACTTAATCGATCATCTTTTTCACCACCTGATTCTTCTTTCGCCAAAGTGCTTATTTAATATATTGAAATATAGTAGATTTAACGCCGGTAGTTCTAGTGTTAAGGCTTCGTGGTGATTTTGTGCACCTTTCGCGAGTGGATTTCTTTTTGACTGACTGTGAGTAATTTTTGTTAACACGTTCCGTGCCAAGCCGATTTTGCCCGACTTGTCGTTCAGGACATTTGACGTTTTCACTGAAGATTGATATATTATCACACAATATTTCATTACATCATCAATTCAAAAGTAATTAGCCCGTTTAGAGTAGTTATTACAGCGTGTACCATTCATGGTACACGTGGCGCTGCAATCAGATCGATTGTAAAATTCAGTCAGATCGAAACTTTTCAAACAAAATGTAAAAAATTCGGTGCTGAAGTAGCAAGACAAAAAATGAGAATAGTAGTGACGTTTTGCAGGGATTGCCTGAACAAGCCGATTTTGTGCATTTCTGGCTTTAAAAATGTCAAATATTAACATGTAATTATTAATTATTGTATATATAACAATTAAACAAAAGAGCGTTTACTTGGTCAATAAAGTGCAACCGTACAAAATTGAATTAGGGATGAACGAAATTAGTAGAGTTTGTAAGAAAATCACAAACCGGAAGGGAATTTTTAATTGTAAAGTAATAATATTCTACGGTAATAATTCATACTAAAAATATGGCAATCATAGAAGAATTGTACGCACAAATAATATGCTAACATTAAGGGTACAGAAATATTATTTAATTAAAATTATTTTTTGATGTTAAAAAAATATTCGTGGATGAGCAAATGTTACTGACGGAAAAGCGGAAATGTTTAAATGGTACTTCCACTTCAAACGTTCATTCCCTTTAAATCCTCCTTACATTATACTCCCAACACGAGCACCGATTTATCACAAATCGACGCTTCGTACAAAAATTCCTGGAGGAAATAATGTTCGGGCAACTCAACAGTCAATTTCTTTTCTCTTCAAAAAACAATTTCTTTTCCGTGTCCAAAATTTTTTAATAAAACTGTCACAGTAGAACAAACGTTGTGTAATTATTCTAAAATAACTTACTAGCTGAATTTCAAAAATAATAATGCTTTTCTGAGTGTTATTTAAAAATAGATATAGTTACTAGTATATAAAATATTCGTTAATTTTGAGAAAAACTCAAACACCACAAACTTATCAATTTTCAGTAACTCCACGAAATTCTGCGGCTTAAACTCTTGACGCAGGCGAGTACGATAACGAAACTCCACTGCATTGTATAGATACGATATACCACATTTGAATATATGTAAATACACCTTCCACAACAATCTAGGGTATTTCATGCCATAAATGCAATGGATGATATATAATAGTAATACATGCAGTGTAAAGTAAATATATAAAAATATTTCTAATCGTTGAATATTATAGAAGAGAGAAAATAAGGAAAAAGTCTGTGAATTACGTGACCTGTGTATTATATTTAAGAAAAATTCGAAAATACTCGAGGGCTGTGTATGGTCTCCATAGAATATAAAGGTTTCTGTTATGGGGTTACAGACACGTTTTCTGATACTTGTCAAAAGCTGTCGCAT
Source organism: Cerceris ruficornis (assembly GCA_963989415.1). Taxonomy (NCBI): domain Eukaryota; kingdom Metazoa; phylum Arthropoda; class Insecta; order Hymenoptera; family Crabronidae; genus Cerceris; species Cerceris ruficornis. The sequence goes on along the minus strand of OZ022517.1, from coordinate 37,453,067 downwards.
AATCAATGACACCTTAACCCTTTGCAGTCCTATGTCGAGTTATACTCGACACAGCTTTTTACATCATTTTGTTTTCTAACGATTTAATATCAACTTTCCAATTTTATAATGATTTTGTAATATCACCCCAAATATCCGTCAGTACCTATAGTTATTGCTATCATTTAAAAAAATGAGTAACCAACGATAGAAAATGTTGTAAAATTAATTTCACTTAGATCACTACGAAATTGACAAAATAATTCGGACCGCAAAGGGTTAACATTTTATCTACCGCTCTGTTTTTTCAATATAACGCAAAAGTTAATGTATCCACTTGTAAATCTCTATTACTTTAAAATTAAAATGTGAAGTAATACTCATTTGGTCCTTTTGACGTTAAGCGCTTCAAAGCAGTGTAATTTTATTTTATTGTCATTTGTAATAGTACATCAAAAATGTATTACGTTGTTCTTAAGATGAAAATCAATTAAAAAGAATAATATTTAAACCTTTTTAGGAGAACTCCAACATTACTGAGCTAAAAAAAGTTATACTAAAATTAGAATATTCCTAAAACCCGAACGAAGTAGTTTTTGCACGAAAAAAAAACAACTTTTCCAACGAAGAAGACGCCAAATATAAAACTTTTTCTACAATTCCAAATAATTGTAATAAAACTTGATACTTTATTCGAAAGCTCTCGAAAATATTCCAAAGTCGAAAGCATTTCGTAAAGGAACGTTAAGAGTTTACAAAACATTATTACCGAATCTAGGTTGCACTATAATTTCTTCAGGTTTCCAGTTTCTCCGGTTTTTCCTTCGCTATGCCTATTTCGTTTCCCGAGCTTGTCGTTGCTTCTCTATTCTTTTACATTCCCAAACACAATCTGCCACGCTAACAACTTCAACGGACGCGGTCTATTGATTTACAGGAAACCATTAACTCTCCAGAGACAACGCATACTGCGATCCCACTATTCTTTGTACCTCAAAAGAAACCACTTCGATTCCTGCAATCCTGCAGGCCCTGCAATGCAATCATTCTCTTTCCTTTAAACCGTTTCATAAAAGCTTTTTCCACTTCCTCTCGGTCGCTCTGCGGCTCATCGCAGGAAGGAAATTCGTTTCGGATTAAAAAGTTATCGCGCCCACGACTGGAAAGCACCGAAACTATCCGTGCGTCCAGAGATATGATAGAGCGCTGATTTATAAAGAGGATCCATGGTGAAAGGGACCGGTTTCCATTCTTATGAATACGCGACAATAATGGGATTTTTCGGGAAACAAAACTGACCGTTCATTTTACAGATACGATTGGACAAAGCTGATTTTATGCGACGCGGTTTAAATGGAATATGCAACGGTGCTTTTAAATATTGCAGACACACTGGCCGAATTAATTTATTGTAATTTGCTATTATTACCGTGTGCGTCCGGAATTCTTCGTGATTTACTTCAGGTTTAGCAGATTATTTTAATTTACGCGGGTTATGATGAAACGTGTTAGAAGTTTCTATTCATGTGTGATGACTATTGGCTACTTGCATTAATATAGAAGACGTCACGATAATTGATTGATTAGATGATGGGTAGGTAAATTCTATCAAAATAGTAATTAGAATTTCTAATTATTATATTAACTATTTTGTACTTTTCAAATTACATAGTTTTATGAGAACGAAAGTACAGTAATGATATTTTTCTCTGCTGTAATTTTTCTAAGAGACATTTTTTCCAGTTTTCTCTAACAATGAAAATTTGTAGGGTGGTGAAGCTGTATAATACAAATATTAAAAAAAAGAATTACCAGTTTGAGAAATTAATAATAATTTTTGCATGAGAAGAAGAATTTAAACTGAATGCTTAATATATAATAAAGCTGTTATAAACTATTCTGCATTGTAATATACCAAAAATAAAAAGTTTAAATCTCAGGGAGTACTTATTCTCATCGAACTTGAATTCATAACAGAGCCATGTTTAAAAGTATGAGGGTATAATAAAACGTGCTGGATATAATGAAAGGCCAAAGCCTTCGGAGGGCAATCATTAATGTGATTTTAGCCTTTGAAGTCTAGTCTTTTAATTATTAATCGACCGGTTTATGAAACACCGCTTTGACATTACCGTTGAAGGAGAAACGTCTTTGTTGGAATATCATACAAGTTTTATACGTGTCAGAAAAAATGTTTAAACATAGCGTTACTGAAAATTGTAGCATTTAATAATGAAAATAAAATTACACGCACATTAAAATGCTATACCATGTGCAAACTTTAGTTTATAAATAAGCTTATTTATTATTTAATTTATAAAGTAAATAAAACGGTAGATTTGGTATCATCTGATTAATTTTTATGGACATATGTACGTCCCTTACAATGTTCTTACAATTCTTAATTTCCATTTCAACTCCAAATTACTTTCACATGGTTGGCTTTAAGGAGTCTAAAAATAATCCCATATATCCAACATATAATTTTATGTGAGCATACGTAACCATCATGCCTCTAAATCTGTTTTAATTGTTCTTAAATTATTTCATAATCCTGAAAACAGTAAGAGGTAGTTAGTAACGATCACTTCTCTCTGCCTATAGTATTTGAAATTGCTCTGTTGAATATGCACGCATAAAATAACGAGGAAATGTCACCGTAATCGTCTTCCTTCCATGTAAGTTCGAATACGAACATGTGGGATGATGGAAGTGACGTGAAAGTGGCGAACAACCGTTCCCTTTCTGGGTTATTGTGAATTCTCCTGAATTTCCATCATAATTGTTAGATTAGAATTAGAAGTATCTTAACTATTTCTATGATTCCAACTTACTTACACGCGCAGAACATACGATAACATATGTCTGTACCTCGTATCCACCGAAAAGTTACGTTTGTATGTTTTCATTCTGAGCAGTTTCCCAGCCGTAACTTACAGAACTAATATTAAAGTTTATTACCCGTGGGACGGGGTATTATCTAACATTGTTATTAGACGGTCAATTATAACTCAATTAAATGTGAAACTTGCGTATTTCCCCCCTTTTATTACCCGTTATTTTGTGATTGTTATAATTTAACAATGTGGGGTGCAAGCTCACATTGCATCGATATGAAAGAAAACTGGATATCAGAAGTTATCAGGAATCGAGTTGATAGACCATATAATATTTCCCCGAAAACTCACAGTACCTTCTCTGAGAAAGGAGCTCTATTCCGCCCCAGTTATCGAAATTACCGTACAATACATTTATCCGAATCCCCCTTAAATCCCATTACAATCAACAGCTTCAATAAAGTAACGATTCCCATTAGAACCATAGGTATCAACGGCTCTAGCGATTCACCATTTCCCCGTTAGTTACAATTTCTCTCCCATATTATCCTGTAGCTGTTGTAAGGATTCAAATCTAGTTTTAACGCTGCGATTGCCATCTAAGCTAATTTTATCCAATTTAAACGGATCTCCCAGTATTAGTTTAATTCGCGAACATTACTCTTCCTACGATTAATTCATCCACGTCCTTCCACATTTCTGTTACACATTTCCACGTTACGATAAGTCGTATTAGTCAGAAATATCGGTTACGATCGCCGTGAAATGGATCATAAATATGTGGGGTGAACGTGTTCGTCTAAAACTCGTTTGTCACGCTGGAGGTGGCAATACTATTTAATTGCAAAATACTGCAAGACATCGCTTTTAGATAAAATTATTTTAGTTTTCTTCAGTTTAACCGTGTAAGTGCCAAGCAGCGCGATCGCGCTTCTTCTGTTCAGTACTGAAAAGTGCCAAGCTGATCGACCTATAGAATTAATGGGACTTTTTGCACGAACAAGAAAAATAGTTCATTAATATATTCTGATGACGACAGTGTAGGTATAATATAGACAATAGCTTCAACTGAGAAATGAAACAACAATGTTTATCACTTACAACCAGAAAAACGTCGAAATCTTACTTTGTTGCATTCCTCGGTGCAAGACGAAAGGAACGAGATTTCGCTGCTTGGCAATTTTCGACCTGGTTTTCGCAAAGACCTCTGACACTCAAACGGTGAATACCGAACTCATTATGCCTTTGATATAGTGAGGGACCAGAAACAAGGCACTTGACGGGTAATTTGTTCTGATTCGCCCGACGGATAGGGACATCCCTCTCCCTCACGCATTTTAAATTTTGACGCGCTGTTGGCAAGAGAGACCGGCACATGCGTTGCGTCGTCATGTGAACGACGAAAGTAGTGTTTTATTTTCGGTTGTCATTCGTCGATCTCAGATTTCCAGGGCCGACTTGGCGGGGATAGGCGGTGCGAGAGCAGTCTCCCCTTCCGTTCCAAGTGCCCTGTTTCTGGTCCCACACTATAGCTCATTATATGTAAGCCGCGGCTTATTCAGCGCCTTTCGGCTTCGAATGTATGTATGTCCTCCTCGAGTTTGGGAGCTCACCAACCGGACAGTTAGATTTCGTCAATCTTTCGATCTTGAGTGATCGATAATATCCGTTATAAAATATTCAGGAGTGAGATGAATATTCGTTACAATACTATGCGACATTCGAGATATTACTAAGCAATAATTTGCCAAGATGACATTGTAACAACATTGAAAATGAATCGAGTGCAAAAAATGTTGGTGTTCTATGTTTCTGCGAACATGGTATATTTTGAACATACAAACATCAACTGCTATATTTTCTTCTTGCAACGCTTAAGAGATTGCAGCTGTGTAGCTATGCATTCTGTTTATGTTAAAGCTGAAATAAATTCTAAATTATTTTAGAACCTAAGTCTGTGACTTTCACTCTTAGAGAGAAGACGTGCCCTCTTCATATACTCAGATTATAAAGTCTTAGTCTACTCTGTTAATTTACAAACAAAGTGTTTTTATTTAAAGCCCTAAAAACCAATCCAATATTAACACTATGTCGCCCGGTGACACCACGTTGGTGTCCCGCTAAAACTTTAAGACAGTTGCCCATTATATCGCAAAGGCGTCGCGGCTATCTCATAATCCCAAATTGTTGCAAAGTATCGCTTGTATCCTGTACAGGCCGCAATACGCTACATATCCTCGAAATTTCGTGAAAATTGCGTGACAGAATTATAACTTATTGTGATTAGTAAAACGCGACGTTTTATGATTTCTCGACAAATTCGAAAAGCGCCGGCGCCACAGCAAAGAATCTTGATTTATCGCGCGGACGGCATAGTGTTAACACTATTCCTACCGACACTTCACTACAGTAGAAGCTGGATAAATGCGACACAGTTCGGGGCTCAAACGCTTCTCTTATGAAGTAGCGGTGTCGAATCCTTGTTTACATTACAGCTCCAGCCAAGCGCGAACAAAGAAAAGGACAGCCAGTAGAAGAATCAGAGAGTGCAAGCAAACAAAGCAATGCATTGCTAATGCAATAATAAACTTTTTTATTTATTAACTTTTCTGAATGTAAGTTTTCCCAATGTGTTTTTGAGATTTTTCTGATTAAAATAATACCAAACATGACATGTTTAAATTATGTAAATGGAAAGAAAATATATTAAACATTAAATAAATATAATTCAAACTATGTCGTGTTTGGTATCATTTTAATCAGACATATCTCACAAATACGTTAGCAAAGGTTTCAAAAAAAAGATCAATAATGAAAACGTTACATCCCCCAATTGGATGAGTCAGTCTTTTGTTCGGAGTTGCGTCATATTACACTTGTCACTCGTGGAGCGTCGTGGTTCGCGAAGGGTTACCCCTCTGCGGAGGGGATAGGAGTGTTGCATTTATGCAGCCAAACTTTTGTCGCATTTATCCACCTTTTACTGTATACCTTTTCCTACCGCAACCGGTGAATTTGTCAAATGATAATTTTTTCCCAGAAAATGAACAGTAAACAAAGAAGAGACTATTGAAAAATGTATTATAATGTGAATGTATTATACGTATATTTGAGGAAAAGTCGTGAAGTTTAAAGGCGATTCAATTACGTTGTATATAGGAAATTCTAATCGAAGTTTTAAAAAAACTTTCGTAGTAGGAATAGTGTTAATAAACTCTATCTTGATTGAAAGGACTCTATATTTCCTACAAATATTCGGAGCATTGAAATGACCAATTTAAATTTTTATGTTCCAGGACTTCGTCACTGGTCTCAGTATACTGTCTCGTGGCTCGATAGACGAGAAATTGCGCTGGACGTTTTCCCTTTACGACATCAACGGCGATGGCTGCATCACCAGGGAAGAGATGACGGACATTGTGACGGCTGTATACGAGCTAATGGGGAAGTTCGCCGATCCTAACCTGGACCACGAGGGCGTACGAGAAAAAGTCGACCGAATGTTTCAGGTATGAACTCGTTGCATTTACGTAGACGCTGGAAGGAATTTATATTAAAGTACACAGCAAAGAATATATTATATAATTTAGACATTTTTACGTGTTCCAAGCTTTTGTGGAAAAATCGATGAAATACTTTTATCCTTTAGCGCTTGTATATACAAGCTTTTGTTACACTTTGTGGACGGAGACTTTTTTGAGTATTGAGAGGTAATTATTTATTTGCCGATTAATAACCACCTTTTTATCTAAAAGTCAGAGTGTTAATGTGCACAAATTATAATTTACTATTTACCCAATTATATTTCAACAGTTGTATTCCAATTTTTCAACTCTAACCATGTATGTATGCAACGATAAATTATAATCAGATTTTTTTCTCAGATCACATATTTGCGTCTGTAGTCCTCAAAGGGTGAACAAAATTGTTAGACGTACATAATTATTGGTATAGAGTGAAAAGAATAGATTTATTCTCCTAAAATCTGTGGCACAATTATACAAGTAGTAAATGTGTCTATTCTATGCTATTCGTACAATTTTCTCGATGCGATTACTATAGCATGGCATATTATAAATTCGAGTTCCGCGAAGAAGAATAATGTATTCATCATGAACACCATCTGGCATGTACAGCAGCTGTATCCTACAGGATATACATAAATGCATTGCTGTAAAGAACCTGAGAAATTGCGGTAAATGTTCTCATTAATCCTTAGACATCCTTCTTGTTAAAATCCACAATTTTCTCAAAATCAATACCTGCTGCAACTCCGCATCTTTTCTGGAAATTTCCCATGGATAGTTTCAAGGAATCGTAACGAACTCTCAAACATCGAGCTCTTTTTCGAAAAACTTACGATCTTGGGTGAATTTAAAAGATAGAAAAAAAAAATACTGAAGTTGAGAGGAACTATTTAATCCGTAACTTTGAGATGCTACGAAACTTTGCTAAAGTTTTTCCTGAGTTTATAGTTTCTCTTTGCCTAGAACACAAATTCTCAGACATATCTCATTTAAATAACATAAAATTTAATAATAACTTTCTTTTTCTCAATACACTCGAAATAGAAATAACAATTTATTGAAATATTAGGAGTCCAGAAAATATAATGAATGCTTGAGTAACAGTGGCATTTAAAAGGTTTAAATAGAACGGAAAACTTTTATATGTTCCCTTTTCTTCTTGAAAATAAAAGCTTCTCGCAAAATATGGCTCGCAAAGCCTTGCCACAGCTTTCCCAATATACGTACTTGCTTCGTCGGATTATTTCTTCCGAATAAAGTTTCTGGTTTAAATTTAGGAAAAGCTTTCGCCCAAAAATCGAATTAACTTTCCGGAATAAATCGATACTACTTTTACATAAACATCGGTACTGTTTAAACTTCTACCAAAAAATATAAATTCCCTCTCTTCCATTTATTTTCCGCATTCGTTATTATTGAATTATATTTTTCATTTGAATACTGTTCCTTCTTCGCAATCTGACGAAACGAAACCTATAAAAATACTTCACTATTTGATGATTCATATAAAGAAAAAGATACTGTTCTTCATATTAATTATCCCAAGACAGTTCAAATAATAAGTTCCTTATTTTTCCCAAAATACATTTTACTCCGTACTCTTTATAATTAATACAAATAAAATAGCTATTTAACCAGAGTTATCCAATGCTAATTGTAAGTGAAATTATATATCAACGAAAATTAAAAATTTCTGAAGCAATTTATCTTCGTATCTTAACACATTCGCGACCACTGACGTGAATTCGCGTCCTGCAATTTTTGTTTCTGAATGCAACAACATTAGGCGCTTTCGATAATAACCACTATCTCAGTGAGACAACTGAGAATGCCTCAGTAATTGTTTTTCGATTTATCACACTAACCAGAAATATTAAATTTTGTTTTTACTCGGCTTTTCCAAAATACCGATAATATAATGCTAAATAAATTCAGCACAATAATAACAAGTGCTCTATTGTCTACCCATAAAGCAAGTATACAAATTATAAAAATCTTTTTATTTGAAACAACACATAATTACAACATTGATGTTTCAAAACAAAGGGTATAGCAGGATAAGGGGGTCAAAAGTGCCCTTCAACCGATTTCAATGGGGACGGTCTCATTCGATAGATAATGCTCGGCGATTGATGTCTACAAATTTTTAACCCTGAATTTTGACCGGAAGGGTAGTTATGGGGAAAATTAAAAAAACAGGTTTTTGGCCCTTTTTCCCCATTTATTGAGGCGTAAAAAATCCAAATAAATTCTGACATATTCTACACGGTACCGGACATATTGGAGAATTTTTTCAGATTTTTCCGTCGAAGTAGCTAAGCGTGACAAATCGGCAAAGTCAAAAAAAACGGAAAAAAGAAGATTTCGTATCGAAATCTTCGAGGTACAACTTTTTGGTTTATATAGTAACAATCTAACACCTACGATTGTTATCCCCAATTTTTTTCAGATTTTTAAACCACCTGCGTCATTGTGAAAAAAATCGAAAACCGATATTCGGGACGTATTTTGATCTAAAACGCAAGAAGTAATTGTTATTTTTCCATTATTTTGATAGAGTATGTTCATTTTGTGCTTTTCAATGTTTCTGCATACAAAGCAATTGCGAGTGAATGCAAAGGATTGAATTGATTCAATTATTCGTAAGCTAAACACTTCCTTATCAGCTAAAAATACGAACGTCCTTTCAATAGCAGCGATGGCGCAGTCGGTAGAGTTCTTGGCTGCGGAACCTCTGGAAACTTTTTGTCGCCGGTTCGAGTCCCAATGAGGTAAAATAATTTTTTTTTTTTTTTTTTAGTCATTCACTGCATAACAACAAATAATAATCATTTTTCAATTTTTCAATGTTTTTTAAACATTTTTAAATACTTATTCAATATGAAATATATGTAAAAATAATTATGGAGCATATTGTTTTTTTTCATTGATTCGTCCTAGCCACATCTCGTTATTCTTTTGTACATTGAACGAATATTAGTTTACTGTAACGAATGCAAATATGTATTCAATATTAAAAGGATCCAATTGTATATTCTGATGAATTGTAATGAAGGTGATGTATAACGGAAAGAAGGGTCTATTTCTTTTTAAACATTCTTATTTTTGTATTTACCGCTTCTCCATTTATGCAGAGATCATCCAAAATGGGCAATGAATTGAAAGAATGAAGGTATATTGGGATTTCATCCGTTATAATTCCTTTACTGTTTTATGCAAATCAACTTCTTCAGCTTTAGGTTTTGTGCCCTATTGCAATCGTGTTTTCCAACCACTTTAAGTACACGAAAACATTAAATTCAGTTCAGAAGGCTTTATTGTTTCATTACACTTACTCCGGTATTATGTACTCCCTTCAGTTATCTAGTCCGCAATTACCTGCGCAGCGTGTAGGTAGCGGGCAGGTACCGAGTTGTACCTTTCGAACTGATGATCATTTTTTTAAATTATTGACTGGAATGTTATTAATACGTAAATGAATATTAATGTAAAAATACGAATGATAGATTACCATTTGATGATTAGGCTACAGTATCTAGCTGCGGAATACTTCAAACTTTTCTCTCGCCAATTCACCTCCCATGAAATATAATTAGAAAACAAATGTTTTTAAGTATTAACTGGATAACAATTGTTAATACGGAAATTAATATTAGTGTGAAAATATAAATGGCATGCGATAGATTACCTTTTGATAATTAAAAGTTGAAACACGTTTCGTGTGGCTTTAATCCCCGTCACTATGTTCATTAATGATGGGCATCACTTCATTTTTATTAAATATTTTTGTCAATATCTCTGAAGGCCTAACAATTGTCGATAGATACCGTGCGTGCGACAGGTAGTATATTATTGCAGCAATGTGCGAACAACAACCTATGGTACGGTTACCACTCGCACATTCACAGCAATAACATTTGATGCCCGAAATTCCAATTATATTAGGGGTATAGTCAATGAAGCAACGATAACTTCTTTGATTAATGTGGCGTGATCGGACGAGGCATTTAAGAATATTGAGGAGTTGATTTGCATAAAACAGTAAAGGAATTATAACGGACGAAATCCCAATATACCTTCTTTCTTTCAATTCATTGTCCATTTTGGGTGATCTCTGCATAAATGGAGAAGCGGTAAATACAAAAATAAGAATGTTTAAAAAGAAATAGACCCTTCTTTCCGTTAGACATCACCTTCATTACAATTCATCAGAATATACAATTGGATCCTTTTAATATTGAATACATATTTGCATTTGTTACAGTAAACTAATATTCGTTCAATGTACAAAAGAATAACGAGATGTGGCTAGGACGAATCAATGAAAAAAACAATATGCTCCATAATTATTTTTACATATATTTCATATTGAATAAGTATTTAAAAATGTTTAAAAAACATTGAAAAATTGAAAAATGATTATTATTTGTTGTTATGCAGTGAATGACTAAAAAAAAAAAAAAAAAATTATTTTACCTCATTGGGACTCGAACCGGCGACAAAAAGTTTCGAGAGGTTCCGCAGCCAAGAACTCTACCGACTGCGCCATCGCTGCTATTGAAAGGACGTTCGTATTTTTAGCTGATAAGGAAGTGTTTAGCTTACGAATAATTGAATCAATTCAATCCTTTGCATTCACTCGCAATTGCTTTGTATGCAGAAACATTGAAAAGCACAAAATGAACATACTCTATCAAAATAATGGAAAAATAACAATTACTTCTTGCGTTTTAGATCAAAATACGTCCCGAATATCGATTTTCGATTTTTTTCACAATGACGCAGGTGGTTTAAAAATCTGAAAAAAATTGGGGATAACAATCGTAGGTGTTAGATTGTTACTATATAAACCAAAAAGTTGTACCTCGAAGATTTCGATACGAAATCTTCTTTTTTCCGTTTTTTTTGACTTTGCCGATTTGTCACGCTTAGCTACTTCGACGGAAAAATCTGAAAAAATTCTCCAATATGTCCGGTACCGTGTAGAATATGTCAGAATTTATTTGGATTTTTTACGCCTCAATAAATGGGGAAAAAGGGCCAAAAACCTGTTTTTTTAATTTTCCCCATAACTACCCTTCCGGTCAAAATTCAGGGTTAAAAATTTGTAGACATCAATCGCCGAGCATTATCTATCGAATGAGACCGTCCCCATTGAAATCGGTTGAAGGGCACTTTTGACCCCCTTATCCTGCTATACCCTTTTATCATTTTTATCGTTCCTTTAACGATACAAGTTTGCGGCAACCAGGTTCAGAATTTCATTAGTTTCGCTGGTACTCGGTATTAGGAGCGGAAAAAAATTTGCCGGTCGCGAATGTGTTAAATTAAAATTCTGAGTAAAACGATAAAAAGGAACAACAAGATTATATTATATTTATATCTTCTGATTTCCATGCTTCTCTGTGTAGCATTGTAATATTTCTTAACGACGTCCATGATCGTCGATCGGAACAATTTTCATCTCGGTGAAAGCCCGATAATTGATGTGCCAATAAATGATTGCTCGATATAAAAACTAATAATGGGCGAGAAGTTTCAACAGGCAGTGACAACTTTGCTCGTTTACTTGAACGAAAGAAAAGGAGTGTCTGGTGGCAAACTACTCGCGGGGCATCGATGATACAAGAACAAGCCCTTCTTTTTAGCGATTGTCACATTGTTAGCCGCAGATGACAATACCTCCAGGAAACTTATACATCCTCATGCTCGCTCTCTCTTCTTCTTTCATGCATGTATACAACTATGAGCATCGAATAAAATACGATAAGATTCGTTTCAGAGGGACTTGTTTCATTCCTTCGATGCACTTGAGACAAGTTCTTATCATCGACTGTCTGTCACGGAAGAAATGGAAATTGAAAATATTTCTCTCTCTGTATCACATAAAGGAATGCAAATACACCGTTCGATTTGATTAAATATAAATTTAGAAATTATTGACAAATAATAAAACATATTGGATTCACAATTAATTTCTTTATTAATAAGTTGATCGAGTTAGAGACGAGTGTAAAGAATGAGTTAGAAAAATTGTTGGTTATTTTATTCACTTATCGGCGTATAAAGTGGATTAATCGGTTGGTTCGAATAGTACGGGAAATTTAATGAAACTGGAAGATTAAGTGTAACGAATCGAATGAATCGGGCATCGCGAATAAGCCTCTAATATGCGAAGTTTCATTTATTCTCTGGCTTATTAAGTTAAACTTTGTTAACCAAAATTGGCTCGCTGATTGCGTGAAACAGGATATTTTCAGCGAAACTGAAACATTGAGATGATTTTTCAAAGTTTTAACTTACAATTAGAACGCTTATATAATTACTGGCACGCATACTATCAGAAGCTACGTATTTAGATGTTATTTTGTGATGCATTTTTGTATCATTGAAGGATGTCGTACGATATTATGTAAAACATAAAATTGTTATTAATATCATATAGCTTTATAGGCTGGTTTCCGTAACCCATCGTAAAATTCTTATTCAATCTCGGTAACTTGAATATTAGTATTCGATATACGTAGTCACTGCACGTAAATTTCGAACGACTTTTTTATTAAAGCATCAAATCTCCTATCAACTCTCTTGTGAAATTATTCTTCTATATTGATCCGCGTAATTATCAGCTCTTCTATTAATGACGCGATAACGAATTTCGCAATATCGAGCAGCACAAATTACATTTTCCATCCTTTCAGGCCTTTGAAATCGTGTATATCTACACAATAGAGGAAGTTAAATAAAAGAGTCTGAATAGTACTATTGTTTATGAATTTATGAAAAAGTTCCTGGAGAGAAGATTGCGCTGTTGCGACGAACATAACGATAGTAAAAAAATTTCCGTAATAAACACGGTATTCTACGGCCTGATGTCGCATAAAATGGTCACATCTGTACACCATTTCGTACTTTCGTACGATAAAACTTCACGTTTCATATCTATTTAGTTTATTTAGCAATATCGTTGACATATCTTACCGAAAGAGACCGTGACCATGCAGCAATATACCTTTCATGTGCAATTTACGAATTCAAATGGATTCGACAACATAAAAAACATAAAAAAAGCTACCAAAAGTTACAAGAGAATGAAAAATACGGACGAATCGCGATAACTGAGACCATTATAAAATTTCTTCCAGAGTCTTCCATGGCATTGTAACAATTTCTATAACTTGAAACAGAAAATCCCGTGAGCTCAAATTACATGACATATTTTTAATTTATATGTGTTTAACTGCTTCAATTTGAAATCAAAAGGAGTCTATAAATCGAAGCTTACCTTTATATTTAAATCAGACCACACAACAAAATTATTAGCGCTGCGATCATCGATTCTTTATTTCTGTAACAACACATGTATAGTGAGGGACCAGAAACAAGGCACTTGGGACGGAAGGGGAGATTGCTCTCGTACCGCCCATCCCCGCCATGTCGGTCGTGGAAACCTGAGATCGACGAATGACAATCGAAAATAAAACACTACTTTCGTCGTTCACATGACGACGCAACGAGTGTGCGGGTCTCTCGGCCAATAGCGTGTCGAAATCGAAAGTCGGGCGAATCAGAGCAAATTACCCCTCAAGTGCCTTGTTTCTGGTCCCTCACTATATTTGGCGTAGGAGGAAAATTTCCTGCGAAAGTTTATACGACTAACTTAAGTAACAGTTCTTCCGTATTTCACTATTTTCTCTGTACCGTAAACTCAGTCTTTCTTACTCAAAAATTTAATAACAAAATCTCAATAATACAAGATTTTTCCTCTTCCCCAAAAATCCAGTTACCGGTAACCTCAACATGTTAACACTAGAATTACCGGTATTATATCTATTATATTTAAATATACTGAATAAGTCCTTTGGAAAAACAGAAGTCAAGAGGCGAAAAAAACGACAAATTAATTAATTTAGGTTTTATAAGATAGAAGTTGAATATTTGCTGCATGGCTGCCCTATGAGTTTAGGAAATTTTTAGAAAAAATTCCGTACCGCTTATTTTCACCGTCTTGGTAATTCAGTGTAAAATGCCATGACGATCAATGGTGAGCAGCACCCATAAATTCAGCATTCCTTGAGACTTCTAAATGATAATATTTACGAATTTCATAATATATTCAATATTAAAACACAATTATAAAATTCATTACGTATTATTACATACATTATTACTTTTATTTTTTACTATTCTACTCAAAAAAGGCATAATTTTACTAGAAAAAGTTTCAGTTTAATACGAAAAACAAAATAGACAAATACAGCCGGCACTCAATGTGTAATAATCGAAAAAATCTCCATACATATTAGTTTCACGTATCCACCAATAACTCTCCCATTATTCCGCCCATAAACAACTGTCATTTAACGATCTCCGATCTTCGTCCATTTAAATCCCTGGTAGTTTAGGCAGATTACTTCGTACGGACGAACTTGCAAACGACGCATTTCCAACCTTCCATGAGAAGCGGCAAGGAAACGCAAATTCATGGGTAAAGCCAACACGAAAGGGAAAGGTAAATGCCTTGTTTACGCTTGCTGCGTTTGAAATACAAATATAAACATATATGCATATGGTGGGAAAGAGGTAGGATGGCAAAGGGGATGCATTCGGGGGACAGAGCGAGATAGGAAGAGAGAGATAGAGTGGAAATCCGATGTAACTGTTTATGGAGGACCAACTCGAAACTGTATTAAATGCACACACGCGTCTTGTATATCTACCAGAGTGTTTCAAATCTTAATTACCCGTGGTTCGGTCTTCCAAAGGCCGTAAGGGACTCGCAAGAATTCGCATAAGGCTCCCTAAGGCTCACTGTACTCCGTTTCTGTGTCGTGTCAAAGAGAAGTAGTTTAGGGACATGCAGAAGTAGGGGGAATTGTAACTAAATAGGTGTTTAGAATGCTTAAAATTGTGGTTTCTGCGGTAAAGCTTACGTTTAGATTGAAATACGTGGAGTAATATTGACAGAAGTTCAAAATAGTTGCTATTTTGATGCGTTGTTTACCGTTCCTCTTCTGTTGAGAATAATGTAGATTACTTTGAGTTACTTTTGGCGATGAACGTTTAAACATTCTATTTATTGGACCTGTGGTATTTAACATTTTTGAGCAGTTTTTTAAATAAATGGTGAGTATTACAATGTTGAAATAAAAAAAATGTCAGTATTTCTATTAAAATATCTGTAGATATATCAGTTAATCAGTATTTTAATCGTTTGCCCTACAACACCGAGTGACACTCGTGATGCGATTGATGGAACAGGAAATTTTGAAGCTCCTCAAAAATTATCAAATTGAAAATATCTGTGGAAGACGATACAATAATATTATTTCTATATTATTAATATTGCGTTGAATTCTAAAATATATCAGGAATCACTAACATATTTTTATTTTAGCAATTTAATTTTCAATTATTGCAGAGGCAGTCACAAAAGAAATCGTAGGGCAAGGGGTAAATGAATAGTCAGTATTCGTAACAAAAAAACACAATATACAATAATTTTGTGTGCTCTTATTCTGTGATAAAAGGGATTGCCATTCGCAAGTTAATTTTTAAAGAAGCAAATTAAAAATAAATGTTATTGACCAAAATACAATTTAATACTGACATTTAATTAACTACAACAACTGTTCATTAATAAAAATACTAACTAAATAAATAGGAATGAATGTTTAAAACGGGTATAATTCAATTTCTTCGATAATTATTCAAATATTCCACAATTTTAGTGGATATCAGTTTATTTGGATATTACATAAACTTGAATTTTCATTTCTATAACTTTCTCTTAGCATTCTACTTATTAATTCAAATAAATATTATTTACATTTCTGATTACTTCGATGCAAAAACAATTTCTGTCTTTACAGCAAATTGAAACATACGTTTCTCTGTTATTCGCTGCTTTCGCATTAATGACTTTTGCAATCCATGGATGTTCAACATACGAGTAACATAGAGTGCATATTCTATCAATATGCACAATTACAAATATATAATTTTACATTCGAACAATAATGTATAAACACAAGTCATCGTAACATCGATGACAAATGCAAACGTAACGAGTCGCATTCAATAAGAGACAAGTACCTTTCTGTTAGTTTTAAAATATGTTTGGTATGTAAATTACATGTTCTTTTCGTACATATATCGTCACGGAAGTACTCTTTTGATGCTCATGAGAAATCTAAAGTACACCATACCTTTCAATGTCAATCTCATTTCTTTTCTTACTTTTTCTGTTCTACATTCCACTTTTTAATTACTGCGTTAATTTGTCTTAGAGCCTGCAGAATGCCACCATGTAGATTTCAAGTCAATTAATTGGGAGTCTTAGTTTTCAACTCTTTAGTTGCAATTTTTTTTTATTACAGCTTACAAGTTACCCATAGCTGAATATATTGTTTACGAGGTACGTCAATTGTTATAAACATTAGAAAAGATATTCCACGGTCAGACGTCCTCGGCATCGGACGTGTGATAGAATAAACGTTAACAGTTTTGTAAAAGAGTGTCGACTTATTTACTATGTCCAAAAGGGCCTTACGTGCGCGGTCGATGCGTAACAATACATGTATAAAATAAATTGGTTTTATTTATTGGATATATAATTTTACGATTGGAGTTAAAGATTATAAAGAATTATAAAATCAGATTATAAGATTGAACTTCGGAACTCAACTAAAACAGTAGGTCCTAGGCAAAATGGCCGTAGAAGTTGAAGTCGAGAGGAACTATAGTGAGGGACCAGAAACAAGGCACTTGGGACGGAAGGAGAGATTGCTCTCGTACCGTCTATCCCCGCCAGGCCGATCCTGGAAACCTGAGATCGACGAATCACAACCGAAAATAAAACACTCCTTTCGTCGTTCACGACGTGCGGGTATCTCGGCCAATAGAGCGGCAAAATCAAAAATGCGTGAGGGAGCGAGATGTCCCTATCCGTCGGGCGAATCAGAGCAAATTACCCCTCAAATGCCTTGTTTCTGGTCCCTCACTATACCAGATAAACCAAATGCAATACGCGAGAAAAGAGAGAAGTAGACGAATATGATTTGTTTGTATTCAACTAGCTACTTGTTTCACCTTATGTATTCGTGTAGAGAAACAGACCGCAAGCAAGGTTGAATTGGCAATTTTAACTTTCGTCCCTTGGTAGCAGTAAAAAAACGTGAAGAGTTTATACAACCAAACATTTCATTCCGCTATTCCACTTTCTTCTTCTTGATTTCTTTTATAATCGAAACCATGGAAAATAAAAGAGAATTTGAAAGCATTCCTTTATTATATAGAAGATAAATTAATCAGTTTCTTAGAATGATACCGCACAAAAATGTTATATTCCTTTGCGCAATAAGATAGAAATACATTACCGTGAGAATTTTATTTTAAAAATAATAAGAATTCTAATTAATTTGCATACATATCCATTCTGTACAGAAGATACATTGTAATCTCCGACTTAAATATCCTTTACTTCCAATCTCTTATAAATCGGCTATCTTTATGAAACTGGTTCAAATAAAAAGTACAAGTTCTCCATTCCATTTTATAATGGTTTTTTAACATTATGATAGAGTTATATCATAATTTAACAGATATCAAATGAGAACATTCTCTTCGGTCAATCTATCGAAATATCGGAGAATGATCGCAATTAAGAACTCATTAAACGCCCAATCACTGAGAACATTTCTCATCGTGAAAATACGCCCTTTGATTATTTTCTCGTTTAAAATCACTGATACCCACGTTCCGTTTCTTTCTCTCCCTGGTTTAACAATTATCCTGAAAATCCTTGGAAAATTATCCCTCTTTCCGTCCCGAAAGAAAGTAGTGATTCATTGTACTTGCAATCTCAGGAGACATTTTCTTCCTTAAAAAGCGTCCCGCCTGATCCCTTCTTCGTTCGAATTCACTAATACGAACATTCCAATGCTATTCTTCTTCTAATTTAACGTAGAATCTTCTTAAATGTTATGCTGTTTCAATGATGCAGAGATAGAAAATTTTATTTAAATATTCGTCATTCCTAAATTTTTGGACACTCCTTTCCTCAAGTAAAACATAATTCTATTTATTTAGAAACATATCGATCAACGGTGATGCTAAACAATGCAATCTAATTGTATTTCGCAGCTAACATGATTCTAATTTATTATACTAATTCGTTGAACTGTCATTTCTTGAGAAAAATTGATCACTTATTGTTAGAAACGTACCTATACGAAATGACATTGAACGACAGAAATTTCATTTATTTTGAAGATAACGCAGTTCTTTTCTTTAAATTGTTGCACGCATTATTAGTTTGAAAGCTGAATAGCTCAAAAGTTTATGTCAGTTTATCTATTGTTATATAGTGACAAACTTATCGGCATATGAAAGATAAGTAATGAGAGAAAGAGAAATGAATAAAAATGATGTATGTACATTAGTTTTAAATTATGCGCAAAGTATTGCGCAATAGTAGTTCAA
Source organism: Cerceris ruficornis (assembly GCA_963989415.1). NCBI lineage: Eukaryota > Metazoa > Arthropoda > Insecta > Hymenoptera > Crabronidae > Cerceris > Cerceris ruficornis. The sequence continues at coordinate 37,434,241 of OZ022517.1, read as the reverse complement.
CATAGCGCACACTGAATTCAAATTCTAATATTTCCTTACATTACAGCATAATTCTACCGATCATTTCGCAATCAAGTATGCAATTTCCTCTGATAGCTAACTCGCGAATGCTTTGCATAGTCTGAAATTGGGAAGCTCACATCCCCGGGTGTTACTCGTAACAGTTAAATTTCATCGTTCTAATATCATTTCAATTTGGGATGCAGTTGCAGCTTGCATATTAGCTCAGCAAAATGTAATATGACACAGCTGGACTTGTTTAGCGTAATAATATCACTATTATTGTTATCATATTAAGTGGTAATAGTATTAGAACGTGATACTTAAATTAAATAAGCTCTTCGTCTAAAGATTTATAAACGGTTACGAAATACTACAAAAAACAAACTCTTGGTTCTTTAGCTTAGGTTTTTTAGTTTAGAGACGTTAAGTGATAACAATATTAACACTAGAACTACCGGCGTTAAATCTTTCATATTTCAAAATATTAAATAAGTACTTTGAAAAAGGAGGAATCAAGAGGCAGAAAAGATAAGCGATTCGGTGATTTATGTTTTTTAAGATGGTCGTAGGATATTTATTCTAAGACTCTTCTATAAACTTGGATAATTTTTGGAAAAAATTGTGAACCAGTCATTTTGACTGGTTTGGTAGTTCTAGTGTTAAAATAAAATTTCTAAAGTGGATGAACCAGAATTTACATGTAGGGTCAACGATGGGTAAAGCGTGATAAAATCCTCGCAGTCCTAAATAGTGGCGGCAAGTTCAAATCCCCGTCACATTTGGAAAATTTGTTCGATATGATATGTATGTATATATCACAGTTCCCACCATAACACCAATAGGTTCTATAGGAGCAGTAGGTCCTATAGAAAAATGTGCTAATATTTGTATAGATTGTATATCATTTCTTTTTTAATTTCCGAATATATTTATTAAAAAAGATATTAATCTTTTATGAAAGATAAAGTCGTACGATATTTTGTAAACGGAGGCACGACACCGTACTTTCGGAAACGCGAACAGTTATCGGATACTAATTGTGAATTTATTCGGAGCAGCGGACATGAGTTTGAAACATCGTTAAATTGCATCACGCGCATCGCACCTACTATCTCTTCATGTTTGGAATTCGGAGAATTATCGTTTTTCGAGCGTCGACTAGATTACGTTTTAATGAAATATCGCTGAACAGGACAGCGTTAATGCGGGTCTTACTTTGCATAGGTATACAACTGCATATTGTTAGAGTATCAGGAAGTTTGCTAATTAAAATTAAATACACACTGTTCATCTACTACCAATGTCATCACTATATATTAGTAACAATTACAACGGTATGATAAATAATACTAGAAAAGAAACAATTAGGATGTACTTTGGAACGTGACATAAACTCTTTTTGTTTGCACCGGATAAAAAATTAAATATTTCATTTGTGTAGAGCTGGGGGTTTTTCAAAAGAGGAGGGGGCGGATTGGTTACAACTTTACACAACTCAATATAACCAAATAACAATAACGATATATTAAAGGGTTATAACTAATTAACAATAAAACAACTCAGAACTCCTCTTAGTTACAACTACGACTAATAACTACAACTCTCGACAACTCTTACAACACAACTACTCTGACAACACTCAATACAACACTACTCTATACAACTCTTAAAACGACACTGACAACACTTCTTACGACACTGCTTGTTCCTTAACCTACGCTTCCTTATATTCTACTCATTCATCCTTCTCACACAACTATTCACTCTCTCGCACTCGCACTCGCATTCGCACTCACTACGTCTACAATATTCGGGCCTTGGGGAAGAAAACGGTCGGCCTGCTGACCTGAGCAGGGCCCAACCCCCGCTTTCGCCTTCGCAGCCCTTCGTCACTCTTAAACAGAACTACCGATATTTTCCCGGCTCTACATTTGTTTGAATATATTTTTCTATTAATAAATCTTCCTTCTTAAAGAAGTACTATTCTTTATTCAAGATTTGAAACGCAGCAAGAATTTTGTACTGTCTTCATTAGTCGGAGTGTCCGCCCAAAGTATGTGTAGTTGCAGAAGAAATATATTGTTAATGATTGTTAATAAGATTTAAATATTCTTACAATACCTTATAGCAACAAAAGGTGTTTATATCTCGAAACGAACTCATTCCTGTCCGATGTTTATATTATATAACATTTTTTCTTTCTTCGCAATACTAAAATGCAATTTAAAAGTTTGATCACTTACTTACACTTTTGTTTTCCAACTTTTAAACTATAATTCTAAGAATACGTTAACTAACCAGAAAGAAGGGCATACACACCCATGTGACTGACACATAGATATATCATACGTTGTTCTACCAGTTGAACCCATAGGGATCGCACAGTGATAAAACCCATTTCATTGTTTCGGAAAAGCAGCTAGCAAACTCTGGAGGACTTTCCGTTCTCAGCCAAATCCGCTACTTCTATGATATTTGAAAATAGGGTCGAGCGGATTTGATGTTACATGAGTAAACTCGAAAGTGAAGTCTCCCGGTTGCTGAGAGTTTAGCAACTTTAAATCCACAGGAGCCACGACGATGGTATTTCATAATAGGATTTGCCTAATCTTGTAGAAACACGTTCCAGCTAGTACTCATTAACTAGACATTAATCCGAGAAATAACATGGATCCTTGAATATTTTTTAAATTACATTATATATCTTAAATAGATTATATTTGGCAAATACAGGCAATGAATAGAAGACATAAAATTGAACGGGAACAACCTTAATCCTGTGTGGACAGAGACATTTTTGAATATTGTGAAATTACCATATATTTGGCGATCCAAGGCCACTTTTTTATCAAAAAATCAGAGTGTTAATGTATATAAATTATAAATTACTATTTGTGTAATCATATTTAACACGTTTCATGCCAAGCCATTTTGCCCGACTTGTCGTTCAGGCCATTTGATGTTTTCACTAAAGATTGATATATAATCACACAATATTTCATTACATCATCAATTCATAAGTAATTAGCTTGCTTAGGGTAGTTATCACATCGTGTATCATTTATGGTACACGTGGCGCAGCAATTAGATCGATTGTAAAATTTAGTCGGATCGAAACTTTTCAAACAAAATGTAAAAAAAAGTCGGTAGTGAAGTAGCAAGACAAAAAATTAGAAGAGTAGTGACGTTTTGCAGCGATTGCCCGAACAAGCCGATTTTATGTATTTCTTACTTTAAAAATGTCAAACACTACATGTAATTATTAATTATTATGTATATAACAATTAAACGAAATGTGCTGTGTTCTACACTGCATTTTTTATAATGTCTCATTCTTTTGGTGGAAATAAATTTTACAGAATTAAATTTGCTATCAAATATATGTTTTCACCGCATTAAATAAATATGTTTGCGTGTACCATTTATGGTGCACGTGGCCTGAAGGTCAAATTTAACGTGTACCATAAATGGTACACGTGACACGGAACGTGTTAAACGGCTATATTTCAATTTTTCAACTCTAACCGTGCATACATGCGGCGATAAACTTCTATTAAATTTTTTCTCATACCATATATATGCATCCCCAGTCCTCCAAGGGTTGAAGAACGAGAAGTATAAAAAAGAAGTATAAAAGCTTTCGTTCGAAAGCTCATCGAATGAATTTCTCTCGAATCAAAGATTCATATGTTGAAATCACAGATCATCCCATCTATTTTCTACATGAATCGAATAGTCGTCCGAATGGCCATGACACGTGAGAATAGCAGTTGTTGCGAGGATCCTCGTTTGCATTCCCGCTGTCTATCGATGGTGTGAATGGAATTGTTAGGGTTCGATGATGGAGACGAGCGTTGCTCGTTGTTAAACGCGATTTCAATTAATCCGGTCCGCGAGAACACGGTGATCAAGCCCCTCCCTCTTGAATCTGGAGGCTTTGTTTCCTGCGAGCGAGTAGTAATAATTTTGCGATTCACACCTGTCGCTGATCGATTTAATGCCACGCCATGTACAGTCGCACGAACACGAGGCATAGCTGCAAAGTACAAGTCGACTTTCAGCAGAATTTATCTCGATAAATTGCCACGAGCAGAGACATTTTCCATGGCAATGAGATTAATAGATTTTACGATATAATTAGAGACCGATAATGAGGAAATTTTGGGGTCTTTTTGTGCGAGTCAAAAAGTCAGACTCAGGAAGATATTACTGATAAGGAAATTGGACTGATTACCAGAAAGCAAAATATAAGACTTATTGTAATTATTTGTTTTAACACATCTTGCAGTGGATGAATACATTCGGATATGATATAACGTTTAAATAACCTTCAGTTCTAAATTTTTCTAATAATGTGAACGTCGAAAAGAATAATGTTAAAAATAAATAGTTCTTCCATCTATTTGTTTCTACAAACAGTCCAAGTTACACCAAGAACGATTTTCGGTTTTTCCGAAACATTCTATATGTCATATCACACCGATAAGAGAAATTTAATATACTAATGCAATATTAATAATTGTTTCAATAATAGTGCTATAATAAAGTTATAGTTTTTATTTCAATAATCTAAATATCTAAAAAAAATGTCTAATTTTAGTAAATTAGTACTGTTTAGTAACACACGCTAATCTATCAAAGATGATCAGATCAATTATAAAGTACAGTAGACTTCCGTACAACGCGGGATATAACGCATTGTAAGCTGTCAACGCTTCAAGCTGTCGCTATTGCAAACGGAAAATTGTAGACGTTGCCACGGTTATCGCATATTGCTGATGAGATGTGATTCAGTTTCAAATATTATTTCATTGCGAACAGATTGATAGTGTCATACGTAACTAACTTATTTCAAAAAAATTTTTTTTAATAAAGCATTCAAAACAGAATACAGGTGACTTAATAATAAAAAAAAAAGTATTGTATGCGTCATCTTAATATTTTTATAAGAAGAATATATATTTCAGCCATGCGTACTGAAACAAATAAAATACCTGAAAAGTTGAGAAGTAAACGTATAGCTCTGAATTATTATTTTTTAACAATAGGTAATAATAAATAACAGGTAAGTGTACGCATTAGCTTGTGTAAAAAAAATCAAAAACTATGTGAAAATGTTGAATTTATCTTGCGGATTATACGGGAAGGTTTATCGCGTTGTATGAGAACTAGTCGCAATTTTTTCTGAGCGTTATACGAATTCGCGTTATAAGGGAGTCCACTGTAGTAAAAATCTCCAAAGTACTAAAATCTACATAGCAACGAATACCAGAAAGAATAGAAGAATACAAATTTTTCCACGTCTGTTCCAGAAAATGGATGGAAACAAGGACGGCGTGGTGACTCTTTCGGAATTTTTAGAGGCCTGCCGAGCAGATCCCGATATCTCCACGAGTATGGCAGCCCTGGACACGGCCTTCTGACAGTCGGCGCGACCACGATACACACCATGGACCTGAAGGAATCCATCGATTTGAAAAGAAATTTACGCTCAACGTTGTACCTTATCTCCTGGACCAGGGGAAAGAATTTCCTCAAGGTGTATTTACAAAGACCTCCAACGATAGATCCGTCTCCGTGAACGGTTTCTCGAGGTCGACACGTTTCATGAGATGATAACGTAGATATTTCCGAAAACTCGATGAGAATTCATCGAATGGAAACATCCTCGGAGATATTTAACATGGAACAAGACGAGGGTGGTTTTCTTTGAGACGAAGAAGTTGCATGAAATGGTCGTGAGGGCAAAGAGAAGTCCTTCTAAGAATTTCTAGTTGTAGTTGCAATTCGCGTATCGTTAGACGATGAAAATGGGTATATAGAGAAGAATAAAGAGATATTACGCGATTGTTTGTTAATTAAGAGTGGAAACTGTTATGGATTGTTTCAGATGATATCGTCTTTCTTTTGTTTTCTGTCGTTTCGAAAACGCGCGCTCCAAACGATGAGGGAATGCCCGAGAACGTTGGGAACGTCGACGGAGCGTTAACTGTAACGTCGATGACTTCGATTAAACTCACTTTAATATATGGAAATTGGTGTTTAAAATAAGAATGAAGTTTGTATTAGTACAGCACAGCGAGTTTTCAGGAGGAGAACACCTGTGCGATGTAGCTTCCTATAATGTTCAAGTACGAACGATAAGTCGTACTCGATGTGTACTTTGTCCGGCAATATTGGTGCCAAAGAATAGATATTTAAAGGAGAAACGAAAGCCGAAGAAGTTGAACACGATGTTTATAGATCATTAGACGTTTAATCTGTAATTATTTTTTTCTTTATGTTTCCTTCATTCCTTTCTCGAGGGCCAGTGTTTGTTACATCCTAAAGTCTCATCACTTTCGTAGTAATTAATAATAATGTTCATATTTTCATATTACGATTGTTCAGAAGGAACAGAGTTTGATTAATTGTCAAATGGATAATATCAATGTACTTTGTTACGCGAAGGGACTAACATTCATTATTAGTAAAACTAATCTTAGTGAAATTATTCCAACGAAATCAGCGACAGCATGGTATTTAATTCATAGCACTGAATTTTTGTTCCGCGCTCAAAACTTTTTCCAGAAACTCAACATATTTTTCAAATAATCGTGCAATCCGTGCGCAAAACCACGAAATTTCATTTCCTCCCGAGAGTTTTACGTTCGCGATCAACCGCTGAAATCAAAAGTAAATATCTTTCCCGTTGATTTAAATAATTAACGATACAATCCTGACGTTAAGTTTCAACTAAGAAAATAATGATTCACGAGGAAAAATGCCAATTGCATTATTCAAGTAAACGGCTATTTAAATGTCGCAATTTAAAACGGGTAGCAGTAGTCCTCGTACGATTTTTAACGATAGAAACGCGAGTCTAAACGTACGAGCTGAATTTACGACAAATATTAGAGGAAAGGTGAACCGTGCGAATGAGTGAAAGGAAGAAAACGATTAGCCCGAAACGTAGAAGATTTATCGTAAATCCCGCGAGAGCAGCTGGCCATGTTGAGCGGGTCTCGTTGTTTCTAGTGTGTAAGCGAGTAGACGGTAAGCGATATAAAAGTATTTATTTTTGTGACAGGTAAGCGAATTAATCGTGGTAAGATTTTAGCTCGTAAAGACTGCGTGCTGCTAAAGAAAGAGAATAAAGGGAAAAAAAAGAGGAGGAGAGAAAGATAGAGGAAGGGGAAAAACGGGGGTGAAGAAAAGCTTAAGAGAAACAGAGGGAGAGAGAAATTGGAGGGAAGGATAGAAGCAGAAAATAGACAAATACGCAGGAAAAGTCTGTCAATCTTCCATTCGAGCGATCTTCGAGTAAGATACACGATGCAGAATCCTATTATAAATTACCAACGATCTGTAGAGACTGGACCAAAGCGTCCGACACGGACGATGAAGATTTCTTGAGCAAAATGTATTTAATCATTTTTCCATCACTGCCTACTTCTGGTTAACTATAAATAAGATGGGGCAAGTTTGGATAAACCAGACGAGACTCCCGATGCATCGAAAACTTCTATCTTAGTGATTCAGTGTAATATCCGAAAGGAAGAGTGAAGGGAAGGAAGGGAAAACGCTTAACAAAAGTAGATTCACATGAAAATCCATATGCGAAAAAAAAACCAAAAAGGAAAACTTGTTTTTGTGTATTTTTCTTTTTTAACCGTTCGAGTGCTGAAGAATTTTCTTGTGTATATGCTAAAGGTGCGGAATGAAATGCGTAGTGATTTTGTTTGGAAAATAATAGAAGCGGTTACAATTAACTCTAATTATTACATAAAAAGCAATTTTTACCAACTGTAATATTTTTTATTCTCACTTATTACAAGAGTGTTTTGCTGCACAAATTCCATGAATTCTTTTTTCGTATATAGCGCAAATTAAGTTGGATCGTTTAATTATATTACCATCTTTTTACTGCACACCTCACACTGTCGCAAGTCGTCTTATCCTGCTCTCAATTAACACGTTGACTGCCATGGGGGTCACCAGTGACCGGCGCTATTGAATTCAATGAAATTTTATATGACTTTTAAATTGCAATGTTTACGAATTTTTGGAATATGTTCAATATTTAAATATTGCCGTTAAAAAGATTAGTTTATCGGGAGAAGTTTATCTTTTTAACGGCAATATTTAAATATTGAACATATTCAAAAAATTCGTAAACATTGCAATTTAAAAGTCATATAAAATTTCATTGAATTTGATATGTATTGAATTCTATCATTGAATTATATATATATACAGGGTGGTCCACGTAACTTGTGCACCTCGAATAACTTTTAAAGTATGCGTTGCACGAAAGAATGTTATATACAAAAGTTACATGGTTTAAAAGGGTACACTATGTAGTGTGTCAATTTTTTGTGTAGGTGGAGGCGTTTCGGAGATTTGAAGGTCAACTTTGTTTTTGTAAATGGAATGATATGTTTTTTTATTCATCATGAAATAGTACGTTTCAAGACGAGTTCAATGGCCTATGACTCAAGTTCATTCAAGGTTAAACTTGCTTAAATATTAAGTAACTATAATTCAAAATATGTCGTGTTTGGTATCATTTTAATCAGAAAAATCGCGAGGATCGGCCGTTTTCATTTTCGATTTTTTTCTAAACCTTTGCAAACGTATTTGTGAGATTTTTCTGATTGAAATGATACCAAACACGACATACTTTGAATTATAGTTACTTAATATTCAAGCAAGTTTGACCTTGAATGAACCTGAGTCATAGGTCATTGAACTCGTCTTGAAACGCACTATTTCATGATGAATAAAAAAACATATCATTCCATTTAAAAAAACAAAGTTGACCTTCAAATCTCCGAAACGCCTCCACCTATAAAAAAAATTAACACACTAGATAGTGTACACTTTTAAACCATGTAACTTTTGTATATAACATTCTTTCGTGCAACGCATACTTTAAAAGTTATTCGAGGTGCACAAGTTACGTGGACCACCCTGTATATATACCTGTGTCTTTTAATTTTCTGCTTTATAAAGATGTAATTTTAATAGACATATGTTCACTTCAGTTGAAATGACGAAGGTAGCGAAATACCGGTGGCGTTTAACGTGTTAATGCGAAAATTATATCGTAGTAACACACAGCAGCGTGATCGCGCTTCTGCGCATTTTTGGCACGACACAAGAGAAGCGCGACAGCGCTTCGCCGCACTCGAACGGTTAAAGTAGGTGAACTATTCTTTTTACTATACACATCTTGTAATACGTAACGACGACTACGAAACGATCTTTCATCTCAAGAGGATGATTCTGCGAGCACCTCTAAGTTCCTTTGAGTATACTAGCAGCAGCGTGAAAATTCAGGCGATGCATCGATAAATGAAAGATGGCCAAGGAGAAGGGGAATTGGCGAGCGAGAAGGAAAAATCCCCAAAAAAAAAGTCCAAAGACGGAAAGTCACGGAAATAGATATAGGCATGATAGGATACCGGAACAAAGATTTCTCCGATTTTTAGCAGCGCCTACACTTAGGAACATAAGATTTACATGTAAACTGAGGCAAACTGGGGGATGTTGTCTCATATCAACTCGATCACTACCGCATGTCTTTGAAGTTACTGATGTAAGTATATGAAAGACAAAAAAAAACGGGGTAAACTATGTTCTCTAGATACTTTCGAGTTCGATCGAATGTTAGATCTAGATGTCAAAGAAAAAGAAAAAAGTAAAAAACGTATGATATTCCTCGTCTACAACGTTGATTGAGAATAAGATAGGTCTAATACGTTAATGAGCTTCGTTTGCGCGTTAAGATGAGTTCTAGGATATAAACTTTGTTATTTTAAGATGAAATTAGACTGATCAAAAGATATAAAGTTATTGTTTCGATAATGTATAAAAGGGTCGCGTAAGCTCGGATTAGACGAAGAGGAAACAATTTTAGAGTATCTGTCGTCCTGAAAATAAGAAAAAAAAGAAATAGGACTTCGTTTCATGTTAGTTCTATCCTATTACTTAGTCAACATGCATACCTACACTTAACACATATAACACGCGCACACGTGAACGCGTATACGGATGTATGCGTACATACTTACAATTAATACCTGATTACACGCGTTACAACTGTCAGCAAATTGTCTATGTTACTTGTAATACGTCGAAAATCTTGCGTCTGTAAAATCTCGTATCTATGATTAGAAATCTTTACTGGCCGATAATTATTAACGGTATTAAATTGTTGTCGATCGTTAGCGGATATTATTATATACGTATTAGACGTGTCTGTTATATATACTGAGGGACCAGAAACAAGGCACTTGGGACGGAAGGGGAGATTGCTCCCGCACCGCCTATCCCCGCCATGTCTGTCGTGAAAACCTGAGATGGACGAATGACAACTGAAAATAAAACACTCCTTTTGTCGTTCACATGACGACGCAACGAATGTGCGGGTTTCTCTTGCCAATAGCGCGTCAAAATTGCAAATGCGTGAGGGAAAGGGATGTCCCTATCCGTCGGGCGAATCAGAGCAAATGACCCCTCAAGTGCCTTGTTTCTGATCCCTCAGTATACAATGCTTCGACAGTGTATTACAAAATGGAGAAAACTAATCGAAGAACATATTGATACGAAAACACATTGGCTCTGATACGAGAGAATCTCTTTACAGCGTTTTCCAAAATTTTCATCGTGTAAATCATGTTGACACGAATCGCGCGATACATCATGCATATTTTTTGGCGATAATCTTTTTTAAGGGACATTTAAGTATTTATTTTAATAGTTTCATTGGAAATGTATGTTATTTTGTGACACGCTCCTCGATGTTCGGAATGTGTATTCTTTAATTCTCACAATTAGTCGAGGATGGTACAGGATGTTTCAAAATATGTGTTAAAGGTCGATATGTATGTTGCATACAGAAGATACATACAGTGGGTGTAGAAAGTATTCGTGCACCGACTAATTTCGAATAATATATTGTGAAATTGTAGTTTATTATCTAATTTTTTATAAACAACGAGTGTGTACATATTCTCGGAAGTCTTTATAACAGTCACAGTGCAAAAATAATTAATTAGTTGAATAATTTGCAAAGTTATCAAGAAAAAAAAGAAATATTGTCCGAAATATATTTTTTATTTTTTAAGCCATCTTTAGAGGATATGTGATGTTTTTTAATGTGACGTTCCAAGAAGTCCCATAGGTTTTCGATGGGGTTAATATCAGGAGATTGTGATGGAGCTTATTGGTTACTTATTGCTCTTACATTTCTTATATTTCGGACAATATTTCGTTTTTTTCTTGACAATTTTGCAAATTATTCAACTAAATAATTTTTTTGCACTTGTATCTGTTCTAGAGATTCCCGCGAATATGTACAAACTCGTTATTTATAAAAAATTAGTAAATAAACTACAATTTCACAATATATAATTCGAAATTGGTCGGTGTACCAATACTTTCTACACCCACTGTACATTTATTAAAATTTCATCGTATGAAGGAGACTTTCATAGTTCAGAAACAGCGTATTGTGATTCAACACTTGCCTTTGCTAATTATTTTGACAAAAATTTGGATATATGCGAAACATTGTAAAAGCTGTCAGGCAATATTTGCCTAATTTGTTAAGATCGTATAAAGTATACCCGATATTCTATTTAGAACCGAAATATATGCCATTTTTCAAGTTTGGAATAAAAAGGAACATTCTTTCTTCGTTTACCATAAAAATGGCCTTTCATACGATGAAGTTTACAAAAATTATCGGAATGGGACCGATAAACTTCGTAAATATCGACTTGCAACATCGATAATGAAATAGCTTGTATACGCGGAAATTTTGTGTTAACTTCTGACCATCTAGATAAGACAATAACAGATTCGGGATGTCCTTCATATTTTATTACTCATACGAGAATCCTATTTACACACGTCACACGCACATCTTGATTCTAATGCTATAATTACTTATAATGATAACAAAAGTTTGACATTTGTTATATTATATATACAAAACGTACACAGAAAAGTATACGAATTGTATAAAATTAATTACAAAGAAATACTTTTCACAATTTTCAAACAAAGATTCTTTCTATTGTCCTTTTTTTCAAGGTAAACTTGAAAACGTCAAAGGGTCGAATTGCAGTAGAATTTTGATGGTTCCAAGTATAATCGGAAAATCATAATTTCTATTTTCAGGTGATAACACGTTGAGTGCCACTCATATTTCGCTAGTTTGACTGCCTCTGCTGAAGTGAGACTTTTCCTATTAAAACCGTATCTTTATAGAGCAAAAACGTTAAAGGTAACAATAGTTGTATATTAGGCAGTACTTTACTTTTTCAATAGCAGCAGTTAAATATTGAATAGCGTTGCGAATTCAGGAATTCTATCGTTTTAAAGTCGTAAGAAATTACATTGAATTGAAGAACGCCGGTTACCTTTGACCTCTGTGGCATTCAACGTAATAATTTCCCCATAGTAAACTATGAAATTTCTATTTTAAATTATTTCCATACCTGTTTTCTACGTTTAATATCAAATTTCAATAAAAATTTATAGTTGTTAACATTTCCGGAAATTAAATAACTTTATTAAATGTCACTGTTACTTATAACTTATTTAGACAGCGTATAATAGATTTAAATAATTCAAACTTTAATTACGATACGATTAATTGCTTCAAAAAGGTATCAAGCCGCTCTGTTTTTATATTATTAAATATGCAAAAATTTCAATTTTGATAAACATTTATTCGATTCATCACAATTCTACTGCACCCGTAAAATACAGCAAATTGATTCTTAAAATAAATATTTTCTTACCGATAAAAGCCAACAATTAACATTTTAATTCGAGTCAGTAACTTTCAACAACCACACTTCCTTTTTACCCTCACAAACATTCTTTCAGTGAACACTACAAACAACGCATAATTACACAATTTTACAATACATTTCAAAAATTGTATCGTCGTACTCCTTTTCTTTAATTTCCTCGATACACTTACTCGAAAACACCTACGCGGAGTGTAAATTACAGAAAAAAAAGTGAAACAAAACACCTATATCACTTCTGTTAATTACGCACCGATGAACATTTTCGTAGCAACGCGTAATAAACAGTGACGAGGATTAAAAATCGATTAAAAACAGACGTTCAGATTGGTTAAATTCGACAGGCGAGAATATCCGTGAGGGGTACAAAAGGCATGTAATATCTTGTCTATTTTAACGTAGAGACACTGTACTCAAATAGAATTCAAATCTATCTTCTCTATACGAAATCTATCTCCTTCTCGATAGCTAGTCGCATCTTTATCGAAAGTCTTTTCGGTGGTATTTATTATATGTATTATAACTGCTGGACAGAGAATACAAACGGGAATTGATCCGTGCAAAGGGCTCGATGTTCTGGAAAAAAAAGGGCGAAATAGGGTGTCGAAGAGCGTTCGAGGGTCATCGAGCCATTCGTGAACGGCATTTAGATACTTTATGAGAACTTGTTAAATAAGATCATGGAAGATTACGGTCGGGCTGTGCTTGTACTGGCTGACAGATGGTCCAATCATAGATTACATATTCATAATAAGAAAGTTTAATGAGGACATAGAGGAATAACATAACTGTGTTACACGGCGCACGAAAAACCGTAAATGAAGGATTTGACATTTTAAGAGAGAGAGAGAGAGAAATACAAATTTGTATTTCGTTCGATTTAGTCTCAATTCTTGATCGGTTCAACCTACTACGATGTATGAAGATAATTATAATGGTTCGATGAATACTTCATTCTTGAATAAAGCAAAAACTTCAAATACTACGTCATACGGAAAGTTCTGCGGTTTTCACGGGAACAGATTAAAGGATGTAATATGAAAACAATATAAAACTGTATCGAACAAGATAATTTCCATTTTGCTCAATGATTTTTTACCATCTGTTGGCTAACTGGGCAATTTCACTTTCATAAAAACTTCTTGATTTATTGTTAGTTGCAAGAAAAATGTCCACGTAGACGTGGAAAACCACAGAACTTCCTGAATGACTCAATATTGTCGCAAGAATAATAAAAAGTCCATCCGATTTCACAGTTCGATTACGGTTTTTAAGAGGAACGTAAACGATATATCTTTCTGCAAAAATATAAGTAATGCCCGTTGAAAAGAATTTTATAAATCTTACGAATCCCCTTACTTCTGCATACCGGGAATAAATTCTACTTTATCAACGATATTTAAAACAAATCATTAGTATTGTAAAGAAGTCCACTTTGCATTTTCGGCAAAAATTGGAATAACCATTCGCGAAGAACTTTGAAATGATTTATTCGCTCGGAATGTAACGTGAAATATGGTAACTTCATACGCATGAAGTGCACTTTAAATAATTGTGCGTTCTTCGCTATTAAACGATGGCAATGGCTATCGATATTTCTTCTTTACAAAGTGGACCCACGTATTTCGAATTATCCGTTTAAAAGCTCTCTAAAAATCCATCGTATTGGACACAAGAAGTGAATGACACGCGACTTTTCAGGCACCGTGCATTTATCACAGCGAGTTGAGGGGAAAGAAATACTTATACGATGTTAAATATGGAGGATTTTAAACAAAAAAAAAGAAAATGAAGAGAAAATGGTAAAAATATTCACATGGCGATATATTTTCGGTGTAAATCAAGTGTATATGTACATATATGTCCGTGGTAAGACTACGTATCTCGTAGCTTTAACGTAACAATGAAAGCAATCCTCTTTGTGAGCAATTTTTTGAGAATTTGAAATGATACAATTTTACGCCAGCTGAATGCTACAAAACACAATGAAAGAGAAATACATTTATATGGAGGTTCGATATATTCTGCTATTAAGGAGGATTTGCTTTCAATCGAGAAAAAGCATGTAATGGATTACTCGTTTGGATGTTGATTGTTAAATGTTAGGATAGAAGAGTATAGTTTAAAAGAAGCCCTCTCAACCAATATCATGCATCCGGAATATTCATTTCGTTGCGTACAGGTTTCTTATTGCATTGTTGAAATTTTCCATCAACGTAAACCATCGAATTAATTGATCTTCGTATTGTACGTTGTTCTCAATCATTTTCGTAATACAGTATGTTACTGGAGAATTAGTTCATCGAAGCGTAATCATATTTGAGTAAATCGAAAGCTTGATTGATTCTAAAGAGCAAATTATTATATTTTTGTTGACTTAAGCAACGCAGTCACTGCCGCCGCTTGTCCGCAACGAAATTCACTTATCTCTTGAAATATTTGGACACTGCCTCGAAATTGTAGGCATCCTTCATATCAGCGTGTAAATTTCTGTTAATCGGATTCCGATCAGTTGAAGCTTCAGGGTCACGCAAAACATGTTTATTATAGCAATTATCGTCGTTTGAAACGCTGCGTTCAAAGTACCTTAGTTATGCGAAAGCCTAGCCATTGATATGATGATTATTATTACCAATTACTTATTGTACTATACTTGGGAATATGTAACTATTTTATAAATAAATAGATAATCAATGTTCATCACTGATCTTTATTTGATAACTGTACACGGTTTATTTTACAAAGGTTTTGGACAATGGGGAAATAAATTCGTCGTAAGACTTAATAACATTTTATTTTCCACATTCGTGTGTTTATACAATTTTTTTTTTTATTATTCTTTAGAATGTATTTAAAACTTTTTGTGCAAAATTTTATGATTCTCTCACTTCCAGTTGTTTCACTTTATTTCGCAATAATTGCTCCACTCTGATGTACTGTTAAGCATAATCCATGAAATTCCGTTAAAAAAAAATTTCGCACTAATGCATTTCCCGTCATTTGAAGTTAAAAAAATGAAATGTACATTTATTCAGTAGCTGTTGGGGAATTTGAATTAGATTCCAGTTTCAGCTTTTCTGTCAGCTGATGTTCAACAAAATCCCAATATCGACTTCGGATTGTATCGTGCTTTTTAGATAAATCTGTGCACATCTAAAATTGAAATTAATTTTTCGATATATGTAATATACATATAATTTATTCATGTAGAAGACTATAATGATGAAATACCTTGAAGGCACTAGTAATATGAAATATTGAACAGAGTGGCTCGTCGTCTATGTCCGTTTCTTGACAAATGTCTATTATACAGGCCAGCAAGTGATTGGTACGAAAACCAGCGAAGTACAGGTCTATACACATCTGACGTACTTTTTCGTTACGAGCCAAACCATGTCTATCATGCGTAAGTATACTAAAAGTAGTTTATAAAGTCTGCAAATTAGCCAATTCCAAAGGCCAACAATGTGTCAATGTTGCTCAAATATGACAAATAAGAATACCCTCGTAGATAATTCCAAGCGGATTCATTTCCTTTCACCAGTTTTATCTTGTCTATAGCAAAGTCAATCTCATTATCGATAACATTTTCCTTGAATTTTGTTGTATTACTTATAACAAAATAACGTTGGTTCCAAGCAGAATTGTTGCGGACATCTTGCTCCAAAAGTTTCTCGACATATTCTAATTCTTTATCGTATAAACTGTATACACAAATAAGACACTTATTATCTTCAGCAACCTCGAAATACAATACTATAAGGATTACGAACTAAACCGATCTTTTTATGAATCAATCACTCTAACTTAAACCTTGAAGTCACAATTCAAATACGAAAAGCAAAGTGATAGCGGGAAAAGTCATGCCACAAACTTACTTCTATCACAGTGCACAGTAATATGGGTTGTTTCGTAAAATCAACCATTTTCGAAATACAGCCTAGGAGAGAAATTCAGAATTTCTAGAACCTCGAAATTAAAAATATGCGATCATCTTCTCGCAGTTCGGCAGGGATTGTATTTCAATTAATGGTATGGCAAGAGTTTAACAAACTTTTACTACTAATGGTGACCATGATTGTCTACCATATCGAAATGATACTTTGAGACAAAGGGTGACTACATTGATCCTTCTTAAGCACAACAGAATCATATTATCGTTCAATGTCATTCAATGAATGAATTCATTATCATTCAAAAAAATTTTAATCAAGATGTGCAACATTGAAATAGAGTAAAACTATTGTTTCAGAAGAATTACGCAGGTACATTTGAAGGTTCAATTTAGAGTGATCAATTTATAATTGCAATTTCTAACCGAAACTATTGATTTCTGAAATTAGAATGTTACACAATAAAGAAGAAGATGAAGACATACTTAAATGTCTTTATGCACCACTGGCGATGTTGCCAAGCATGATAATTTTTTGCATCTTTTCTTAAAATAGTCTCTGTAAATTCTAACTCTTCGCTCGCATCTCCAAGCCACTCCACAATAACCTTCCTATGATGCCAGACTTGATAATTCTTAGAATTAGACTTTATTATATTATTAATATATTTCAATTCACTTTGTAAGTCTTTCTTAAGTATTTGAAGTATCTCTCTTCTATATTGCCATACAGTATAATTAGCAGGATTAATCCAAATGCAGTCTTCTGTTAATGCTAATGCTCGTTCTGACTTTTCACCAGACTTTAATATAGCCCGAAAGTAATCATAGACGTCCTTAACTTAAAATAATAACAGAAGTATATAAATACCATATAATTTAACTAATATGCAATTAGTTACTTTACTAACATGGTAACACTTAAGATGCTTAAGTTAATTAATTAAACCATATAAACCTTTAATAATACATATGTTTTACTTCAGGAAATGACAAGTTTTAACAAGTACAAGCTAAGAGAATTATGAAAATAATAAATGAGTAATGTTACACTAATAAAGATATATTAAATATGATTATTTCGTTATTACTATATCAATATGTCCAGTAATACTTCACATAGAAATTCACTGCCATAATGCCAAAGTACTGAAACTTTGGACTGATAACATAAATGTACAAATCTCATGTGACCTATGAAGATTGATATTAACAAATTCAAAATAAGGTTATACTTTACAAGCATAAATGTCAGTAAAGAATCAAACAAAATACGAACAGTAACCATTAATAAAGTAATATATTGCAAATAGTGAAATACTTACATTTTACAGAATATGCAATTGCAACAATAGGGTTAGGTCCATCATCCTGAGGTAAAGGTGTCACGTCATTCCATTCTTCACGATCTCTGTATAAAATCCAATTTTCTTCGGAATGTTCTCGCCCACACAATTGCTCATCGGAATTATCCGACATCTTCCACATTCATAGAACGTCGAATAAGAATAAAAATAAATGAAATACTTGTTGTTATACCCTCTCGTGATCGTAACTGAACCTACACTGTTGCAATTGTCATCGATCTTCTTAATAGTAACATCCGAAATTTGCTGTTACAGATGGCTCTGTTATTCGTGTAAAGTTCTAAAATCACTTAACCTTCTAAAATCTCTCGATACTTTGCACTGCTTTACACGATTCTTTCAATTGATATTAGCTCATCGTATACTACGAGAATAGAAATTCCTTTCTTTTTTTATAATTTTTCATGTTATGATTTTGTGAAATACATAATATTGTTACCACAAAATGGCATTAAACATTTTGAAACAAGTAAATATCTTTTTTTTAATCCAGGTTATTTTTATATAGTTCCCGATATAAACAATAATAATAATATCCTACAATTAAAAAATATATTTAGGTAATTAAATACAATCATCGGCCAATGACTAACAAAGTATTACAAAGGTCTTACAGCTTGTACGATCCAGACTACCTACAGGTTAGTCTTATTGAGTATAACATGTATAAAAATTTTGTATCACAACAATATGATCAATTACTTGTATTATTATAGACTGGAAAGTCGAAAGTACCACTTTATCCTACTCTGAACATACAAATCAAAGGATATGTCTACCCTGTGCTTGAAAAATATCAAGGTTTCATTCATAAGTTTACAAATGTGCTGGACATTGATATTGATGATAGGTAAACTATTGTTAATTATTTATTTGATTCAAGGTATTCAATTACTTCGTACAATGCTAAATGTTCTTTTAGCTGGGCATTTCCACCGAAAGAATTAGCTGTGTCAAAATTCAAGGAGGGAACTACAGCGATAGAGTCACAATATAATTTGAAAATATATGAAAGAAATATCCAGGTATCAAATGTGTCTGCGGCTAAATGTGGAATTTTAATTAGAATATTGGAGCAAACATTGCCAGAAGGAGTTTCTTTAAAGGTAGATCATTTTGATCCTACTATTGAAGAAAAACGATATATACCAGATGTACAGTTATTAGACTTAAAATCTGAATTAAGCACTATTAAAAAGAAATAAAGGAGATTTGATATATTTAAAAAGAATATGTATGTAAGTATGTGCAATTGAGCTGTAATGTATATATTTATTAATTGCCATAAATCATTTACAGACGTAATTTAAAAATCATTTTTATTATATAAATTTCAAAATATATACATAGATGATATATAAAATTAAATGTAAAGTAATTAAGTACATGCAAATACAGTCTCACATTTTTCTAAGAAGTAGATTTGTTCTGTTCATAAAAGACCAAAATGTACAACTTTTATTTTAGAACCTTCATCTGATTTTGAAGGTTCTGATAGTTTCTCATTATTGTCATCTTCTGTAAAATATAATATGTAGATATCACATTGATTAAACTAATATTAATTTAAATGTATTAAAATTTCTCATTACTTGATAATGGTTGAAAGTTCTTAAGGTAATCTTCATTACCAAGGCATAAAGGTAAACTTTCGGCTAATTCACGTTTTGGATCTGTTAAATGTAATTGTGTAACTGTAGAACGTTTTTGTCTGTATGAATGGCCCTGAAAAATATATATATTAAATTAGATTAAAAATCATATTATTACATTTAATTCTTGATATCACTTTTTCTTGCTTATCATTGCCGTTTAAAATACATATATATGAATGTTTCATACGTATCAAAAGTATGCTCACCGTGCCAGGCACCAATATATGTGTTACTGTATCCGAAAATTTAACCTTTGGCTTTTCATTAGTCGTTGTTGGTGTATCCATAAAAGTAAGACATGGGGGACAGGTTTTTGTATTAGAAATTGGTGTAGTTATAACAGGTAATGGTGGTATATTGGATGAGACTTTAACTTCTTTAGTAATACTGGTATTTGTACTGTTTTGAGGCATTAATTTTGAATTTCTACCATCAAATCTGTTTTGTGCATTATACGTGGAATGAAAATATGTGTTATTCAATTTCGTGTTATTTATGCTGCTATGAATATTAATATTATCACAACTGCCGTGAAAGGGAATGTAGTCAAGATCATAATTAAGTCTATAAGATCTGGAAGGTTTAACACTCGTGTATTTGTGTTGATTAGGAGAAATATTAGATGTAGAATTTTGTCTTTGTAACAAGTGTGATGTAACATTCATTGTTTTGACTGGTGAAAACTTTTGAACAGATTCATCTATTTCTGCCAATCCAGATGTACTTCTGGATATGGGAAAGTTTTTTCTTGGAAGGCTCTGAAAGTAATTCGTAAATGAGTTGGTCAAAGAAGGCGGTGGAGGAACGTTAAAATCTACTTGTTTTTTCCCAGTCAGCGGTTGCTGTACTTTTACAATACTATGGCTGTTTTCTTTATTCAAACTTTTAGAGTTGCTGTCACAAGAATTTGATATATGATCTTCAAGAAAATTGAATGAAGTTGACTTAAGATTATTGTGACTGTTATAGAAAAGAGATGTTAATTTATTTCCTGTAACATTGTCGGAAAAAGTTTTAGCTGTAAAGTCATGCATTGCCGTGGAAGATTTTTTAGAAGAACACAAAGTATTTTCGGATTTACTATTTGTTATTAGATTATTAAAAGAACCTTCATACGACGTTGGAATATCAGAGCCACATGTACTAAAAGATGTTGACATAATATTACTGTCCATATTGTCTAATGAAGATGTTAAAAGATCAGAGGGTACATCTACAGAAACAGAATCATATGTTGGATTATTAAAAGGCGTTGATATAAAACTATTGTCCTGTTCTAAAGTTGTTGTAACTGAGATACTGGGTATATTTTCAAGGGAATAATGTATCTCATTGACTAAAGGCTTGCTCAATGTAGTTTCAGAATTGTCATTACACCGAGTAGTGACAACTGATTTTCTGTCATTTAGAGATAAACTTCCGAACGATGTAGTCATTAAATCGTCAGAAATGTTATTAAAAGATTGTGAATCGCTAGTGTTGTTCATTGTAGATGCTGATGTTAAATTTGTGTGACTTCGATATGTTGGTTTATTAAATGATGTTGATGCAAAAAATGTATTTGAAAGATTTGACGAATGACTAAAAGAAGTTGTAGAAAGACTACTGCTTGGTGCATTGAAAGATGTTGAAACTAGGTTATAGTCGTTTTTATTACTAGACGGAATGTCATTAAATGATGTAGGTAATAGGTTCTTATTACTGTGATGAGGAAGGAGAACTGGTAATGGTGGAATTTGACTATTAGACTCTTTTCTATAGATATGACTTTTGAAGTGCTTTGTATCAACTTGATTTTTTTTCGAAGAATCTTCGCTATCTTCGCTACAAGATTCCTCTCCCTTATCGCTTGTCGAATCAGAGCATAAAGAACATGATGCTCTGGAACATGTAGAATCTGTAAACTTTATATATCATAATAACTGCTTTCAAAAAAAAATTTCTTTCTTTCGTAAAACATATAATTTGATTCTCACGTGAACTGCTGCAGCTATTTGATCTACTTAGTATCTGTTCAGCCTTTTCTCTTGCTGCAGTTGCCATTGTCATATCGCTTACAACCAGTGCATAAAAATGTATATCCATAAAAAGGTCATGATCATTTAGATCTATAGCAAGCCTAAAAGCTTTTTCAAACATTTGATACCTAAGTGAATTTAAATATATGCATATGTAACACAATAGTCGAATATTTGTAAAACCTATTCACTCATATTACCTTAGTAAATGGTGGAAAAACCGTCTTGTCAAGTCTCTTATTTCATCTCCATATTCTTCTTCGATAGCTTGGCTTATTGGCTTAACTGGTACATGAAAACTACCCAGTGCATTTTGTATAAGGTCTAAAGAATATTCGTATGGTTTTTATACATATCTTTATTATAAAATGGTAGAGAAAAAAATCGAAATTTACTTTCACGTTCAGACGTCAGTGGCAACTTGAATAAATAATTTAAAATTTGATTAAGGGTATGCATGCAAATGCGAGGATAAGTATCCCAATTGAGTGATAACAATAATGATGTTGCCTGTTCAATTTGAGATAAGGATAAATATCTCTTAACTAGTATATCACCAGAAAGTGTATCACCATCCAATACTTTTATAACACCCATAGGTCCACTGTCAACAAATTGTATTTCTGTTATCTTATATATTTTTGTTCTTTAACACATTTATACTGACGCAAACATATCAATTATGATTTATTAACAATTTAAAACATCGTACCGTTGAAAAAGCAACAGCAACAACGAATTTCCATGACTGTAAAAATCTGTGCAACAGTTTGGATCACCTTTTTTATTCCATTCCATACGTACTAATGCTGGTTGAATTCTATATGATGTGTAAAGTATCCACTGTTAACATCTGTATTAAGTTATTATAATTATATATAAAAGTGATACTACCTAAAGTACGAAGATAAATCCAGAATATTAGCAGGTGTTGCTTCCTCACCTAGAGTTTGACTCCTAATACATGACAGTGAAATATCAAAATGTTGAAATTGACCTCTGTCATTCCCAATGGCAAATATTATTCCATCGCTATGCCATGACGCTAATGTAGGTATCTTAAAAATATATGTATTAATATTCAATCAATTATCCAATATTATCATTTGGTATAAAAATCTTACTTACGAATGCTGCCTTTACATTAGCAGTAGTGGCTCTTGGTTGATCATATATTATAACAGAACCGTCTATACAACATAACAGTAACAATTCCTGATTCGGTGAAAATTTAACAGAGCTTGTATGTGTAGGTAAAGGTACAGATATTACTGCTATTCTTTGCAACTTGTCCTGTTGAGATACTTCATATGTACGCCACTCTACTGTCACTTCCCCCTGTATTATATTAATAATATAAAATTCAATGCTCGACTAATATGAAATACATTACAAGTAATATACAGTGATCACCTTTCTTGATACTTTTTGTTCTACAGAATGAATGACATTATCATGACATGCATCAAATGTTATACATAAAGGATCAAATTCACTACGTATGTAACAAATCAATTCTAGTTTTACTCTGAAAATGAAAGTAAATTAGGTATTTGCTGTTTCCAAGAACATAAAACACTACATCTAGTTATCTTTAAAATACAATTCAATACAACTACAACTTGATATAAGAAGAAATTTCTGCTTTTCATACCCTATAAGTCTATAGAGATGTATATTGGCTCGATCATGTTCTTTTACAGCAGGACTCCATGGATAAACTTCATTCATTGTAGATTTCCACCAAATTAATATCTATGATATAATATAAATCTCTCATTGTGGATTATTATATTAAAAGATACAAGTAAGTCCATTCTATTTACAAAAAGAACTATACAATACTATTTTAACAATATGCAGAATAAATGTTACTCAAAGTAATATTTATTTCATGTGTATTAAAATGTTTACCAAGTCACCAGATTTATTAGTTTGAACTTTCTTATCCAATCTACGACCATTGGGGCCAAATAAATCAATTGTAGATATTTTTGGTTCAAGCTTACTGATTTTATCAAAAACATGTCTTCTTGTTCTTGTAAAATGTACAAGTGTTACTTGATTGTCATTATAAGTACAAAGTATATGATTTTTTGTGATTATTACTGTAAATACAAAAAATTACATATTGTTAAGAAAAAAATATAACAAAAAATTATGATCTATTCAGTTCTCTATTAAAGTTAATTTTTACCATCTGATATGTGTTCAGATAATTTCCCTATAAGATATTTATCAAAACATATCTTTTGTATGTCTCCAGTGGCAATATTAACTTGTATTTGTATTAGTAAAGCATTACTGAGCATCAACTGTGAAATGCAATTGTCATACCACTGACAATATATAATTGAATTATCCTTCAATTGATCCTAAAAAATGCATCAAAGATGGCATATAAACATATCATTATTTGCTGTAAGTGTTTGGTCAGAATTTATACCTCTAAGTATTTTATGAAATCTTTTAATTTGTTTCCTTTCTTATTAACTGGTACATATATCATACCACGTTTTTGGCTATAAGATCTTTTACCTTCATTGTGCAAATTATCAATGCGTTTGTCATGATACCTACAATAATTGAAATTATATGTGATGTCTTTATTTCCTTTTTATAAACAATATATTGGTAAAAATTTCCAACAATGTATAAATCACTAAGAACATTTTATTATTACGAAAAGTGTAACAGTAGTTTACATAAAATAATTGGAATGACTATTTAATCTCACCGAAATGCACCAAAATCATTATTTTTTATATTAACATTATCATCGAAAGTCCATAAATTCACTTCCTCGAGTAAAGTAACCATTATAAAAAATGTCTATAATACCATTGAACCTTTACATAAAGCGATACTTATAAATGTAAACATAAACACATGCGCATAAGAAGGATTGTGTGGTATTGTATCAAAAGAATTGTTGAGAATTGTTTTAACACAAAGCATAAACAACATATGCAACAGATGTAAAAGCATAGATGTGGCATAGGATAGACCGACTGCCAGAACGACCAGAAGCAGAGAGTTAGGTCCATCTATGTTGAAGTATGAAAAACTTGATTAAATTCAAATTCTAAAAGTCATTAAGAAAGAAAATGACATTGCCACTATTGTTTTGCATTTGCAGCACAAAAAGAATTAGGCAGTGCTGGTCCTAGAACCATATTAGTATTTCGAAATTATCGCCGTTTTGATCGTGAAGGTTATCAATAATTAGACTTGAAATAAGCATTTGTAATGATTTATTTATTAAGGACACCGATACGAGATCAATGAAGGACCCTAATCTCTTCTCATTATTATATTACATAATACAGATTATTCTGTTTCGACCACAGTTGATAATGAAGAGGAGATCATAATCCTTTTGTCACAGCCGAGGTATAGAATTCTATAGTGCTGTCTAGACGTATCTGTAAAATGTGAGCATAGTTTTTCGCATTTCCTCATTTACCCATTGCGGAATAATATTACCACAGATAGAGAATTATTTTTTAGTGATCGGTTAACTAGGAAAATGTAAAATAAACGACACATCGGATACTTCTTGACAGCTCAATGGGAGCGTGGCTGCATGTCCGGAGTACGCTGCCTATCTTCCAGCGCACTACAGCAAGCAATTATGAGAATTTCGAATAAAGAATTGTAATAGAATCTCGAAATAAGAGATTTGAAAATGAATATTATTAAAATTAGTATTCAATTATAAACTTTCGATTAGTAATATATAGGATAATATACTGTCACGAGATGGGGAACCACTCGTTTTATTCTTTTAAAGAAAACATTTATGGATGTTTATATAACGGTTTGATGCTATATATTGTATATGAATTAATTAACAATGAAAGTATAATAGAAGCGCTATAATACGAGCAACTGTGCCCGCTACAAATCTATACAGAACTAAATTCCGTTCGTGTAATTATCATAGAGCCTTAAATCCCCCCATCTTAAGTGATACCCTTATAGATGCACATTGTCACTATTGGTTAAGCCGGCCAAACGTAAAATTCCATATTGCAACGTGAACTGATAAGATCCGTAACATGTCTTACGGTTTTTCATAAAAGATTCACCGTTTTACCACACCGTAGTTAAAATCGTTTTATCGGTAGATTTTCGTTAGTCAGTTACACTCTCGGCCGACTAGGGGGAGTTGATCATTGGAAACGGCATACATGTTAATTGGCTGCACTTATCGCGTATTGTTGTTTCAGATGTAACTTTGTGTTTTAACTTTTGAAATTTTTTTATCAATGTAAGAGCACCTAACGTTACTAGATTATTATTCATTTTTGGTATTGAAAGAATTTTAAAAGCCTTTACCATTGATGGGTCCCTGTGGGTTTTTTTCTAACGAGGTAACATCTAACGATATTTTCGTTAACGTGTGTATATATATGTTGTGTATGTATATATAAATATTTATGTACGCACGTAAAATATATTTTCCCAAATATTAGAACCAATTAGAACATTATTTCAAATATATATGTATATATATTTTCGATATTTTTCGAGTATTTCAGTATCTTTGGAAATTTTCTAACGATATAGTACAGTGTGTATCAAATCAGATTTGCGCAAGGTTTGCTAATATTACATACACATTTTTTCCGCGTTTTTAAAAATTATTTTAAGAAGGTACATCTACGAAAAATATGCCGTCAAATATATCATATGTTCTCTGTTAAATAATGTGTGTAAAAGAATAAGTATAACATAAAAATATATTTTATATAGCCTGAAAATAAGTTTATTATTTTTACATATTTTCTAGACTATCTTAAGATAAAATGCTTAACATTCTTATTTTTCTACAGTGATATTTTTTAAACGATCAACATGCCACGCCAACATCGTCAGAAACAATCGTTCTTCATTAGGGAAGACACAAGAATTGCAGTTAATTTAACGCTAAAGAAATTAGTGGAAACTCCTGATCAGAAAGAGCTTGAATTTCCATCGTGTTACACTGCGCAGGAAAGGTGTTATATTCACAACCTTGCATATGAACTTGGTTTAGAATCTAAAAGTAGAGGGTATGTTCAGAAGAAAAATATATTAAATTATTATGTTAATAATGATGTTACTTATAGAATACACAAATGAAATTTTTTATATGCAGCAAAGGTACAAATCGCTTTATAACAGTATATAAGAGAGAAGGATCGACGATAGTTCAGGCAGATGCTGTAATAAAATTACAGAAAGTAACGAGGCAAAGTATCTATAATTTGTTGCAAAGTTTCCCATTAAATTATAAAGAATGCCAGGATCTACTCCCACCTATCGAGCGGGAACGTTCGATGAATTCGGATGGTACGAACTAACAGTATTTATATTTGTTCAGTTACTTCCTATTTTATTATTATTACTACTTTAATATTATTACTACTTTAATATTTTAGAATTCTGATAATTTCTATATTACAAAATATAATTTGTCTGCATTAAATGAAATTATAATGTTATTATTATTAATATTTTATTTCCATTATTTACAGTGAACAGAAACAATAAGGCAGTGGGTAGATTAAATAACAGTGTACCACAAGTACCACAGTTGAAAACTAATTTCGATGTATTGAATTTTCGCAAATCTCTTCCTATTTTTGGAGTCAGAGAGGAAATTCTTAATGCTTTGAATAGCAGTCAAGTGGTTATAATAGCAGGTGAAACAGGAAGTGGTAAAACTACTCAAGTTCCTCAATTCATTTTAGAATACTGCCAACAAAAACACCAAGCTTGCAGAATTATTTGCACACAGCCAAGGAGATTGTCGGCTGTGTCCGTTGCTGAAAGAGTAGCATTTGAAAGGGATGAAAAAATTGGCCAAACGTTTGGTTATCAAATAAGGCTAGAGAGTAGAGTTGCTCCAAAAACTCTTTTGACATACTGTACAAATGGTGTATTACTTAGAACTCTGATGGGAGGGGATTCTGCTCTAACAACTGTAACACATGTTATTATAGATGAAATTCATGAGCGTGACAGAATTTGCGATTTTCTATTAATAGCAATAAAAGATGTATTGCTGAAGTATGAAAATTTAAAACTTGTGCTCATGAGTGCTACTATGGATGTTAACATTTTTATGAAATATTTCAATAAATGTTCTGTTATCAATGTTTATGGTAGGTCATATGACGTAGATATATATTATCTTGAAAACATTCTGAAAATGACTGGTTATATGACTAAAGAAATGATTTCAAAACGAAAAGAATTTATGAATAAGAAAGATCAACGTAAGGCACTAGAAGCTTGGACTCAATATAAACCCCAGCCATTAGGTGCACATGCTACGAATGAAAGATATCTACTGCCTGCTCCTAGTAGGCCTCAACAAAATGAGTCTGTTCTTGAAAATGTTAAATTAGAGCCATGGTTAATAGAAGAAATGGATAAAAGTATTTCCGATGCATGGTTATATGGCACCGAAGATAATTTTGCGCAACTTTTACACTTTATACTTTCTGAAAATGTTTCTGTAGATTATCGACACTCCCAAACGTCCGTAACTCCGCTTATGGTCGCCGCAGGTAGAGGCTGCCTTAACACATGTGAAAAACTTTTAAATTTGGGTGCAAATTTAAGTTTGAGATCGGGAAATGAATGGACTGCTTTAGATTGGGCAAAAAAGATGAATCAAACCGAATGTTCTGAGTTGATTGAGGCATACATGAAAAGTTACAATTGTGCATTGCAAGATGATACATCAAAGTATGTCAAGGATATAACACTTTCGGAGGAAGATAAATTTTTGCTAGACATTTATCAAAATACATTTAACGACGATAATATTAATTATGATTTGCTTCTGCAATTAATTTTATATATTCATTTAAAAATGCCTCCCGGTGCTCTCTTGGTATTTTTGCCAGGATATGATGATATAGTTACAATGAGAGAAAAAATAAATGGCGAAGAAAAGCAAATGAATCAAGGTTTTCGATACAGTCTGTTTGTTCTTCATTCAAACATGCAAACAAGTGATCAAAAGAAAGTATTTAAACCTAGTCCTCAAGGAACTAGAAAAATTATCCTTTCAACAAATATAGCTGAAACAAGTATCACTATTGATGATGTTGTTTATGTCATTGATTCGGGAAAAGTTAAAGAAAAGGCGGTTGATGCTATATCAGGAGTATGTACACTTAATTCCAATTGGATTTCTCAAGCTTGTGCAAAGCAACGTAAAGGGAGAGCAGGGAGATGTCAGAAAGGCATTTGCTATCGTTTATTTTCTTCTATCAGATACGATAGCTTACAACCATATCAGACTCCAGAAATTTTACGATTACCTTTACAAGAATTATGTTTATTCACAAAACATTTAGCTCCAGGAAA
This sequence comes from Cerceris ruficornis, assembly GCA_963989415.1. Lineage (NCBI taxonomy): Eukaryota > Metazoa > Arthropoda > Insecta > Hymenoptera > Crabronidae > Cerceris > Cerceris ruficornis. Next base: position 37,405,132 of record OZ022517.1, on the reverse strand, counting down.
TACACCAATTGCCGAATTTTTAGATAGAGCTTTGGAACCTCCCTCTAACATAGTGACAAGAAATGCAGTTCAGTTGTTAAAAACTATCGATGCATTAGATCCATGGGAAGATCTCACTGAATTAGGAAGTCATTTACTTGATTTACCTGTTGAGCCACGGCTTGGAAAAATGTTACTATACGCCGTAGTCCTGAAATGCTTAGATCCAGTATTGACCATTGTCTGTAGTTTAGCATACAGGTTGGTATTAATCATGAAATTTGTTGTAATTGCTCATTAACAGAAGAATATGAAATATTATTTCGAAATGTTACTTTTAGAGATCCTTTTGTTTTACCGTCACAACCAGCACAGAAAAGAGCTTTGGCAATAGCACGTCAGAAATTCGCAACCGGTACGTACTCAGATCACATGGCTGTACTACGTGCTTTCCAAGGCTGGCAGAATGCACGTGCAAGCGGTAAAGAACGCATATTTTGCACACAAAACTTTATTTCCGCTGCTGTGATGGAAATGGTAGTTGGAATGCGTACTCAACTCCTTGGTCAACTTCGCGCATCCGGATTTATAAAAGCGAGGGGACCAGGAGACATTAGAGACTTGAATTCTAATTCTGAAAATTGGGCAGTTGTTAAAGCAGCTTTGACTGCGGGTTTATATCCAAATCTAATACGAGTGGACAGAGAACATTTGCAATTGAGAACACAGTATGTATATTCTTTAGGTATTCCGGAGTTTCCGAATGTTACAATGATTGCAGTATTCTTATCATTATCATTATAAAATTCTATAGGAAAGAGGTAAAAGTATACTTCCATCCATCTTCTACATTAAGAGATTTCTCAAAATCTCCTACCACAACATCGTCGCAAACGCATGCCACTAATGTGGAATCTTTACCATGTGATTGGCTGCTTTACGAAGAAATGTGTCGGGCAGGGCGATTTTGTCATGCCAAAATGGTTACATTAGTTAACCCATTGACTGTAGCACTATTTAGCGGACCAGCGAGATTACCAATAGACGTAATTTACGAAGCTGAATGTAAGCATTGATGATAAATATGATTATTACCTAAAAGAGGTGAACGCTGGTTCACCCTATAGATCAGTGGTGTTTAGTTGCTTTTCAGGGTGGTTAAGGGAATTCAGCCTGAACAGCTGCCATAGTTAACGGAAAAAGTACGGGCAAGGGAAGCTGTTCATTAAATAATCGCATGTTTAGTGCTACATTCTTGATTATTAACTAATACACTGCCCGTACACACAGTAACTGAACAGCACTGTTATAGATATTGGGAATATATCTTTTTAATATTGTCATTCTTAACTATCAACAGCTGTACCAGAAAGTGAATCAGATTCCGAGGCGGACGAAAGTCACGAAGGAACGATATTCAAACTTGATGATTGGATAGTGTTCAAACTTGATCCCGAAACAGTACGATTCTTCTTATATTTGAGACAAAAATGGAATGCCTTATTCCTAAGGCGGATGAAAGCACCAAATAAAGCTACATCTCAGTTGGATGAGAAGATAATAAATACCTTAGTGAGCGCAATTACAAATGAGGAGCAAGCGTGTGGTCTTCAACAACCGTCTGGTATTGGTCAGAGACCACGTCCTCTAATAGTCGATTATTATCCTGCCAATGCTAGAAGAGCTGACGATCTTGCAGAGGTAATTTTTACCTGAATTTACTTTATGCTAAAAATTAAGACGATTTATGTCAGTGTATTATTAACTTGACGTATATCTATGTACATTGTTTTTTTCAGAGAAATTTTTAAGGGTGGAGGATACTGCCAGTATGCACGATGTAGGATAACTACTTCATTTTTTCTTTCTTCCTATATGTTATTCCTTGCAAAATTGCAATGATATTCTGGTATTTATAGATGCGAAAATTTTATGAAGATGCAATGTATTATTTTTAAAAAGAACAGACAGGGTATAACAGCAAAGTGCCACTGACTGTATGATCTTGACAATTGCATTGCGATATTTCAGTATTAACGAAGATTATAAAAGAATGAAAATTTTTTGTTCAGATCAGTCACATAACTCTAATGTATATTTTTTATTTATGTATCAGTTGACTAGCGTTATGCGATTGTGGATAAGCTTATATCAATCGTGTACTATTTTCTTATTACAAATTATATTGCTTTGAACAGTTAGCATGGATTTCTCGGAGTATCAAAAGCGAAATCTATGCAAATTGTCCGGGACAGTACTAAAAAATTTATGAGTATGATTTATATCATCTGTTATTATGATATGATATTGAGTATTATTAAATAAAGAAGTACGTGACACTACGGCTTTTTACGAAATGCACTTTGTTTAAAAAGGTGCTGTTTTGTTTATATTGCTTCATATATATTATTCCATTTTACTATCACCATAGTATGGATTTCATATGGAAACAATGGAGTAAATCTTTGTACCTTTTAAATAACGTGATATAACGTATAGATATTACACAAAGTAATTTATTTACATTTTATACTGTGTGTAAGATATGTAATATTATAATTTACTATCCCAAGTAATGGCACGTAATTAAGATAAAAGTACAATTAAAAATTTCTTTCGATCATTGTTACGAATTAAGTTTACTCAAAATTGTAAAATGTGATAATTGAAAGAAATATTTATACATTGTTTCTTACAGAAGTGTGGTTTGCGATATCTCGAAAAGGGGAAAGTTAATTTTATGGTAATTTAATTGCTTTCAAGTATTTCATATCAAGTACAAAGTCTGTTGGTATTTTTAGAGATTCTAAAAGTAATAAATTATAGGAAAATTCTTTATTTTCTATGTAACAAGCTAACCCATATGATCCTCTGTGTTACGAGCCAGGGATGTTGATTCAGGGCGTGGCTGTAAACTTATTATTTTTTTAACTAGGATTCGATAATAGCAGATACATTCTGTGATAGGGGCAATGAGCTGCAAAATAGATGGAAGATTTATAACATGTCATAACGAGCATAATGAGCTACAGGGATAGGGCTGCTGGTATAGGCTACATAAGGTGAAGTGTGCCATAAGGATCAGAACCGTCAACGAAGATTGCAGTACATTTTATGCAGCAGAAATATATCATTGTGAGATCGTAGAGTGCTTCAATATCAATATGAATTAAAGTTTTCTTAATTAATTATAATTCAGTTAAATGTGAAAGTGCATAAATACATTTAAAAGTCCTGAGTTATACGAATAATATTCTCGTTAATTACAAAACTGTTGTATTGTAATGAATGTAGCAATGAAGTTAAAACGGTAATGTGTATCCAATACCTCTGGAAAATATTTCCTCTGTAATATGTATGTCATTGGCGTGGTGGTTTGGGACCCACCTAAAACTGTAGGTCCCAGCCATATCAATCATACTACTTACAATCAGAAGTATGGAAACGAATTAGTGTGTAGTTTGGAAAACTCCATGACAAGTAATTATGAAAGTTACTCAATGCCAACTGATAATCATGTAAGAAACAGTAACTGATGTAAATGCCTAATAGTTTCTTCTATATGGTAATAACTTGGAGCATTACTTTCTGAGTAACTATAAGACATTTTTACAGAAACTGAACTCTTTCAAGCTACCCTTTGGCAGGCAAAAGAAATAGTGTTTCAACTTAAGGACTCTTCAGCCTAAGATAGAGGTCATGAGATAAACTGTATAGAACACTTTCTACTTCTAATGCACATTTTAGAAAGAAAGATATATTTTGTGCATCTAATATTACATGTATGTAATGTCGAAATTGTCAATAAGTAGCAATAAACTCTGCATTTATGTTGATACACTGTACAAAGATATTAAAATATTCAGTGTGGTAATAAAATAATGAGTATCATTTAACTATAATTCACCCTGTGTTAAATTTGTTAGCATTACATTTATAATTGGCTTGTGTTTGTAAATTTATGAATAATTCCTAATATTCTACTCCAATAATTAATGCAATTAGAAATGTGATATATGGTCACTACTGCTCATTACTATGTTAATGTATAATGAATCTAGGAATTGTTAATTGATTTTAAACCCCTTATGCAAGACAATTGCTTACAGAAGTGTTTGAAAAATTATAAACATCTTCGATTTCATTAAATTTAGTATATAATAAACATTAAGATATATATTTAGCCAAATTTTATTTTTAACTTTGTAAAAGTATCATCAATTTCATTTACTTTGAATTCGATTTTTACTTAAATTTTTGTCTCGGTTATACGTGTAGTTTAAAACACTAAACACTGTATGATGCAAAATACATCGTTATGATACAATACAATGAAAACTAAAGGAAACCTTTGTCCCTACTTTAACACGTGGTACGATAAGTTTTGTAATCAGCACATTATGAGCATCTTCGACTTTAACGTAGCTTACTTTAAGACATGTTTTTTTTAGTATTTTCATATTACATTTAGCAGTGTCATGTTTAATAAAAGTTAAGGAAATATTCGAAAATGTCGTCTGCTTCATTTAATTTTCGTCGTATGTCAACCGCGGCTAGAATTTTAGAAAAATCAAAGATATTTTATCCTAACCTTATGCCTTTCGTCCGTTGTAAATCAGGTAAGCTTATATGAAACTTTATAAAATATTTAATAATATTAATTTGTCATAATACAATCATTATTCATTTCTATTATAGATAATGTAGTTGTCACAATTGCCGATGTTTCGAAGGAAATAAAATCGGCAAAGAATCCGGAATACGTTCCGAGAAAATACTGTAAGTTATGACTTGACATTTCACACTAAATTACGTTTCTGATTTCGTTATTTAAATTTGTCATGTTTCCGGAAATAGTATTGAAGACACCTGATCAAGGAACTCTTAAACATTTGAAGTGGATGCTCCAAAAGGATGTTCTATCGCAGGACATGTTTTTAATGGGTGGACCAGGTACTGGAAGACGAAAATTGGCCTTATCTTTTCTTGAACTCACAGGGCGTGAGCTAGAATTTATTGCACTGTCTAGAGATACCACAGAAGCCGATTTGAAGCAGAGAAGAGAAATTAAAAATGGTACAGCGTATTATCACGATCAAAGCGCTGTAAAAGCTGCTACCAATGGCAGAGTTCTTGTTATTGAAGGTGTAGAAAAAGCTGAAAGAAATGTATTGCCTGTTCTAAATAATTTATTAGAGAATCGAGAGATGCATTTGGAGGATGGTAGATTTCTTATACCTGCAGCACGTTACGATAAACTACTCGAGGTATTTATATAAGCCTATCATTTTGAATTTCGTTCATTTATATGTAAAGTTTAATGACCCAAATTAAGAAAGTACATTTAACTTTCTAATATTTTAACTACTTTTCCAGATGCATAGTCAGGAAGAGTTAGATGCATGGAGATTAGTTAGAGTCAGTGAAGAGTTTAGAGTGATTGCATTGGGTTTGCCAGCCCCACGGTATCCAGGCCATTCATTGGATCCACCCCTTAGATCTAGGTTTCAAGCCAGGCATATTCCACCACCAACATTTGAGGTAAGCGCAGTCAAGCATTAACTATAATTTTAGAATAAGAGTAATGATTCTGCAATATTTATTGAGTAAGATATATTCTTTCCCTTCATAGCTTAAAAAGTCTTGATGTTCCTGAGATTAATACAATAAATTATATTAAAATTTGTATACTTTCTAAATATTGTTTAAATATTAGAAATATGTAAAGCTAAAGTTTATCATCTGATAGATTGATTTTGAACATCAATTAACAATTTAACTAAAGTAATATGAAAATGATAAAGTATAAGAATAAATCAGTTATTAGGTATATGAAAATTTTTATATAATTATACATGATATATTTGAAAAAATATGTTGTCTTACAAATGCTTGTTTTTACGCGAAATTCGAAAAAAATGTCTTCCATAAAAGTTGTGCAGTTTCATTGTCATTGTACTTTGCCCCCCCATAAAACTATGCAAATTTTCGAAGAAACATTTTTTCAAATTCTGTGCTACAACGGGAATTTTCAAGATGATAATAGTAATAGAACAGAATATTTGCTAAGTGCGCTGATTAATGGACAAGGTCGGGCGACCTTCTCATTAATAAAATTTAAAAAACAAATTTGCGCGTTTTCATTACTTCTAGGTGTATCGTTATGACACTTTCGGCAGTTACTATTACACGTCGCATTGTTGAAGTACTATCGTATTGAAATCCGATTTGCATTCTTATCAATTCGATAAATAAGCACAACAAACTTTTATATACAATCTTATCTTCTTTCTTAATTATAATTCTCGCATGCACAAGTCCACCTTTTATAGTGTATGTTGACTATTGAATATTGTTTTTAACTAATGAAAAAGTATATACTATAATGAATAGAATTACTTATAATGTGGCAAACAGTACTTTAAATATCTGAATTCAAAGATATTAATAACACAGATGCACTCGCCGTTAGCTAACAGTTCATACGTTATCTTCATTTAGAAATTGATTCTCTACGAGAATTTACAACGACAATGTTAACAAATCTATCATTACATCATATGATAGTTATTGTTTAATATCAATTTGTTATAGTTATTATTTAACATGATTTACTTGTCGCGTGACATTAAAACGTATTGCAGCATAAAACGAACACGATTCATGTGACAATGTTCCGTAATTACCGGCACGCTTTCGAGAAGACGGTGGCACATATAATTTGCAGAAGTTTTACCTGATTTATGGGAAGGTAGTATCATACCATTAGACATGGGGTGCGGAGGTCGCACCAGCCCCTCCATGAGTCCATCCCTTCCGGTACTCCTTTCCTTCGTATATAAACTCTACTCGTCGCTGCGCTATGGTCACAGTCGTCGTGGCTTGGATCGCGTGTCCCGAATAGCACAAACCTTGTTTGTCCTCCTCTTCGGTTGGCAGTCAATACGTCGGAATTCGGTCGAACGACAGATCCGACGTACCGTGTCGTTGAAACTGAAGAAAATGTTTTATCGAAAGCGCTAATAAAAAAATCTTGGCTGCTGAACGTGACACTTTAATTATTATATTTTTAAACACTTGCATTTTACCTGTACTTGAATACTTTCATTTAATATCTGACAGATTTAAGTATATATTTAATGAACATATATATGGTCGGCAAAAAAGAGACGATATATTTGAAAATATTTTGCCACGAGTATCTTTCTACTCATTGTAGCATTCTTTGTACGGGGATACAGATGATACTTTGAGAGAGGATATTATTATTAAGAATTATTAAAGAGTAATCTAAGAACACAAAGTGTGGAAACTTTTATGCTGGAGTTGTATTCTTTATCTTGAAAAAATAAATAAAAATGCCGGCCATATGGCCATCTTCCGAAAGACCAATGTCAGTACGCACTGTCTGGGTGAACGGTATCCGACACGCGATATTATCACCCGATGATCCTCTCGGAGACTCGAAATTACATCGGTGTCCAGGTTCATCCAAGGGAAAAAGTTACTCGGCAAAACCACAACAGCTAGAATCGAGGCTGGATCACTTAAGTAGTTGTTTCACCAACTTGAACGCGGTTGAGAAGAATTACAATGAGAATACTAAATCCTCGAGGGTGCTTCGTAGAGTATCAGCACCACCATGCCCTCGTACAATGATGAAGACCCCTGAAAATCCTTTAAACTTTCCTACGAGCAAAGACGTCAGAATTGCCGAAAGTGAACGTCGAAAACTGACAGGGAAACAGAACACTATAGAAGTTCTAATTGACGAGGAGACGATAAAGAATGAAATTAGCGTAAGAAAGATGCCTGACTCAGCGCGTCCCTGTACGTCGAGCTTAACGGAATTCAAGCAGGTTGAGGAATCATTCGATACTCAATGGAATCCTTTGTCCGAAAGGGTTCTCCAGTGGTTGGATCTTTCTGGGAAATCGCACGATTACGAATACGAAGACGTTGCCGAGAATAGTCCGAGATTTGAGGTAGAACGTAAGTGGACTCCTGTGCAGAGGAAGGATACGCGTCAGAAGCGTGAGACGTACTTAGGAAAGGAACACGTGGTGATACAAAATTATAAGTTGCTTAAGGAACGGAAGCAAGAATCTGTGGAAAAGGGAGAGAAGAAAGTTTTGGGAAAATTGTTGCCGGAAATAAAACCAACCAAAGATGAAAAATACTGCGAAGATAATGGAAAGAAAATTTCTGAGAGTGAAAATATGAAGGTGAAAAGGGACGTAGATGAATTTAAGTCCAATGAGAAAATATCGACGATGTGGTCACCTCCTGGTCGTTTTCAGTTGCACGTTATTATGCCAACTTTTCGCATTAAAAATAGACATACATCTTCGCAGGAATCATTGATTTAGGATTGAGAAAAAGAAACCGGAAGCACGTAAACTAATTAATCTGTTGCTTGAGCACGAAAGGTTTTAGTTCCGTCGTCTCTTGTGTCGCATTTTACTTAACGCTACATTGCGTGCTTCGAAATAACGGCGAAAATTACTTTCTGTCGTAAAACGTCGCGTTTTCTCAGAGACTAAACTCTTAGCTTTAATAAAACTGCTGTAAATTTGCCTGGACTGAAAGAACGTTGGAGCGCCTTCGAGAAAAATAAAACTCGGGAAATTGTCAGTAATGTAATAGTCGTGAAATATTGGTGAAATTGTTGTAGTGTATATCGTGTAGTGTCACAGTACTTCAAAACTAAAAGGTAATTAGAGCTGTACACCTGTGTCGCAATTTATGCGAATTATCCGTTGCATGCAACTTCTTTTTACACGGCTAAAGATTGTTGAATAGTTCGTGAAATTATTGAACTTGTTAATGCGAAAGATAAATAAAAAGAAGACCCATTTCTGTTATATGGAGGTTTGTACATAATAATAATAATAATAACAGTTATAATTAAAAAAAGAATGTTGTGCTAAAAATATTAATTTTCCTGCGTCAGAAAAAAATCGCGAAAAGTAAGTATCGAGCAAGTCGTGGAATGGGTGTACTTTGTATTTTGAACTTACTATTGCCAATTTTATCAGTGAATAAACAAGAAATTTAAAAAAATTATCTCCGATAATTTCAGAATTGGGAATCATATTTGACTATTTCAAATCAGGAGGAGCAAATTCTGATTTGAATGCCATAGAAGAAATTGCAAAATCTGCCATTGCAATTTTTAATTTGCATTTTCCATTAAATTGACTTCATTGGCGATTAAATAAATTTAAGTTTGGCTATAAAAAAAATCTTTGTTAAATATTTCGTGACCTTTACCTTTTGCAGTACTTTGCAAGTTTAGCAACTATGCTTACAAATCCCTAAGAGTTGAGGGACTTCAATTAAATTTGAAGTAATTATTAAATAGGAAAACGTCCCTATTTATCCTGTTTCTAGCAATACTGGTTTCATTATTCCGCTAAAAGGAGCAAATTTAACGAAACCATTGAAATAACGGATTGCAGTATACCCAAATGAACACATGAAAACAAAACAAATATTTCGTAATAATCTCAAAACCCAATCTTGCGAGCCAACTTAACATACCGTCTGCTTAATCAGAAAATGTCAGAAATTCGCAACAATAAAATTTTGCAGGAGATGGTAAAAATGTAATTATAACTCTAATTTGTCACTTAGCATTTTCAATATTTTTACAGATAAACAAAACACCCTGACGTAATGTTTAAAATGCACAATTTCTAAAAATATTTTGTTTTTGCCTTTTGAACCAACTTTTGGTGGACCACTTTTTGGGAAAAAGTGATCATACGGCATAAGCCAAAGATATACATTTTGCACGTACTTTTTTCTCAAGTAGTCTGCTTTAACCCTTTGCACTCCGTTGTCGCCGCAGCGACGACATTTTAATAGAAGCTGATAACTCCACTGTCAGATAAATCCCGTCTATTTTTATATTTTTTTATAATGTAAAACATAATTTTAAAATATGTACTCTTCTTTTTTGACGACAAAGCAAGATTTTCAATTTTCCACAGATGTGTACTCGCGCCGAGTAAATAGTTCTGAAGTAGTTGGTAGCTCATAGCAAAAATTACTCGGAGCGCAAAGGGTTAAGAATACAAGAGCACTCTGTTATACTCAGTTTTTTATTCACACCCCATACAGATTTCACTTATTTGCCACCAGCGGTATTATTGTACACGTTTGACAGTATCCTATGACGTGCATACATTGCATTCGTTCCTGCATGATGCTTTTCAATGGAACTCAATACGCCATAATAAATCCCATTTCTATCAGAGAGTCAATCCGATAGGCATTATTCTGCGCGTGAGGAAATAAGAGAGAATGGTGCCGCTACGGGACGTCGCGACGCACGAGTTTACACGTACAGTGCCATGCACATTTGCAAATTTCTAAAAAGCGAATGAAATGTCAAACGTAATTAGAATCTACCGTGGACTTAATGTACCTTATAAACGAAGATTTTCGTGTCTGAAACGGGCTCCTAATAGGTATTTTTACGATTACTGTCACGTAGAGTCATTTTCGGACAACCACGTGTATATTATTATTTCCGATTTTCTGTAGGAATAAATCGAAGAAAAATCTTTTTCTTATCTATTAAGAATCTTGCTTTTATCTATGAAGAAGCCGGTGTTGTTAAATATAACTGTAGTTGTGCGTTAAGAGAATTAATAAATATTATTAGTAGCGGTACTGCCTTAATATCGAAGGTGTTAATATCACATTTATTTAGGAAGATCTCGATTGTCGTTTGGATTTTGATAACTGTAAAAAACTTGCGTATAGATTATTATTATTATGGTCTTTTACAATATAAAGTCTTTATGTCGATGTATAAAACATTTAAAATTTTGATACTGCATGATTCAAAATTATATAATCTGTCTTCCATTAACGCGTTATTTATATCTTTCTCTTCATGAATCTTACATTTCTTTTTAGTTTGTATTTTAATGTATATTTCCTGTACTTTATATAAATTTATATTACAAATAATAATTTTACTTGTGCTAACGTTTTAATTTTATTCGCGGATTACAAAGTTGCTCACAAAATGCAGCAATATTTCATGAATTGTAAACAGTTTAAAGAAACATTTCGGACTATAAAATTTATACGATATTTTTTTCCGCATTTTTGGATGAAAATTTTCAAATACCTGATACAAGAATCTAGGTACATTGAACTTCGACAATCGAAGTTAGTAAGTCGCGTGTTCGCGTCTCCAAATGGATCATTAATATCGCGATTGTCTGGCAACGTGTCTTAAGAACTTTTGTCTAACTTCGTAATTTAAAGATATTTATCGCGACTTACGAAGGACGTAGCTTTGATCTTATCTTGAACTCGGACTTTTGTTGAAAACTCTTATTAATCGTTAACTTTTTCACATTTAAAGTCATTACGAGTAACATTAGGAACGAAGGAGAGATGCAAACTGTGATTTGCTCCAATACTCATTTTATCATTTCTTTATGTCGATGTTTTATTAATGAGTTATTTTTCTATAAGTGAAAATGATAAAAAATTACCAAAAATTTAAATAAACTTTGAACTAATATTTAAATAAACATAAATGACAATTTACGTTATGGGAATACCATATTATTCACTTAAAGCAATCAAAATAAGAATCATTTGATTATTTCTTTGAATGGTATCGCAATGTTTTCCTTGCTAACTTTTGCATTCAAAGTTTTAATGGTAAAGTTAAGTGATTATGAACTGATGATCATAGTAGTCATTATTAGGTTAATGGAGTTAATTTTCAGTTGTTTAATCACAGCTTAAAAGTTTAATCTTCTGCTGCTCTATACACATTATAACTACCTATCGATATTCCGAAGTAACAGCAGTGCATAAAAAGAAAAAGTAGAGTTGAAATACAAAAATAAAATATATTCAAGACATACCCCTAAAGTAACAGTAAATTTCAGAAAGTTAAATTGGGTATCTCTAATTTTCATGCTTTTCAATATTTCGAGCCCCAACTTTACCAACTTCAATTAAGGATTCACTTTTTTTTCTTTGCATGTGTAACGTCATTTTAAAAACTAAAAATAACGAACCAATAACCGTAAAATCAGTCTACAAATATTGCCTGCCAGATGAATGATCAGATGACACGAATTTTAACGCGTCTGGCAACCATAGTAGAAATGCAAAGGTATACTTAACATTACCCATTGTCTAAATTCCCCATGCGTTAAAGTTCAAAAGTCGATTTCGAAATATCGAAGAAATTTACAGCAGGCGAGATAATGCGAAAATTTGAAAGCTCTAACGAGAAACTAAAGTTACACGATTCACCGAGATAAAACAGCCAGGACGACGGGTGTCGAACTACGAAATTCTTCCACTTTCGCGATAGTACATTGCAAATTGCCGAGAGAATCGTATTTTCCTCCGGCGCGCGATTATTGCCGATAGATTCGAGAATGTAGTCCAATTGAAACTTTTCGATGGAAATCAGCAAGCTATCTCGAGGATTCCGTGTCGAGTGGCAGTTATTCCTGTTGGCGTAGAGTCGAAAGCTCTCGGTGCTAATCACTTGGCTGGTCGGTTTCAAACAAATCGCGGTGTAACATTCCGTACGCGGAGCTGTTCACAATTATGCGGGTTATGCGGCTTTCGAAATGCCGGAAACACTGTCGAAGTCTTGCGGGAGAACCGGAAGTACAACTGGACGCGTGTCACGGAAGTTGTAAATTATATCATTTTTTTTTCGATGGTTGAAAAAATGCTTTCCGGATTCTGTCTTGCAATTGATTTCATGACTTAGAATATCTTTTTGCTGTGCTTATTTTAATTGGGAATTGAATTGGTTGCATTTTAAGACATCTCATTATTTCTTGTAGGTCTTGTAGTAATCAGATGTTTTAGATATATGTGGGGTAGTAATATGTATGCTCATTTCTATTTAGTAATTGTGGAAAGTTTCAGTTTTGAAAAAATTAGTTTCCGCCTGTGCATTTTTCTACTTGAATTGCTACAGTCATTTTGCCTAGGGCTTAACGTTTTAGGTGGGTTGAATTAGGTACCTTAACACGTTGAATGCCATGGGGGTCACCGATGACCGGCGCTATTGAATTCAATAAAATTTCATATGACTTTCAAATTGTAATATTTACGAAATTTCTAATACATACAATAATTAAATATTGGCATTAAAAAGGTAAAGTCCTGCTGACTATACAACTATTTGTGCCTTTAAGGTTTCCGCTTGAAAAGATGTGATTTTAACAGAAAAAGTTTCACTTTAGTAAAAATCATGAAACTAAAGAAATACCGGTGGCGTTCAACGTGTTAATGAATTAGGTAGGTCGAACCGTGGGGTCTACGATAAACGTACCACAGAGCAAAAACCTCAAAGAGGCGATGAAAGAATTGAACTCAAGGTCAAGGTCATGTGATGATACAACCGCGTTAATATATGTGGATAAAGAAATTATATCTGTCATCAAGTGCAAAATAAAACCCTAAGAACTGTTAATCTACTATAATTATTTGAAGCGTCAATAATACTTCCAATTCCCTCGCCTCAAAGAGAAAAAAAAACGCGATTATTTCTTTTTAATTTAGGTTTTCTTTCTCTAGAAGATAGACTTATGTTTTAACAATTGTCCGTAATTTCAGGAACAACTGAAGACTCTAATAAGCTTGGCTCCAAACGTAGACGCCGGAAAGCTATCGCAACTCTTGTCGTGCGCGTATGCTTTGATCACGCAAGAAGCCGTGTCCGTGGGCCTTCCAGATTTTCCTGTAGACAACTTGCCATCGGCTGCTATTATTTTGGTAAATTTTCACGACCTTTTGCCATCGATGTCCGACGAATTTTTCGTTAATCTTGACCTATGCTGCAGGATAAGTGTCCAAACCTGCCGGTGTACGACATCTTTTACAGGTTCTATCCCTATAAGTTATTCCTGAATAAGGAAGGTCGGAACGCGGTCGAACACATTCTCCAAACGTTTAACGTTCTGAATAATAATTCTAAGAATGAAGCTAAAATAAAGAAAGATATACTTGCGAAGAAAAAATTAGAAGATTCCCTCGAGGTCACCGTAAAGCATAATGACAGGGAGACAACGTTGAACGTGGGTAACTTCTGCATAGAATGAAGAAAGTAAATCATCACCATAGTACATTTTTTCTTTATATGGTTTACCAGGTTCTTCGCGGTTCTAATGAGTCAAATGACAACTCTGCAGTGCAGAATAAATACGTAGAAACGAAGCACCAGAACAATTTGCTAGCAAGTATGCTGGAATCTCATTTAACTTCTGACTTGTGCCTTATTGGTCCCAAGGGTTGTGGAAAGTCTACAACCGTTCGTACACTCGCTGATATGATGGGGTATGAAATAGAGCCTATAGTACTGTATCAGGCAAGTATTGGAGACTTCAAACTTACTTCTCTTTAAGGAGTTTCTTTTATTGCACATGGAGGAATGATAAACTTAAGAGAAATTATTTCGTGCAATTACTATTTGCAGAATTTTTTTTTTGAAACAGTTGAAATATTTTCTCAGGACATGACTTCTAGGGATTTGATACAACAACGGACCACGTTGTCTAATGGTGATACTGTTTGGAAAGACTCGCCTCTTGTTGATGCAGCACTGCATGGGAAACTAGCTGTCCTGGATGGTATTAATAGGATTCATCCTAGCACTTTGGCTGTTTTACACAGGTAAAGAGTTTACTGTTTATGACGGAAAATGATTGATACGAAATTGTAAGGAAACTTGGACATATTAAATGTGCCCGTTAATTTTATAGACTGGTTCACGATCGAGAATTACAGTTGCACGATGGCAAAAGACTTTTACGGGCTGATCGTTATGACGAGATAAAGGAAGAATTTAAAAAGTCCGACGCGGATATGCGAGATTCGGGTGTTCTGCGTATCGATCCGTCCTTCAGAATTATAGCATTGGCAGAATCACCGATAATTAACAGCTCGTCGGGACAGTGGCTCAATTCGGAGTTGCTTAGCCTCTTCCTCTTTCATGAGATGAGACCGCTCGATAAGTCGGAGGAAATTCATATTATACGATCGAAGGTATTTTTATTTATAATAGTCAGCAATTGTTGCCATTTTTTGATAGTATTTTTATAATATTATAATGCTTTATACCATTTTAAATTTCAAAAGAATTTTTTACTAGACCAAATCAAAAGTGTCACCTTTTAATTTCGAATTTGAAAATTGAAATATTATATACGGATTCAAAGGATAGAATTTTATAGAAGTAATTTTTCTTGTTTTAGTACGGTGAGCCATCAAAGGCCTTATCGAGTATCATAGAACTTGCGCATTTACTGCGATCCTCAAGCGATCCGACTTTACAATCTCTCGCAGGATCTCTTAGTACAAGGCAACTCTTGAGAATAGCAGAAAGGATGCACAAATTTCAGACCGACGATGCTTATAGCGCAGTGCAACGAGCTTGTTTGGCTCGTTTCTTACCATCGGTAGCGAAACAGGCCCTGGAAGATTGTTGCAACAAATTGGGCATCGCTCCTAAGAAAGACACCGTAAACTCGAACATAACTTATCATGTAAATGATAATACCTTACAGATAGGAAATACCGTTGTAAACCGATACAACACGAAAGCCTTGACGAAAGTACCTGATATTCTATTCTACGATGTGCCTCAACATATAGCGCTGTTGGAGAACTTGCTCCAGGACTTTAGCTTATGTCAGAACCTTCTGCTGGTCGGAAATCAAGGAGTTGGAAAGAATAAAATCGTTGATAGGTTATTGCAGCTTTTGAACAGGCCACGGGAATACATACAATTACATAGAGACACCACTGTGCAAACTTTAACTTTGCAACCGATGGTCAGAGACGGCAGAGTGGTTTATGAAGATTCGCCGCTCGTTCAGGCGGTCAAATTGGGACATGTGCTTGTCGTTGACGAGGCGGATAAAGCTCCAACACATGTTACTTGTATATTGAAAGTACGTGTTTACTTTAAGACATTATCTATGGGTGAAATTTAAATGTTTTTGATTTTGAAAAGAATTGTAGGTTTATACATTTACGAAAGATTCTTCACTATAAAAAATATTAATGATCTAATATTATACTGAAAAAGTAGAATATTCGGACTGTTTTTTGATATCATATAATGATTAGGGGGAAATATACTATTATTTCTTGTCTATTATGCAACACATTTTTTTCCTCTTTGTAGACATTAGTCGAATCTGGCGAAATGATATTATCTGATGGTAGACGTATAGTTCCTACTGCGAGTCCTGCCGGACATGACTCCAGTAGAATACCGCTTCATCCAGACTTCAGAATGATAATATTAGCAAATCGACCTGGATTTCCATTTTTGGGAAATGACTTCTTTGGAGCGTTGGGTGATTTATTCAGTACACATACAGTGGACAATCCAAGTATCGAAAATGAGATACAGTTATTGAAACAGTATGGTCCAAATGTTGATCAAAAAGTGATACTTAAACTTGTGAAAGCATTTGGCGAATTGAGAACTATGGCTGATCATGGCTTAGTTTCTTATCCATATTCTACTCGGGAAGTTGTCAATATAGTGAAACACCTGGAGGTATGTTAACCTATTTAAATACGAACAATCTCTAACATTCTATGAGTTCTTACGTTCGAAGTGATAATTAAACATAACTTAATGATATTTCAGAAATTTCCAAATGAACCACTGGCCAGTGTAGTGCGGAATGTATTCGATTTTGACAAATATAGTGACGAAGTTTTTGATACTTTAGTGAACGTTCTTCATAAGCACGGAATACCTATTGGAACTAGTCCTACAAATATCGCGCTAGCAAAAGAGTAAGCTACATAATGTTAGTTAATGCCTTGTAATTATTAATGTTATGTAATGCGATAATTATTTTTATATTTTATATATTTAAAATATCCATTTTTAATGGTATCATTTATGCGCAGTGCACAGTTGATTAGAATAAAAATAAACTATGAAAGCAGTACGACGCTTAATGTATTTTTTTCCTTTTCCTTTGCAGACTATCTTTACCTGACGTTAAAATTTGTAATTGGAATACTTCGAATAAACGACAGAATTTATCAATTCAGGAAAGACACGTTAAATTAAGGCCGCCGACAGATTTGAAGCAAAACACTTTACCATTAGATCGCATTGAAGCTCGGTCAGCTTTATTTAGTGAACTTCAAAGTTATTGGTCTTTGCCGCTTAGCGATACTGGAGTTGTGGGATCTTTGACAATTGGCAAAGGAACAAAAGGCGATGGTACAGATGACAGGATACATATTCTTACAACGAGTCCTTTAAGTATTTTTAGTATGAGCGAGGGATCAGATACAATTCAGCAAACCGTGGTGCATGGGTTGATAAGTGCAGAAACGGGCAACAAACCTCAGTATACAATTACAACCGATAATGCTGATAATATTTTGCTGCACGAAGAAACTGTAAGTAATGGTTTCTCAAACATAGAACATCATCTTGCTTCCAGCTTATCAGGAAATTAAATTAAATTTTTTTTTAGAGTAATTCTTTTCTAATGGTAAATCCAAATGAAGCATCGGCTCGTGCGATGCAACTTTCATCCTTTCTGCATATAGCGTCGGATAAAATATCAAATGCCTTTAGGATGAGAAATCCGCAATGGAAAATGAAGGACGATTTAATAAAGTCTAACAATCAGATCGTTTTCTTTACTCATCGTTATAACAAAATCGAAATAATCGACTTACAGTCTATGAATGCATATTCGATCAGTATGCCGTTTGACATTGAATCGATATTGCTTCCATCTGATAAAAAGTGGCTTATTCAAGATACCTCAGGGAATAAACATATTTTCGCAAAGTCTATGGACGAAGTTCCGTGTCCCAATGTCTTGCAAGGATTGGAAGAAACAAATAGTGATGATTCGAAAATTGGTTCTCTTCTGAAATGCAGTGAAAGTAGTCTGCACAGCGAAGTGCTCAGTACAGCCTTACAGCAAAAGATCGATTCTCCCAATAGACTTTTGGCTACTGATAATATTTATGCTGGCATTGCTGTTGGATTTCCTGATTTAGAAAGCTTTAATGAATTATACTACTGGCCTAGGAGAGGACGAGCTAACAGTTTATCAAATCCTATCGTAACAAAAGGCGGAGAAATTATCAAAACAATTCCCCTTCAGCAAGTACCAGACGACATTCTTCCCGAAAGTGGACGAAATTTGGGAGTTAACGGTTACTTAGAAATTGTTGATACAGTCAATCATAAATTACGTTACATACCGGTACCAAAGTAAGTTTGAGGTCACAAGATAAAGTAGGTCATGTATATATCACAATAGAGGGTTTTTCTCTTTTATAATCAGTTTGTTTCTTATCTTTTAGCCCAGTTAACGTATCGCCAGTGGCTCAATGGCTGTATCCAGATAATTTGCCTTTGTACATTTCATCGAAATCTAATAATGATCTTGTAACGGTAGATGCAGGTGGATGTGTCCGTTTATGGGAAACATCTTTAGTTAATTTAGAAAAATCATTGGGAGCATGGCGGCGAATGGTAGGTGGTGATGGAGAGAAGTTACAGATTACAAAAGAAAGGTACTCTGGGCTGGACGTTAGTGCACCGAAACATGGAAAAGTCGATGAAAACAATGAACCGCATGTCGGTGGTAATACGTGGGCTGGAGGAACTGGAGGTATATAATGCGTGTTAATTATAAATGTAAATAGAGACTCAAGAGTCCAATAAAATTTTCAGGTAGGGATACAGCAGGACTTGGAGGGAAAGGTGGCCCTTATCGTTTAGATGCTGGTCATACGGTTCATCAACTTAGTGACGAAGAAAAGAATGCAGTTCCGGAACATGTAAAAAAAGCAGCTAGGGAAATGGGTTTAAAAGCGTTTAAGCAACGTTTAAAAGATATTAGAATGAGCGAGTACGATCATAAACTTTACTCTCAGTTCAGTGATGCCGTTCAAAACCAGGTTCAGGCGTTGAGAGTTATATTAGGTCAATATTTTCTGTTATATGTTTTGATCAACAGAATATGATTAAAAGGATCTGTCTGTACACAGAAATTGGATGAAACGAATAAATTTATTCTTATAGGTAGCCTCCAAGCCAAGAGTAATGAACGCCAATGGTGCAGACATCAAACTTCCGGTGAATTGGACGATACGAAATTAATCGAAGGTCTAACCGGCGAAAGAACAATCTATCGTCGAAGAGCCGAAAAAGAACCTGAATTTGGTGCACCACAGTCGAAACCAAAACGTTTGAAATTGGTGGTAGATGTATCTGGTAGTATGTATAGGTTTAACGGATACGATGGTCGCCTTGACAGAGAAATGGAAGCATGTGTCATGGTGATGGAAGCATTTAGTGGATACGAGGGAAAGCTACAGTACGACATTGTCGGTCATTCCGGTGATGATTATCATATCCCCTTTGTCGACCACACCCAACCACCGGCGGATAATAAGCGTAGATTGGAAGTAATTAAGGTAATTGCGTTTAAGAAGCTCTGCGTATGAAGCGAATAATGTAGTATCGTGAGTGAAATAATCATTTGCAGACAATGCACGCACACTCGCAATTTTGCATGTCTGGCGACAATACCCTCGAGGCAACTCAACATGCTATTACGAGTCTTGCAAAAGAAGATACCGACGAGTCTATCGTTGTTATGTTATCGGATGCTAATCTGGAACGTTATGGTATTCCCCCAGCAAAATTCGCAAAAATATTAATGTCGAATCCAGACGTGAATGCATTTGCAATATTTATTGGATCTTTGGGCGATCAGGCAGATAGGTATTAATTATTTCGACTATATTTTGTGCGTTATAGCACATGCGTTTCTCTTTACACGTTAGATGTTTTATTTTAAGGCTGATCAAGAAGATGCCTTCTGGAAGAGCGTTCGTGTGCATGGATCTTAAAGATATACCACGAATTTTGCAACAAATATTTGCTGCTTCTGTATTGAGTACCACGCACTCTAGTTAACGATAAATGCAAGTTATGGATATAGTTTATAATTTTATAAATATCTGTAGCAAGAAATATATCTGCGAACCTATTGCATCAGGAAATGCAATACTATAAATATATATTATTTATATTTGTATGTATATACGATTGTTAATTTATACAAATTTAAAGCATTATAAGAATGTCCGTGCACAATCATTCCTTATTCCCCCAAAATAATAGTATTATAAAATAATTACTTATAATTTGCAAATGCCGCGGTGTACAATAGAATTTTATATTTGCAAACATTTTTTTGTGTTATAACAAGTAAAACAAGTTTTTTACGTATTAGAAAAGAAAAAGTCGCGATTTCTCTTTTTCATTTTACGCGCGAACGATTCAAACTACATTTTCTAATATTCGTGTTTTCTGTATTGATTCGGAAATACTTCGTTTTTATTACATAGATAAAAAATTAACCAGACAAAATTTCGAAAGGATATTTTGGCAAACAGGAAATGTAACATCTATTTCAAGAAAATGTTTAGAATTATTTTCAAACAAAATTTCGGAGAATATTTAAAAGTTGGCAGCACTGTACTTTCCTACATGTTTAAATATGGTGTCCAATAGTTCGACGGGCTTTTCAAACGTTGAAATTTAAGTCTTGATCATCGAATCATTCAACAAGTGGCAACTTATAAAGTGTATTAGTAATACATCGTAAGTTATCTATGTTCTTCCAACTTTAAATATATCTTAAAAAGTGAAAAATTTCTGTACAAATGATGCGTCAAATTTCATACCAAATAGTCGCAGTTTCGTTGCTGCTGTCTTATATGTTGGCTTCGACAGCTACGGGTCATTTCACCCAGAACCTGCTATTTCAAGTGAATCTCGAACCACTGAGGCTACGGTCTAAATATCATATAAGAGAAATTTCTTAGAGTTAACGAGGGAGGATTTGAATTTGATCTCACTGATCATAAATCCGAGCCTTTACCGCATTACCCATCATAGCCCCCACTATAATAGAATAATTTTGCTCTTTCCAATACAATGGCGAACACTACCGAACTTAACCGAAGTCGTACGAACGATTCAAACGTGTCCTTCGTCTTTTCACATAATTAACTACATAATAACCACGCCACAAAGGAAACGGATTTCCAAGATAAAATTACACCGTATCGTCTCCCCTTAAGTACAAAACCGTGTGCAATTACCACATTTTTCGTACGTATCACACACGTGAATAAACTCTCGTGCTCAAGTAAAGGAATCATGACGGTCGTGAAACTCCGAAGACACATAGAAGCAACAGTAACGATCCAACAACCGAAAGGTAACATATAACAATTACTCACCACTCTCATTCTTCTTTCTCCACACATTCCACAAAAGAAACGAGATACTTCTCAAAGAAATTCGTGAACCGCGCATCCCGAGGCACTCAGACTCGGCCTATGTGCGTTATGTTACCCCGAAAAAGCTCAGGATAACGAATAGAACCGAAGTTTGCCGAGAATTGCCGACGAGAATGAAGAGCACGGAAGTGGTGTGGGGCGAGCATTTGTCAGTCGCACGCCGGTCGTTGAATGGAGCGGGTGTGGAGACGCGTGCAAGGTGCCGGTCGTCGCGGTGCTGGAGCTCGTTGTGGCTGTCCTGTACAGCCTTGCCAGCTGCACGTGGACCAACGCGCGAAACGTGGCGGTTCTCGCAAATCTCGTGGAGGCCCTCAGACAATCGTCTGTGGCTGTCAGGTGCAGCCATGTCCGGTACATCCTGTACTGATTAGGGTTCGTCGTACTCGGCCCGCCGTTAGCAACTGCGAATGTCCACCCGAATTGCAACCCTGTCCACATGTGCAGCGTTCTTCGGCTGTACGAAGAATCAGAAGGTAATGCAACAAGGACATTCGCTGCTTTTTTCACCGTCTTCTTCTTCGACTTGTATTCTATGTTAGGAAGTATGTATACGGTAGAGGACACTGTAAATTAAAGGGATTGCGTGAATAAAGGTCAAAGTGACGGAAGTGTTGATACTACTCGCTGTAAGCAAAGCCTAAAGCGGCGTGAATATAGTTAGCCTAGCGCCCTTTTGCGAGGGGAAGATAATGCGTGTACTTAACGATGGAAAGGTGAACAAGGGAATTATGTTTTATGTTTAAGGGAAGAGATTCGACGTGATTTTATTGTGCGGAAGGAAAATGAGTTTACTGATTTAAGGACGGTTTTGAGAATTATTGGATTATAAGGTAGTTGTGTATTTCTTTGAGGTTTTACGGTTATAATGAATATGCAGATTTTCCTCTTGTTGCTTTATTTATTTATAGGTTATTTATATTATATCATTATTTATATATAGGTTATTTAGCGTAAAAGATATCATTTACGTTTTTGAATTGTTTTTTTTTATATTGGAATATATTAAGCATGTTACTTTGTATCTTTAACTTCAATTGATATGGTTATTTTGCCACTTATATCGTTTTTCTGATCATTATTAGCTTACGTATAAACAACGTTTTGATTCTCAAAAATAATATTTCATTTATAGTGTTATTTATTTGAATCGATATGAAGTTATCAGAGTGAAATCAAAGTTACCTTGATACGAAATTGCAATTTTAATAAACGTAGTATTTATTATTTCAAAGTATTTTAGTAGTGCACGAATTTTCATGCAACGAATGCAAATTCATTCCACGAATATAACTTGTTATACAAGAGCCATACAGAAAGGTTTCGATCGCAACTATTTTTAACGATCCAATATTTCATTTCTTTAATTTCTACGAATTGTTATGTGCTAGTTTTTACCGTACGTTGACGCGTTCGTATTTCGTTATTTTTTGCACTTTCGAACTTTTGAACCGTGAAAATCGATTGACAGTAGATACCTTTTTTGGTGTATCGTACAAGTGGAATAATCTGTGCACATTCTGCTTACTTTCGCGGCGAACAAGTTATACATACACGGGAATATTTATCGAAGGAAAAGGTTTGCATTTCCGTCCCCAAACAATTAAATACTATTACAGGAGGGTGAACATTTTTATTTCTTTACATTTGTCAAAAGAAGAGGTGTAGATTTTTGCGTGCAAAACAGTATTTGTACTATTAGATATTTAATTGAAATTCTATGTTATATTTTCTCTCTTATATTACCGAAGAAATATTTACAATACTTTAATTTTATCATGTAAATCAAAGTGTGATGGAAAAATGAATATTATGGTGATGTGTACCATCACTTGCACAGTAGTTTATTTCTTTTATTTAAATTACGGCATATTATATTCAGATACTTTACTGGAAGAAATGCTTCTGGATCGCGATAAGATTTTACGGGTTTAGTGGAAAGCATTACATTCTACAGAGTCACATCGGCACTAGATCCATCACGAAAATAAAACAATTACTTGCCAAGTTTTGCTCGAAAGATTTATTCGGATTTATAACAATGGAGTTCTCTTGATTTTTCACGTGTCTTGCAAAATATGATTGAACGCATCGAATCAATTTTCTTTCACCCATCGCACATTTCGTTCAATATATTTATCCGATGTATTTGAAGAGTTTAAATATAATAGATTAATAGCAGTTTTAACGTTAATAGCGAACAATAAAAAAAAATGTAAGGCAAACACACTTATCTACTAAAATTGTAATTTAACGAAATGATTAGCTCATAGCCTCCCCCAAAGCAGTTACATTCTCGGGTGATATTTGACCCACTTTCCCTTTACGCTTTAATTAATATCATTTGTAATCTATTATACGATATTTCACCGAAATTAAATCAGATTACAACATATTTAAATTAAATCAAACATTATGTAACATCTTGACACGGGGAGTGGATGAAATTTCACCCGAAGTAGCGCATGAGGGTTAAATAATTAGCAAGAGAATTAAGTAGAAAAATATAAGAGACGGGTTTTCCATGTCGTATTAGAATGCGTCCAATTAGAAGCGTTATCAGACAACAAGGTTCTTGTTGTCAAGTTCGTCCTAGACGTCTGTTTTCGTCGCGGAGAGCAGAATTCTCCTACGCTACATCATTGCGCGGTTGTATGACGAATAGAACTTTGAGGGGATGGTAGATGAGACGTTTTTCACCTGACTTGTTACTGTTACTATGCCATCTGGTAGTCATTACTAACTCCAAGACGTGCCTCGTGATGAATGTAAACTTCTTGTTGCAATTAGAACGTAGATCTTAATTGTCCAATAAAAATAAGTTATAATACTTCTTACTTGCATTTCTAACTAATGTTGATATTAAAGCTTCATCGTTCGTATCACAGCTCGTTTAAATTAAGATAATTTTACAGTTTCATTTTAGGTAATAAAACTTTTAAGTTTCTTAATTTCGAGAAATGCCATTAGCAAATTGTTCGATTTTGGTCAATATGATTTTCAAATTTTTTAAGGTCAGAAACAAAACATTTAAATTCGTTAAGTTTAGAAAATAAATAAAAACTAACTTCTAAGTTTTATAATGTTGGAAAACAAGATTTCTACGTTTTATAATTGAAGAAAATCGAATTTTTAAATTTTTTAAGATCAGGCAAGACTCAGTTTTGGGAGTTTATGAGACGTATAATTTTAATATGACTTTAATATTATCTTGAAGACGATGTGGTGTAAACGATGGAGTTTTCAGATTAACATTAATTTCGTGGAGCTATTGAGGGAACGATAGATCCCCAAATAGAGAAACCGAGTTCCGGATCCCTTGGGAAGTTTCTTCAAGCTGATATGTATAGCACGGTGATCGTACCTCCTCTGAGTTGCTATGCTGGAGATGGGAATAAAGGTCCGAACTTTCAAATAGCAAGCCCGATTTCGTATTGGAGTACATTGAATCTAAGATATTTCTCCTACGCGACATGTATCTTTCATACATTTGTACCATAGTGTCACTGGTTCGAAAAATATGTAAATCTGGAGAGCCCCGGTGAAATAAACAAATATATCGAAAGATATCGACGATTCTCGAAACATCGTACCTGTGTTGCACATTACAGGGCGTAAATGCGACAAACAGTGGTCACGCTATGCAATACCAAATCGGTGAACCAATCGTTATACCGATTTATATTATAACCGAGTACAATCAGAATTCAAGTTGCTGCACAATTTCGATAGCTATCGCAGTAAAACAGGTTACAATCTCAACTTTCAACCAGTTCCTCCATGTTATCCTATCCAAAAGATTCTTCCCATCCAACAACTTTACCCCAACAAACCTCACACCCTAGCTCAAAACCCATTAAAACCTATATCTCTGCAAAATACCCACAATCGTTAAATCCCCCGACAAAAAGAATTACCCCAAACCTCCCCTTTAACCCTTTAGCTACTGGAATGTATTCATAAATCTGTCTGTCTGAACGCAAAAAAAAAAGTTGTGCAAATACACAATATATAGATAAAATATTCATAATAATATATTCTTTTACAAAATATCCCTATAAATAAAGAAATTAAAACTCATACACACTTATAATACTCATTCAAACTTATAATAACAAAATAGCAAATTGAAACGTAACAAACTACGTACTCTTTAGCTACTGGTATCTATTCATAAATACCTTTGTCTAAACGCAAAAAAAAAGTTGTACAAATACACAATATATAGATAAAATATTCATAATAAAATATTCTTTTACAAAACACCCCTATAAGTAAAGAAACTAAAACTCATGCATACTTATAATACTCATACAAATTTATAATAACAAAATAGCAAATTGAAACGTAACATGTTCATTTCATCAAAAATCTTTTCTGGTGTGCTAAATTTTGTAACATTCACCTATACAAAGTCCCACTTTGCACTCAGCGCACCAAGTTGTAACATATTTCCGTTTTTTTTCACCTCGTTATTGAAATTTTGTCGATGAAACAAATGAAAGTCGATAAGCGACGCCCGTTCCCAGCATAATTCATCAAGTCATTGACGACGGCCGTATCTCATGAAAATTTCGCTCCGAAGTCTATTGACGACACCCGTACCTCACGAAAATTTCGCTCCGTCGTCTATTGACGACAGCCGTAGTTAAAGGGTTAAAGCCCTCCCTCTTCCCACCCAAAGGTATCTCAAGGAATACCACGATCAGTCCAAACCAACCATAAAAACTCATTCCCCCAATCTCACCATACCCTACATCCCATTTAAATACGTCTCATAATCAGCAAGACGTCTCGTTCTGCCCACAGATGCGACTGCACGGATCGACCTTGTCGGCACACGGGATGCAGCGGTGCAGCGACGCGTCGTCGAGTGCCGATGCAATCCTCTTCACCCACCTCTTCCACGGCGACCCAGTCTAACCAGCAGCAGCAGCAGCAGCCGTGCGAGTGCGCCGAGAGAATAAGCTGCACCCACACAGGCGGCGGCGAGGCGCCGTGTAAGTGCGAGTGCGGCGAAGAAGCGAAGCCGTGCTCGCACACGGTCAAGCAGCGCCGGTCGCGTCGCACGTGCGATTGCACCGGTACCGGGATCGGGACCGCCACCGGGTCGCAGCCCTGCGGCCACAAGCCGCAACACGAGGGCCGCATAAAGAGGGTTAAATGCCGCGTGAGGCGCGCCGGCTGTGCTATGGCCAGGTGCACCGCCGAGCTTGCGATGCTGCACCTGCACTGGGAGCTCGCCACCGAGTGTGCGCCCTGCAGACCCCGCGCACTCACGCGACGGCTCTGCAGGAGGCAGCAAAGCGACAATGAACTCTACAGGAGCAACAGCTTCAAGTTCGAGAGATTCGAGAGGACCAAGGACGAGTATGCTACGCCGCTTAGGAAACAGGTTAGTGGATTGTTTTTATGCCTGGGTCCTAGGTTACGGTGTTGGGGCCTCTTCGTTAAATGGGGTGGTGAGGGTATTGACTGGTTAACCCTGTTGTCCTTGGGTCTATGTGACCCGAAATGGAAGTTGTTTTAACGGATACTAATTTTTTTTAGGTGCTTGATTTTGATATTGGATATATTTAATGTTTATGTCGATTTGTTTGTATATTTTACATTTTTTAAAATGTCAACCTTTGTTCATGAGGTCAGTATGACCCGAAGGAACACGAATGAAGGTATGAGGAGAACAGCAGGGTTAATGGAGGTGACCCTTTCCGTTGAGTTTTTGAAATGATAAGAGGAAATATGTATGAGTTGTTTAATAGGTTGGCTTATGTCATGAGAAAAAAAACTTTTGAAATGGACTATTTCGAATGAGATTGAATTTAACATATGTACCATCGTGGCTCATATTTGAGTCGGTAGTCTGTAAGAAGACATTGCCCGGCTAATATATGAGATATGCGGTAGCTAGCGTGTTAATACGTGGAGGGTTGTTTGAATTATATGGAACTTTTACATCGGATATATCTACTAAAAGGAGGCGATGGGAAACTAAAATATGTGAAGTTGCTAGCCTCTGAAGTATTTTAGGAGTAGGTATATTTTCTTTATCAGAAGTCTAATGTAAGTGAGTAGACTGTTGATGCCTTAAAACCCTTTCGCTACTAAGACTGACTATAGTCGCCACGTACTGATGGTGACTATAGTCACTCGTCAAAATTTCACACGAAGTTATATCGATATTAATTACTAGATCATAGTTTGTAATTGGATATTTTTTAAATACCATAAGTTTTTGCTTTTTATATATTATATGCATTGCAACTTCGAATTAATTATTTATATTACGTCACGAGCCACTAAAAGGTATATTCTACTAGCAGGGAAATAAGTCGGTTCGCGCCGGGATTGCTCCGTACCGTGTTAGCACATTCGCGGAATAGCACTCCGTAGCGAAAGGGTTAAGTTATTCTTAACACTAAACCTACCAAGTCGGTCAAAATGACGGGTTCCCAATTTTTTAAAAAATTACCTAAATTGATAGGGGAGACATGAAGTAAATATTCCACTTCTATCTTATAAAACGCAAATTAGTTAATTAATCATCTTTTTCACCTCCTGATTCCTCTTTCTCCAAAGTACTTGTTCAGTATATCTAAATTTTAATAAATATAACGTCGGTAGGTTTAGTGTTAATGTAATATTAGAAAACGGCGGTCACAGCTTATTAACGTGGCTGTTCACATGTTAACAGAGATGAAAGTACCATCGGAGGGTTTCAAATAAACATTTGTTTACAGTTGAGTATCGAAGGTGATAATTGAGACTGTATTAAACAAAGAAATTTGCAGGTTTATAACGTATAATTTTTATTAGGCTGCTTGAAACTTATCGATAGATTTAGGTTACTGATTTGGGCCCAGAGGGTTTTCCGAACAAGGAATGCAGTCGTAAACCCCCTGGAGAAGTATCAACTTTTAGAGGGTGTCTGGTGTAGAACCTGTACTCAGGTTGCAAATTTTTGAGCCTGTTTATAGTATTCCTCGTAGTTTTTTGGTTAGTTGCCTGTGAGTCGCAATACACCTTTTTATTTTAGCATCAGGAAAAAGAAACATCTAACGTATGATAATATCTGCGTATTGGGCAGTATGATCAGTTGTAGAGCACATATTATAGTAATTGCAAGTTGTGCCTGATCGACATATGTTATAAACGAATTTTTACAAATGATCCATCACAACTTCTTTGTTGCAATTCAATTAATCAGTTGCAACATTTGTATGATTTGTATTGGTAAGTTGCAGCACACCATAATCCTATAACAAACATCTCCAATTGCTTACAATCGTGAAATTCGTATCAACTTCAAACCGGAATCTACTAAACTACAACGTATATTTCATTCCTTGCGCAGCATATTTCTCATATTTGTTTACAATCCTAGTTTCCATAAATTTTATACATACCAAAATACACAGGATTTTCCACATCGTCTACATCATTTTGCAATTAATTAAACGCAGTGTAGAAACCAACTTAATTACACTCGATGCATCAGCCGCGAGATTAATACTCGTTTGTCGAGGCAAAACTCTGCGCCCATTTACTATACGTTTAAACATGTATAATTAAGTTTTACTACATCGAAATGTGTGGTCCGGGTTGAACTATTTTTTTTTACTACGTAAAATGAAAACGCTCGCTCTGTTATAGGGGTAGTTTAAACGATACCATTTGAGCGTTCGAGCCAAGTTACAAAACTGTGTTAAGTAGTCCACTTATATTTTCGTCTTACCCCTATTGGTCCGGTATTACGAGTCGTGTAGCTTTATTAAACTAAACTCGAGACTAGCACACTCGCGCAAGTGCTCTGCAGAAGGCAGCAGAGCGACAATGAGTTCTGCCGTGGAAACAGATTTAAGTTAGAACGCTTTGGAAGAGTCAAAGCCGAGTACGGTTTTACCCTCGGCGAGTAGACGAGTTCTACCAAGAGGTGCACGGCTCACTGTCGACAGTGCATCGCACACGAGACGCTTTTTGTGTCCTATATCGTTGTACTTTCTCGGCATCGCGAAATAAAAAAGAATCGTGGGACTACTTCGTTATTAACGTTATGATCTACTTGGATTATCAAAGTATTCTTACTTGGCTCTGCAATCTGGATTTCCGTGGAAAGCTCGATGGATGTTGGGAAATGCTAGGGATTTCAGAGGCTTCTGCTTCTGCGAGGAAATTCAAATTCCTTTGGAAATACAGAGGATGAATGTAAGTGTCTGTAATAGATGAAGAATTATTCATGTTTAATATTTGGTAGAGTTTAGAGGTATATGTACTGCTAATCGGGTGGAATTTTATGTCGTACTTACAAATCAGGGTCAGTCATCGAGAAATGTTATACTTAAAAAAGACACTATATTTCGAGAATGATTAATTATAAACGCCCTGCCTAAATGAAAGCTATCTTTCGCTCTGGACGTATTTCTAACGAGACATTTCATTGTTGGATATTCATAATTAATACAGGATAAGGAGAAGACCAATAATTCCTAACAATATTATTGTGTTGTTCAAACTTCATCTAAAACTGTAGGTATTAGCAAAAAGATCGTAGTCGTTGAGGCAGAGAATATGAAAGAGTTGAAGCTAATTGTAAGAGAGAAAGTTAGGAATTGTAGAAAAACATACTTGTTACGTTTTCTCACGGAAACAGGATTATAAAAGAATGTAAATCAATTCATGATTACAATAACGCAGTAGTTATTTTTAATCGATGCATCGTTTAGTTTTACATCAACAAGTATTGCAATGATAATTGAATTAAAAGTATCGACTACGAGGTAAATTATCTGTCTCGCACTTTTTGGGCTACACGATGAAAAATTGCATCTGCAATGCTGTATCGGATAAGGCGCTTTCAGGGATTCATTCTTGAAAAGAGAATTTAAATTGAAGCCGAATGGAGTTACAGCAAGTTCGTGAATACGAAACAGTCGAAGCATGCTGCTTTTGTGACATCCACCTTCGTGGTGAAGTTTCTTAAATGGATTTCACGGAATAGTGATATGACAACGACGAAATTTTCTGTAAGCCGTGGGATTAGATTGCACAGCAATATACCGGGGATAAAAATTTTGCAATATCGTCTCTCGATTCGATTTCTGTCAAGATTTGATAGGTCTGAGAATTCCTTAATTGATTCTGTTCAGTTCATCATGTGAATGTTATTACTTAAATAGGAGCTAAATATTTTGTGCTTCATAGAAAATTTGGCCCCTAGGACCATGCTTGTTTAATTTAACTTTGGGAATCAGGAAGTTTAAGATTTCTTGATTAATTTTATTAATTATGTTGTATGATACGAATAATTAAATAGGAAATTAATGTTTTAAATTCGATGGAAACTTTTGTTTGAACAGCATAATATCGATATAAGTATTTTACTTGATAATTGGGATAAAAGTTTTGCAATACTTTCTACTGGATTAATTTCCAAATTTAGTCGATCCGAAATTTTTAATTAATTTTATGAATTTTATCGCTCCATGTTAATAGCTTCGTGTAGATAGAACTATAAAAATTGTCTAAGGAACTTTGTCCAAAAATTAGCGATATTCTTGGAATACATATTTTATAGTATTTTACACTTTTCGATTTAATTATTCAGTATTTGGTAGTTCTCGGAACTTTTTAAATAATTGTATTAATCGGTATTCACAAATTTGACAGAAATTTAGTTACAAAAACAGATCGCGTGCAACGCTTTCATTAAGTTAATGGCAGAACATAATAGGATTTCTTTTCGAGATTTTTCACGTGAACGTAGTAAAAGCAATGATGTAAGTGGAAAGTTTCAGAGATGTAATTAAAGTTTATCTATGCAGCCTTTTTTGCAATAGCGAACTCTAAATATGAAAAGTTAGTCGACGAACACGAATACTTTTCCAAGTCGGACGCATCGCAGTAGTATAAACCAATTTTGTCAGACATCAATAGTAACTAGGAAGCCATATTTAAGTGCAATTGATATAAATTGATTTGAAATCTCGTAAAGAGAAACATTAACATTTCAAGAACTATGGAGGTCAATGATTAGTACATGTAATTAAATTTGTTGTAAATCTTTCAGGATAATATTAACAAATTTCCTCCTCTTGGCACTAAATCGATAAAATATTGATAACAATGAAATTAGTGTAATCAATATTTCTTTTATTATTTAGTAGAAG
This sequence comes from Cerceris ruficornis, assembly GCA_963989415.1. Classification (NCBI taxonomy): domain Eukaryota; kingdom Metazoa; phylum Arthropoda; class Insecta; order Hymenoptera; family Crabronidae; genus Cerceris; species Cerceris ruficornis. The sequence goes on along the minus strand of OZ022517.1, from coordinate 37,373,606 downwards.
TCATATTATATTACTCTTATTATTTTACAACTTTATTGTAACACTAGAACATTTACTACAGTTACATGTACTAGATAAATATGCTTAACAAAACGATCGAACAGGAACGAGAAGAAAATTGGATAATTTAATTCCTGGAATTTAAAAAGATATGTAAAAAGACAATGGAAATATAATACGTAGTTATAAAATTGAATAATTTAAACAAAATTTCGAACTAATCGGTTTATCTATATTGGCATGACTATTGGCAGTATTTCATGCACTACTTGCTTAAACGGATTTTTCATTATTCTAAATAATACGGAATATTCACAAATTGATATTTAATCTGTCTTTTAATTGAAAAATGCATTTGCCGAAAGCGCGTTTGATACACGTGATAACAACAGAATAGGGGCTAATTGTAAGTTAACTTATTCTGCCTGTTGCAGAGGTATTTTTCAATGACGAGCCAATTCGGTATATGTACATACATACCTAGAGAACGGATTAATCCTCAACTCAACATCAATTCAAACAAATTATTGGCTTTTTCTGCGTTTACGTTAACGCAAAACATTTCCCATGGAAAATATTAATAAATCCATACCGTTACACGAACGTTATGTTGTTTGTACTTTGTAAGCCTAGGGGAATCAAACTTCTATCCATAATGTGTACCGAAGTGAAACATTTACTTTGAAATTCCTGCTTAGCGCAGGTCTAACCAAGCATTTGCATATTTGACAAGCGAAACAACCTACTTCGGAGACGACACTAATTATGACGAATATATAAATACGTGACTGTACAGAGTCCTTCGTATGTGTTAAAATTAAGCACTAAGTTTCTATACCTTACAATTACTGAATACTTGAGCATTGTTGTGCGATAGAAATTCGTTGATTTTCAGTTAAGAGTGTTTGCTGAATTTTTCGGATTTAATTGCTATGGTCATTTCACATAGGATCTACAGTTTTATGTGGTTTCCGAGCTACCAACGCTATGACAGATTAAATGATAATTTAACCTCTCGCCCTATGATTTTTTTGTGACTACCTTCGCCGTAATTGAGCGTTTAAATGCTAAAATAAAAATTGATCAGTGCTTCTTGATATATCGTATAATTTAACGTAATATCAATATTACAGGAATAATTTTATCGCGTCGCGTTTAAATAATATTTCTAAATTGATAGATTTTGCAAAACTTGAAAATTTCCTGTCCCATTTCCCTCATCACGAGTGTCACTCGTTATTGTAGGGCAAAGGGTTAAGGAAAATATCGCAGAAGTGAAGGGGCCTAAAACTTGCGCCTATTGTTTGCAAGTCTGTGCCTTCACATTTGTATCCACCATAGCCCCTAAATTATGGTTTTATTACCGTTTCGGCATAGCGAAAGAAATGACAGTGGTTCTAAATGCAAATACAACAAAAATTTTTACCGCAGTTCATTTATAAAAGGTAAAATGACCACATATTTAATAAATAAGAACTTATTTCTGAAGGACATTGCAGTGTATCTTGTATACATGCACGTAATTAATGAAATCCCTAGCAATTTACAAATCTTACTATTTACGACTTCCTATTAAAAAAGGAAATTCATTCTTTCGAGTATTTTTGCAAAAACGCGAAGGTATTAGCGCATGAAAAATTGCTGAGACACGATATTACGAAAAATTTACAGTCACACGAGTGGAATTGGCGATAACGGAGGACGACGAAAAAAAACGATAGGCGGATTAAACGGTTATTGGGAAACTTTGTCCTCTATTAAACTCGCATTGTTTTCGTTGTTTCCTGTAACGCGGATAAAGCTTTTCGTCTCGTATGTTACTTTTATATTGACGATCATTAAAATTGACATCAGTTACATTCAAGTTTAGTAGCTGCTATTAAAAAAAATGGCACGAATATTCTGGTAATGAATCTAAGTTTAAATCTCGCACGGTCCGCGAGTAAAATTTCAGCCGATCTCCATTTCCAGATACTATACAATGTGTGCTTTATTTTTAAATACGTTACAATTTCATTTAATTTCAGTGGCATATATTAGGGGGACCGGAAAGTAATGTCGTCTTTTTACATTAATTTCAAACAAATAAATTGGTAACAAGTTTTCATTTTTAATAGATGATATAATCACCCTGTTATCAACAACCTTTTGTCATCTAGTATGCAAATTTTCAATGCTGGATCGATAAAAATCACTTGGTTCTTGAGCAAAATATCTGGAGAAACGACATTACTTTCCGGTCCCCCTAATATTATAATAGATTGCAAATAACATTAATTAAAGCGTAAAGGAAAAGTAGACGAAATATCACACGAGGATGTTTCGTGTGGTTATCTTTGAGGAGCGTATGAGAGTTAAAAAAAATGCAAAATAATAACGGAGAGATTAAAACGTGTTATATGTTTCACCGGAAGATCTTGCGGTCTTAGAATCGCGTGATTTCTGCACGCGCAGGTGCCCTTTTCTTTTACCGCCCTTATAATTTTCAAACCGTGTATACTTTTCGCTTGGTTTTACCGTAAAAGCACTTACCATCCTACCCTGCAACAGATTAACCTTTTGCGGTTTAGCTCTGCCTCCCAGACACATTGCAATTTAGCCTGGCGTTATGTAAGGATTACGTCATATTGCGTTACCGAAACTTTTACTCGTGCACGGAAGAATTAATGTTGTTATATTGTTCCGACTTTTACCAACGTATTTACGTTTAACTCGTATAATGTTATCTTCTGAATTCCCGGTGACTTTTAATGCCTCTCGTGCAGGATGTTTTGCTTGTGATTGTTGTGCAGGAATGATTACGAGAAAATTTATATTGCGTTAGAAGTACAATTAGCCTTTGCGGAATTAACAGACAGAATTCTTCTGTTTGAAATTGTGAATTGGTATTTTAAATTATGTAGGTACTTGCTGTTTGACTGTTATTACAATTGACTTTTTGTTTATTAGATTGTCTTGCAGGATTGGCAAATAATGGTTTTTGGTATGATATTGTGAATTATTATTTTTCTAACTATAGAGATAATGGTTGTTTGACTATTATTAGATTATTATTTGACTGTTTATTCGATTATTCTGCAAAATAGCCGACTGGTGTTTTTCGTTAGGAAGTTGGGAATTAATATTTTTAACTACAGATATATGTTATTCGTGTTACACTATTTTCAATAAATTAAAAATTGGTGGTCGTCTGCATGTGATTGTAATTTGTGACTTTTAATTGCAGAAATAGGTACTAATTAGCGATTCAAAAACATTATTGAAAGTTATGGTATTTTTTTGCCAGCTGAACGAGAGAAATAACTGTTTCAAAGTAACAAATTCGAACATTTTTATCGACTGTATGACTCAATCTCACTTTTTTGTTTTTCTATAGTAAAACAATTTATTATGTTAAACCACCAAAAAGCGAAACAGTATGTTAAACACAATTAAAAAATATCCGATCATTAATTTTAATTATTGGAAAACGAATCATCTATTAAAACATTTAAATCCACTAGATAAAATGGGTTTAAATGATCGGCGTAAATTTTTCGGATATATTTTCTTAAACGTAAAAAGATTTTGTAATATCGAAAAGGAATGATCGCCGTATCCGACCGATCCTCGACAAATTAAATTCTCCGGAGGTTGTCTTGTTATTTTTACGGTCCCAGAACCATATTGGGAACCGGAAGGAAACGAAGGTGAAAATAGATATGGATGAAGGGTAGAAAAGCGAGAAGAAATGGAGAGAAGAAAGTAGAAATAAAAAACTTGGTGATATTAAATCGATCGAGACAAGAGATTGGTCGCGTTTTTAGACGAAGCGTTACTTATTATGAACATAGAACGGTATTGATTGTTAATGGACACTTTTTACTTATTGGAAAAATTTAAATCTTTTCGAAGATATTCAACATTTTTCAAATTTTCGCTTGACAATATATTTATATATCTAAATAATACATACAGAGATAATAGTCTGAGTAAAACAACTAATTACAAACTCATGTCTGTTTTTTTAAATAAATAACTATGTACGCCAGGTTTGAAGGTTAAAATGGAAAGTTTTAATAAATTATAATTAATCTCCTCTAACTTTTACTTATTAAAAAATGAGTAAAAATTGATTGCATAAGAGCACACTCAGAAAAAATGCTGCTAACTTGACGGTGTATGTTTATTTTTAATTTTTATGAACACCGTTAAGGAACCAGTCGTACTTTACGAAACAATTAAACCGTACCAGTCTAAAATTCAATTATAAAAATTTCTTACTCTCAAAAATGGCAGACTCTTCGTGCTGCTCTGATAAACTTCAAGTGGCTTTTAGCAATTAACACTAGATCTTGTAAGGCGGTCAGAATAACTTATTTCTAATTTTGTTAAAAACTTCTTACAATTTTTAACGCTGCTTCTTCTTTAATTGTCTACATCTATTTTCCAGAGTACAAGAAGTACTAAAAAATGTCTAAATAAAGTCAATCAATTTTCTTTCCTTCTTCATGCACTTTCTTCCAAGATATTTACTTACTGTGCTTTAATACTAATAGAGATATTAATATATTCGATTGATCGTTCATAGTTCTATTGTTATCAGGCAGCATCAACGAGTAATAAAGTAATTTTATAAGTCGTTTCAAGTCACATTCCCTTTACGATTTTCAATTCAATAATAAACGTATGTTGATGGTTCTAAACCCACCAAAAATAACTAGTCCCAGGTGAAGTGACTCTAGCAGTTGAAATAAAAAGAAAATGAAAAAAAAATTAACGTTTAATTCCATGGAAGCTTGTTCAGCATGGAACGCATAGAAAATATCTGTGTTTTTTTTCATCGAAATGTCTGAATTTGATTCGGTAGGATGTCGATGTTGTATTACGCGAAAGTTGCTGAACCGATTTGATGGTATGCAAGTACATACGCTTGAATACACGCGCCATGAAACTTTTATTGCTCCTGGATAGACACTCGAGTGTGAAGAACGTTTAACGAGAGGATACAGCGCAAACTCACCGTGCTAATTATCTGTGCACTTTTCATTTCTGAGCGTAAAGTGCTCTTTAGGACACGGCCAACTATGAGCTGTAAACAATGCGCCATGTTTCTGACGTGAATTCAAGCCGAGCCTTTTTTACTTAGCGGAGAAGCCGCATTTTACTCATCGCGAAAGACAACATTTAATTTTCACTTTGAGACACAACAGCAGTGAAGAAGTTTGAGAGAATGTTACCAACACCAGAATACGACTTTAGCGACGGGTTCTTTTTAAAAATTATAACAATTTTAACTGTTTTATGTTCTTCGGCTCCTGCGAGCAGTTTTTTATGTTGTGTCGTTGACTCTTAGTATTAATTCTTTTTAACGGGTTCTTGGGAAAAATAAGGGAGAGATGAGTGAAGCTATTTAAAAAATTCTCTAGTCTCTAGATTGTTTACAAGTTTATCTGCTGTAATCTGTATGCATTTTTAGAATATTTTTCGAGATAGTAGAATACATAAAAATTGCATTTCACAAAAAAAAAATTACTACTTCATGGAAAAAGATTACTTTTGTTTGAAATTGTAATTTATGGATGTGTGCACTGCAATTTGTTTGTTTATCTTCTTTTGGTGGCCAGTAAGAATAGGTAAACTTCTACGCCCAATATCAATGACCCTTGTATACTTGAATTTCCATGTACATAAAAATTAAAAAGAATCATTTGGTGGTAATGTTGTTTAGCTCTAAACGAGATCATATATTTTTCATCAAAGTGTGTGTAAATTATTGAGGTTAAAAGCCCAATTAACACTAGAACTACCGGCATTAAATCTATTATATTTAAATACATTAAATAAGTGCTTTGAAACAAGGAGAATTAAGGGGTGGAAACACCGATCGGTTCTGTAATTTATGTTTCATGAGATGGGCGGAGAACATCTATTCTATGACTCTCCTATCTGTTTGAAGAATTTTTGGAAAAATTGTGTACCAGTCATTTTGACTGACTTGGTAGTTCTAGTGTTAACCTGCTTCCATTTAAGAAGGTAAAAGGAATCTGACTGTCTGATATATCGTAGGGTATACTACTTAAAGTAGACTACCTAAAGACATCGACTTCCAGTTGAACATTTTTAAAATTTCAAGAATGTAATAGGGTCCATGAAACAAACAGAATTTTAGTTTAAATTTTATTTAAAAAAAAATTGACGAAATTTCCATATACACGACTTTGTTTTCCTCACATTTTCAAACGTCTTCTCCAAAGTATCTCTTTCTATACGTAAAGTTTCCAAGAAATATAAATGACACGTTATTATCTGCGATACGAAAATGGGAAGGATTTTGTATCGATTTTACGTAGGTCGTATCGCGAGACAGATAAAGGTCAGCATTCCAGGATCGCAACTGCGAAGAGGCGAAGAACAGAGTGGTGAAACTTTTTTATTTTCTTTCACGACTCGTAATGTCATTCTGTCCTTTCGTCTTTCCGACAAAGTCCAATTGGAGCAGCGCGTTCTTTGTGTGGGAGGATTTCTTTGGGAGTCTGGCAACGAGCTTTCCCGGCAATTAAACCGTGCAAGAGTTACGCCCTAACGATCGCGCTCTACCATAAGGTAGTATATTTTTTCAGTTTTAGGCAAGAAATTTGCGGAAATATTTCTCAAAGTGTTTTATCCGTCACCGGTATAACACAAATAACATGTACATACACATATCATACTTTGTCAGTTATTGTTTTATCATTTTCCTTGCTGTTCTTAGTCAGATGATCCATTTTTGAAGTACCGTGGGAACGGGAACACGATGGGGTTTTGTATTTGTCCGATTTCAACTGTTATGGTTGTTTTGCCAAGGTTCTCCCGAGCCACTGAGACTGCCACATAAATATTTCAGAGAGAAATTTCCCAGAGGTGATGGGGGTTTTGAACTTGGTCACATTGATTGCAAGTCCCAGTCTTTACCTTTTGTTGAGCTGTGTGTCGTATTTCACAATGCTGAATTTTTATTCTATCCTTGTACCCTTTTCATTACTTTTCAGTTCAAATGCTTAACGAGATCCCTAGTTATATGAAATAGAGGCATTTTCTTACGATCTTCTAGATATGTGGACATTACCACGTGGCAGGTAATATTGTTAAGCATGGACATTCTTGATATATATATGTAGGGCCGAGAAGTTTATCTCGCAGCCGAATACGCACGCGAGCTTATCGTGCGGCGGAACGAAAGAATAACGTTTGAGAATCCGCCGCCGAAACAACTGCGTGTGCCGCTGTTGCGTTGCCGAGGCGAAATCCTCGGAAGTGTGTGCGTGTGTGTGTGTATGCAAGGAATAGTATGATTGTGTGCTGCCGATGCGACGAGGGCATAGGAAAAAGATCGGCAGTAGCTGGTAGAAAGACGCACCGGGAGGTCGTTTTTGCTCAGCGATAGGTATATGTAAAACGCCAATAAAGATTTCCTTTAGTTTTTGTTTCTTTTTGTTAAATAAGAGTGTTACTCCCGTTTTTTTTCTTTTTGTCTTTTCCCCTCTCCCACATATATAGACAGTAGAAAATGTATATAGGTGTATACATAGACATTATATATGTATATAGACAACAGTGAAGAGAATTGTAATTTTGCGCCCCCCATAAACCTTATAGGCACATAAAAGTTTTAGTGGCGATAGAGTTGAACGACGGGACTACTAAATAGTAGACCAAAATTCAGAGTTCTCCAACGTCATTTTTACGATAGATTACTATAAATGTTAGAGTTAATTGTTTTGAGGATAAACAAGCGTTTGAGTTGAACTTTGAGATTGAACTTGAGATGATTAGAACTTAAATCATGTACACCTAATTCTGTTTTTACACGGTAGATACGTTGCAGACAAAACCGTGTAAAAAAACCGTGCAAAAAAAGACATGAAGTACATACATAGAAAAAAGGGGATTAGTTCCATATTCTTCAACCCTGTAAAAAATAGTTAAAATAAATTATTAAAAAATTTATTTTAAGAATATTTTAGATTTTTTAATTGTGATAAATCGAATGAAATCGTGTAAAAACGGAATCAATTTTTTTTCTAGACCGTGTTAAATCAAAACCGTGTAAAAAAAGACCGTGTAAAAACAGAATTGGGTGTATATGTATCAGTTCTAAAAAAAATCGAATACGTTTTCAATCCTTAATATTATAGGGTCCTATTCTAATTATACTTCGGACGGGCCCTCAAGGAATAAGGATACTCGCCTTGGAAAAACCGAATAGGTCCCTTAAATTAAATAACTAAAAACTAATGAACGTGTGTAAATAAAACGAAGTGGCTAACTTTATTAACCCCTTGCCTTACGATTTCTATTTTGACAGCGTGCGTAATACCCCAGAATTAATTCGAGAAATAAAAATTTCTCTCTGATCTTTAACATTTGGCACAACTGACTGCAATATTAATATTATAGAAAGAATTTTACCGTCTCGTGATCGACTGATATTTTCAATTTAATAGTTATTTGAAACCTTCAAAATTTCGTATTCCATTTATCGCCTCACGTGTGACACACGTTATTGTAAGCTAAGGGGTTAAAGATATATAACTGTAAAATAACAATACTAATTAAACATTAATTAACTCTAAAATAATTCTAAATAATGTAAGTCTCACAAAAACTCTCTCCACTCACGCCTTGTACTCCACTCTCTAGATTCTGAACTCAACGAACTCTGTCTCAAAATTCACGCTCGCATCCACCTTCGATGCTCTTTCTCACAGCATGCATTATTCTATTGCACTCACTCATTTTCTCCTCATCCATAGACTAAACATTCACGTTAGCCCTAGCATTCGTCGCCTTCCAAAGCACGCACTCTAAACATCCACTCTTGCTTGTATACAATCCATCCACATTCACTAATTCTGAAAAACAAAACTGCTTACTGGTATAAAAATTCCGTTCCTACAATATTTATTACGTAAGAAAGATTTAAAAGCAAGAATTACAAATTTGCGCTCAAGTAAGCAATTATCCGAGAATAAAGGTTGCTACATATTTCTCGAACGACGCGTACAAGAACCGTCATTTTCACATTTCGGATTCCCGCGAGACGCGTAACAAGTGTTACTGCTTTAATTTATTTTTCGAACAGGTTACACGTAATTCCGATCTGCCGGCGATGTAATTAAATTATTTTCACGCTGACGCACGGCAGGGTGCTTTCTGTCGGTCCAACTAGCGAGACACGGATGTCCTATCTCAATTAATTACTGCGTGCTGGGAAAGGACTTAATGAATTTCGTACAATGCCATGGCACGATAACAAACTGCATTCGTGAATTGTGTGCTTCGCTGAAAAATGGCGTTTAATAAAGTCGAAGGATGTCGCCGAATGTAATACGACATTGGTAGACACACCACTCGTAATTTTGTGGATCCTTTAAACCAATGTGATATTAACACTAGAACTACTGGCGTTAAATCTGTTATATTTAAATATATTGCATAAGTACTTTGAAAAAAGGGGAATACAGAGGTGCAAAACATGATCGATTCGGTAATTTGTGTTTTATAAGATGAACGTAGAATATCTATTATATGACTCTCCTATAATCTTGGAGAATTTTTGGAAAAAATGGTGTACCAGTCATTCTGACTGGTGTGGTAGTTCTAGTGTTAAAATGACGCAAAACAGAATAAAATCATAAATGAAAATTTTGCACACTTCCATAATATAATTCAAGCACGTCGAACTCGTTTATTCATGACATTCTGCATCGTTTAAACGGTGTGTGCAATAAATTTCTGCACAGTAAACTGCTACCTCTACTACTGTGGTAGTTGCGGGATGAAACGCAATTTACAGTTTAAGCGTGATTTCTCTTGATCCGCTTCATAGAAAATTATGAAAAAAATGAGAGATACTACTGCCAGTGGCATACATATAATTATTTGCTAATGTAAAAACGGTTTATGAATAAAAGATTTATTGGTTAAATTGGCTTAAACTTTAAACCAATTGTGGCCTTTCGGCCCGATTTTAAAATAATAGTATAAAAATTTGCAGTGTTTTAAAAAAAGTCATTTAAGGCGGTGCCCCCTTTTTTACATATGTAAAATGTTCTATAGAAATTAACATATTTAATGACTTATATTGACCGACTGATACGGAATATTTGAGAGGTTTATTAACTTTATTATTTTAGCAGGTAAAATAGAATAAAATCACGATGAAAAAAATTCGATCGATTCCATTATCAAATTGAAGTACGTGAAACTTGTTTACCACCAGGGATTACTTAAGTATTGTAGGTCAAACTGCTAGTTACATTGCGGATGAAAAAAATACCCGAAGCAAAGGGGAGCAGATCTTTTCTTATTAGAATTGCAGTTATATGTAGAAAACACACTTACTTTAAAAAATATGCATTCGGACTACAAGCCGCGTGTTTGATAATTATACTTTCCTCATCTAATTAATGCGATTTTTCGCAAGCAAATGAAGAAAAAAATCTCACTTTTCATACGGATCTGAATTACTTTTTAGTTTTATGCTAATCATCAGCTTCCAACATGTTTATTTATTCAAAAATATTTATATAAAAGTAAGTCCGAAGGATAATTTAAAAATCATTTAGCAACATAGTGAAGTATGAGTGTCTGATTTCGAATTCATGGTCCACCATGGCACAAAAAATCCATAACGATTCAAATTCGCCAAACGTACCAAAAGAGTTTAAAAAATCATTGTTCACTCTGCTCGAAATTCAACGTCATTGAAGTTAACAAAATATTTTTTTGCTTTTATCGCGGCTCTTTTGTATTTCCGGTAACGAGCAACTTTGGGGAAATAAATGGCACGGAATTATAGGAACAAAAGGATACGCCGGGATAGTTTATCGTCCGCCATTCCGGTGAATGAAAAACAGAAATGAAATTTCATTAGCAATGTAAATAGGGGTAGTCGCGCAGTGTAAGATGGAATTTTTAAGAAGAAGTTGTAGCCGTTGCCACGCTACCGTTAAAGCTACGAGATCGTTACTTTGATATCATTTTGGTTTTGTTTCTCCTCGTCGACTTTGAATATCTTGCGACAATTTCAGTCTAAGAAGCAGCGAAAGATTTGTTTGATGTAAATCCGAGAAGAAGGGAAATTTCTGTGTCAGTTTCCCTTCAGCTTCGCGTTGCGTTACTGCTTTCCGTATTTTCTGTTATTTTACTTTTCCTTGCTTTCGCCGTCTCGAATATTTGCAGTTGTCTCAGTGGAAGAAACAGTGAAAGCGTTCCCTTATTGCGAATGCCAGGAGAGGAGAAACTTTTGTATAAATTTCCAGCGAATTTTACCTCGTATTACGACGTTTTTTGGTTCTTCTGTTTTACTTTCGTTTTATTTCTTCTTCGTGGTCTTAAAAATTCACTACAATTGTAACGAAAGAAACCATAAAAGTATTTTCTTACACGAATGAGAAGAGAAAGGATATTTCTTTTTGAATTTTCCTTTAGACTTTGACTCCCATTATTACAATTCGACCTTACTGTTTCGTTGTTTTAAAAATTCCTAACTGCTCGGCTATAAAAGTAACAAAAGCTTCCTCTTATACGAAAACTCGTTATGGGCGAAGGTTGGAAAATTTTGATACGTTTTTCTTTCGAATTTCGACTTCCTTCATTACATTATAATATTCCTTGTACTTTTATCATCTTCTTCTTCACCTTCCTGAGTATTCGTGAGTACTCCGCTGCAAGAAATAATGACATTTCTTCCGATGCAAGGAGAAAAGAAATTTCCGTACCAATTTTGTCTTATCCATGTTAATTAGCTAACTGCAAGTTGTGTAACTACCTTTTACATTTTTCTCACTTTGCTCTTTGTCATCCAGTTAAAAATTCTTGGCAATTACAGCATGACAAAACGAAAAGAAGTTTTTGTACACGAATTTCTTCTAAGTGGACGCAGGAAGAAAATGAATTTCTATATTGTTATAGAAATTCATAACAATATAGAATATCTATATTGTTACACGCCTTCGGCGTTTGCGAAGCGCTATTTAACATCATTAGAATCTTTTTGTTCCATTATTTATATAACAATTGACATCTCGTAGCCCAGTAAAATTAATTCTACTTGGTGCTGCATGCATAACAATATTAATGTTATTGTTGTTGTATGCTTTTCCCAGCATCAATTGCTGTGGTTATTACAACCCCGTCAATGGAAAGTAAAAGTGAAATAGGAGCAGCAGTTTGCTAATTATAGTTGATTATCCTGCACAGACTTTTCCACCAGTGAAATTAATTAATATCGCCAGCAAAAATAGAGATGTCCTCTGGCATGTGTTTTGTTCTGATTTGCTTGACGGATAGAGACATCGCTCGTTCGGACGTCGCTTTCCATTCTAACACGCTACTGGCCGAAAAAGACACATCCGTTACGTCGTCATGTGAACGACGAAAGAAGTATTTTACTTTCGGTTGTTATTGGCCGATCTTCAGGTTTGCAGGATCGATACAGTGAGGATATCATAGCCAAAAGGCAAAGAAGGCGCGCGGTATGAGGCATAGGGTAAGAGGAGAGTGTCGCTCACATCGCCTAAAGCTCGCAAAGACGAGAGAAGTCCTCTGGCCTCTGGTTTGTTATGATTCGCCTGACGGATAGAGACATCCCTCTTTCTGACGTCATTTTCGATTCTAACGCGTGACCGGTTTAACCCTTTGCAGTCGAGCTATACTCGACATATCTTTTCACTTCATTTTATTTTCCAGCGATTTAATACCGACTTTCCAATTTCATAATGATTTTGTAATATCACCTAAGTATCCGCCAGTGTCTATAGTTATTGTTATAATTTAAAAAAATGAACAACCAATGATAGAAAATGTGAAATTAATTTCATTTAACTGACTACAAAATTGAGAAAATAATTCGGACCGCAAAGGGTTTGTTGAGGCGTAATTGACAACGCGGGCCTTGAGGTTGCGAGAGAGAAAATTTATACCTTTATATTTATTTCAGCAAGCCGTGCAAGCCTGGCCCACCTGGCAAAACACCTTTCGATGACCGAAGGGTCGCACGTGGCCACCAGATCTTGCACGCGTAAATTCCTCCAAGGCTAGATTTATGACAGACGTCATAAATCTAGCATCTACTCGCCAAGTCTCGTCAATCTCGTAACCCAAGGCCCCCCTCTGCCTGGGCCTTCGGTGGATTGGCAAAAACCAATGCAAACTCTGCATTTTGGTAACCACCCACGAAGCCCAGGCAGAACCAATAACATTTTTGCACTGGCCCAACATCCTCCTCCCTACCAAGTCACCACTTCCTCCTCGGAAGGGATGTCGACGGAGGAAGAGGTGCTTGGAAAATTAATAAAGGGACCGAGCAAGCGTCCCAACCAGGCTTTTTACACAACGTTTTCATACATACATCTTACCAAGTTTTCTTATATCTCCGTTGTGCTCGCTCGTTATATTTTGTTATCTGTTATATCGTTATATTTTGTTCTGTACATATCTTGTTTTTCGTTACAATAAACATCAAAACACGCCAAATATCGGAGTGTCACGTTTATTTCCGGGAGAAGAATCATAACTAGATTCCGACGACTTAACTGTCCGACGAGTCACTCAACAGGGTTAAAGAGCCGCACATTCGTTGCGTCGACATGGGAACGATGAAAGAAGTGTTGCGTTTTCGGTTGTCATTAGTCGATCTCAGATTTCCAGAGCCGATATATTGGGGATAGGCGGTGCAAGCGACACTCTCCCCTTACCCCGTGCTTCATACCGCGCGCCTTCTTCCAAGTTTAGTTATTATAATGCTGGAACAGTAAGAAGGCAGCTGAGGGGTAATTTGCTCTGATTCGCCCGACGGATAGGGACATCCCTCTCCCTCACGCATTTTCCATTTTGGCGCGCTATTGGCAAGAGAGACCCGCCATTCGTTGCGTCGTCATGTGAAGGACGAAAGTAGTGATGCGTCGTCATGTGAACGACGAAAGTAGTGTTTTATTTTCGGTTGTCATTCGTCGATCTCAGATTTCCAGAACCGACATGGTGTGGATAGGCGGTGCGAGAGCAATCTCCCCTTCCGTCTCAGCTGCCAAGTTACCGTTCCAGACCTATATTATATCCACAAAATATCAGTCCTGGACATTTGACATTGACTAATGACAACCGAAAACGAAACACTTCTTTCGTCGTTCCCATGACGACGCAACGAATGTGCAGCTCTTTAGGCCAGTCACGCGTTAGAATCGAAAATGACGTCAGAAGAAACCACAGGCCAGAGGACTTCTCCAGTCTTTGCGAGCTGTAGGCGCTGCGAGCGGCCCTCTCCCCTTACCCCGTGCGCCATACTGCGAGCCATCTCATTTTTTGCGAGCACTAGATGCCGGCTATTTGAAATTAGAGGAGACTGATATAATTGGATGAATACGATTAGTAAATATTATAGATAGGTGTATAAAAAAAGGAGGAGAAGGAGAGGTTGATATAAGTGAGAGAGAATAATAGGAAAAAGCAAGAAAGTGGGAAAAGAAATTTCAATATTAATGTTCTTTGATCTTCAGGCTGTACCACTCGCAAAAAGCGAGATGGTTTGCGGTATGAGGCACGGGGTAAGGGGAGAGTGTCGCTCGCACCACCATTTCGGTCCTGGAAACCTGAAGACCGACCAATAACAACAGAAAACAAAATACTTCTTTCATCGTTCACATGCTGACGTCACGAATGTGCGTCTTTTTCGGGCAGTAGCGCGTTAGTATCGAGAATGACGTGCGAACGAGGAAGGTCTCTATCCGTCAGGAAAATCAGAACAAAACACATGTCAGAGGACATCTCTATTTTTTCCAGCGGTATGTATAACGTTTTGCATTTTCCGTTATTTCTTCTCTATCCTTCTGATTGTTCGTCCGCCGCCTTTAATGTCACTCGACACGATAGAAAGGGCGAAAACTTCGTCTTTGCAAACGTTATTGTTCTATTGTTTCATAATCCTTTCTCGTTCCTCGAGACAGAGCCATTTGTAAACGTCTGAAATATCGTTTGTAGCACTGTTGCTGTTCATAATTCTCGGACATTTTCTGCCGGACAATTTAATTCCTTAGAGGCTCATGGTTTTATGCCTATCATGTTTCTCTTTTTTCTCTTTTTTTTTAGCACGTCATGGAGTACTTGCGTCATTTCGAAGATACACACAACCTTTCGTCTATTCTTCGTAATTTACAATCATGGCTTTTCTTGTTGAACTTTTATACTTTTCTCTTATAGGAAATTATAACATTTGTAATTTTGCATTTTATTTATGTCCTGTTCAATTATGATACTTTTTTTTTATTATGTTCTTTATAAGTTTTTTTTTATTATGATGTTCGTTTGCAGCACACCGTAACCTTTTGTTAACGGTGTTACTACTACTAATGCTTTCTTCTTTACTTTGTTTGCCTTTGAAAAGTGAGTTCCAGATAATGATCCTCTTAATTGGTACTTGCGAAGTAAAACTTACCTTGCACTGTAGATTTATATTTCATCGGAATTCTTATCATATTTTACGCGAGAAAATTCATCGTGTACATTGAAAGTACAAAAGGTTTTGCACAGAAAGGACATTAGGTTCTTCGTGAAACAGTTTCGCATCTCTTTTAAAAAGCTAATAGAGACAGTATTAATTGATCCTTCACTAAGTTTTGCATCGTCATATAATTAAATTCCCATAGCGGGAAAGAAACATTTAAAAAATAGATTATTTTTTAGGCAAATCTAGAAAAAAATGGTACATTGTGGTCGTATTAAAATGATCGATAATCAATCTCATATATTCAGATACGTTATGAAAGTATCATAGATAAACAGTAATTAATTTAATTATTTGCATTTTCGTCGCTGTAAGTTAGAGTAGTAATTATAAAAAATTCACGATTCCGGTTGTTTCAATAATTGTAGAATTTACATTAGAATGCAGAATATTTTAAGTGCTCTTAACGATACGAGAAATTGCGAAAATGAAAAAAAAATTTAAATATTCATCTCTCAATTTCTAAAACAATAAGTCAATTAATTTTTTTAATTGTTTCGTTATATTTTCGTAATATTTTTGCATTCTCTGTTTTATTAATTATACGACAACGTAATTAAACTATAAATTTAATCATCCTATTTTAATTATACCACAACCCCGCTCGCAGTGATTTATCTCCGTGTTTTTAAGCAACGTAAATACATTACCCGTAAACTTGAAGGATTACTTTTGCGAGCATCAAATTACGAGGAAAACAACAATAACGACTTATTGTTAGTTATAGCAGAAACATTGTATTATTCTCCAAACTTCATGTTTCAACGCTCTTTATTTCCAATTTCCAACCACTCTTAAAAATACTTACACTTTAGGACGTTGTTAAATGTTAATAATCCCATTTAAACTACAATGAAATTCCAAGAAAATGGCGGAATTCCGCGTAGAAACGTCTAATTGCAAGGAAAGTTACAAAACTTTAGTTATTAAATAAAACAGAAAGCAAAAGTTATTAAATAAAGCAGAAAAGCGTACGCAAATAAATACAAATACTCAATACATATATGGCAAGAACTTGAAACATGCAAAAGAATCATAAAGGATTAATATCGCAAAAATTCATCCGTAATTTTCAAACATGACAAATACTCGACATCCAGATATTTGCTGTATGAATTTTTTTGTTTAAAGTCATGATCCCACGGTTCAAGCTGGAATTCTGTAACAGTGCACTTGAGAATGAACCTTAAAACAAAACGTCCTCGTCGGTCCCTTCCGGTTTGCCAAGTGTCATTGAAAATTAGAGCAACACGTGAACTCGATGCGGTCATGGTGTATTGATTTCGAGATGCCAGCTGACCCGCTATTTTCCTCTTTCCCTTCGGTCCTATTCTTACGGCCTTTGGTGAAATTCACTTAAAAAGCTATGAAAACTTCATGGTCTCGCGATAATTGATACTTGATCTGCCAGTTCGCTGCGTTATATTGCCTCGTTTTTAAACATTATGACGCTTCGCGGTTCTTTTTTATTACACGTAATATCCGGTTTCTGATAAACTAAAAAATTATAGTTTATAAAAATTTGTAGAGACAGTAGAGACCTTTCAAGGTGATCTATTTTTTATTTGTGCTTCTCTAATCTTGTTGGAATTTCTCAAAATTTAATATTTGATTTAATCGAAATTATCTTTTCGGCTTTTCATCAGCTGGGTGTAATATTAATATTAATGTTTGTAAAATTAATAATTAATAGATTAAAAAAAAATTAAAATTAATAAATTAATAATTAATATTTGTAAAATACTGTGTCGTTGGTTGTTTTTTTTATCTCACGATACCAATGAATGTAGGTACTGAATGATATTTCGGCGAAGATACACAATCATTGTAAAGTTTCAAAGTTGAAATTCAGTTGATAGAATATTAATTACAACGGAAAGGTATGTTGCTTTATGCATGTACCTACAGTGTGTAGCTCGACATCAGAATGCAAAGGGTTGAAGTTACGGTTTTGCACAAAGATAATTAATTTTAATTGCACGCTCTATTCGTTAGAATTAATATTCTCTAAAATGTGCGAATTTCATACGTAAAAAAGTATTGAAATTGATGGAGCATTTAATTTGGAATAAACATTAAGTTACACCTCCTTTCTTATAAAAATTTGTTTATCGAAAAAAGATGGAAAAAAATGAAATTCTGATCTTATATCCTGTAAAGTAGTTGGAAAATAGAAGGCGCAGGATAACGTAAGTCAACTCTTTAATAATTTCAGACTGAATTCCTTCACATTTTGCAATTATAAATACACTTTGTTCCCGCAGATTACTAAAATTAGATCTTTGGTTGTCCACAAACAATTAACGAAATTGTACGAATTAAAATAAATTCTACAAATAGTATTCGATATCCGCGAAATAGTGAAACAAGAACGTCGTAACACGACCCAATGATTAAAGAGGGTCTCTTGTCTCCGTTCTTTGACTTCACATGTGAGTCAGAATCCGAAATAACTTTCGGAATTTATACGATAATCTCTACAGCAAAGCGTGTCGTTCCCATATCTCAAATTTCTCCTAATATCTTTTCAAGCCAGAAAATCCGTTAAATCTCTACATCAAAACACAAAGGTTCAATCGCGAGACGTTCGTCGTGGCATACTCAGCTTCCTGAATGGAATCTGATAATTTGCGTGTCATTCAACTTATTGTTGGAAAGCTTGAAGCCAAATGGTCAGTTCGATCCAGCCGACAAATGAGGGAACGCGACTGTAGACAGTTGGGTAATCGGAGAGACCACAGCCCAGAGACCAGGATACAACACCAGCGAGTTTTCCATCGACCACCAAGGGGCCACCAGAGTCACCCTGAGTAACATATATTATTTAAGTGAAAAATGAAGCTACAGGAATAACAGTATTAGTACAAAAAAAATAACAGAGCATGAGGTCTAAAGAAAATCAGATGTATGGTGCTTTATGGGAAGTTGATTAGTTCATACAATGGAGGACAGGTTCAACTGGGATGTTTGGATAGAGATTTCGAAGTCATTGTTCTGTCGCACATTGTTTTGGCATGATCTGTTGCTCCTGTATATTTCAGCTGTTGTGGTCATTTCAGCTAGGATTTACAATTTTTCACGGGCTACAAATAGGCTTTGATATATAATAGTATAGGATTTTGGAAACTAACTGGTAAGTGTATTTAATTGAAAGAACAAAAGGTTGGAAGAGTGCACCTAGATGATGAAAAGAATAGGGGTGAATGTGATTGAGAGCGGTATGATTGCACTGTCTTAGTGACGAAAATGTAAAATATTGGAACTAAGTAATTATAATTAGGTCAAAGTACTGTAAGAGAATGGAGGAGCAGTAAAAGTAGAGCTAAAAAGTTGAAGAGTCGAAGAGCTGAACGGTGGAGATTAAAGAGTAATTATTAACGTCTAAAGATTTAAGAATTGAAAATTAAATGTGAAAATGTCGAAGTGCGAAGATATTTTATCCTTCACAGTGATATTTTAATTTAGGTGTATATTTATTGGGAGTTTGGACATCCTTTTCTACCGTGTTGTATTTTAACAAAGGGGCAAGAGAGAACGGGGATTGGAGTACTGCGCTCGAAATGAAAAACTCGACTCTTAATTTGCACGGTAATCGAATTGCATGATTTCGGTTTAACACGGTCGGGAAAATGTGACAAAATCCTGTTTCGAGCGTGAATTCAGAGGTGGTTCTCTCGCGGTAGAATAAATTTATATTTCTATTTGAATTGTGCTTTAACTTGTCGCTTGCAGTACTCTTTCGAGATAACGCGATTTATTTATTTCTACACAGATAAAACCTTTAGTAAATAAATTAAACCATTTCGAGAAAACGTGTTGCAAGAAAACGGGGGAGGACCAAAGAGAAGAATAAAATCCAAAAGAGGCTAATGATCGGAAAAGGAAATGACAAGTACAGAACAATTGGTGTTTCGGAATCCCCATAAAATTGTAGGTCCTAGGCGAAATGACCATAGTAGTTAAAGTCAAAATATACCATCAACAACGATTAACACGAATCGTACGAGCCACAGTAATAAAAACGATTTAGTGTAATGCAAATATGTCAGATTTTATATTATCAACGAGAGACTGTTTTCTATGTTGTTCCCAACATTAAATCGACAATCACCTGCATTTCGTTTCGAAAAATATTATCGTTATTTCATAACCGAGCAAATAACCAATAACAGTAAGAACAGGTGTAAATTAAGTGCCATTATGGCCAGTGTTAAATTTATTACTTTAAATGAATTCGAATCTGAGAATTTTGAGGCGAATAGGATTCCAACTCGTAAATATTTACGTGAAAAAGAAACTTACGTTACATGCTCCCTTCTCAACGGCGGGATGATGAGCGCAAACATGAGTGCTGAAAATGCGCTGGTAGATAGCTTCGTATACGTTTTCACAGTAACTCTGATCAGCGATGTAGATGGTTGCACGTTGCAGTTTTTTGGTTGTTGGTCCGTTTTGCTGTTTTAATTGCCATTTATTAATTATTTTCACCTTTTACACTAATTGAATGCTTGTAAGCTCTAAACATTGTTCGTTTAGAGTAACAAAATAAATTGAAGGTCAATTGAGTGGATTCTAAAATGTCATCGAACAATATTTTGTACTTAGAATAACGAAACAGTTGAGCTATTTACGTATTATTACACTGTTATTTTATAATTTATATTATCGTATTATTACACTATCTTCCATGATTAGCATAACAGAGCAGTTGAATTGAATAATTAATGTGAAGTTATTGCACGGTGTTATGTATTCCGAATAACGAGGCAATTGAGCGGATTAGTTTTTTTAACATCGTTTCATTTTATAAAACTTACTGCAATTCTGCCCCATCCAGAAACTATAGCTACGCTGTGAGCATTGATGCTATCACCATCCTTTGGCATTGGAACGAAATCAATCACCTTGCTCTTAACGAATGGAGTCTTGACCTGTAAAAATAATAATAATCGATTATGTATATATTATATAGAAATAACAATCCTGAACCGGTAAAGCATGAACCGGACGTTTATATTGTTATATAAAATCTTTTCAAATCATTATAATTTAAATACATTTTTATGGTTCGTAAAACATTGCTATTACTCATTGAAATTACAAAATTTATCGAGGATAAAGTGAAGATTGGCTTTTCGGCTCAATTTCGATTGATCGTTTTAAAATTACCTTGAGTAAAGCAATATCATTCTTCCAGGAGTTGTTTGGCGCGTATTTCTCGTGAACGAAGATTGCTTCGACTTCGTGAACGGAAACGCGGTTATTTAAATCAATTGTACCCGCGACAACTTCAAAGGATGATGGAGACTTTCTGTAAATAAGAAATTATGGTATTTACCATTTTCATATTACCCTACATTGTAAAAATCGTATCAGAGCGTCGTTGAAATTTAAAGGGATTGAATGCAAAGAGTTTTTATATGTATCTGACTTCATTTTATTTCTAGCACTTAAACTTGCATTTTATTTATGATTGCTATATCAGTAAAAATTATGACAGATTAAAGAAATAATAGGTTAGAATTTAAACAATAATATAAAACGTATATTGGTCATATTGAAGAGTAACTTTGAATCGAGAAATTAAATACAGTGGCCTCTGACTTCTTTTTTCAATTTTTGCAACAATAGAAAGATCAAATGAACAGTTGAAGCTTTTTAAATTATGTAAGCAGTTTATTATTATAGCATGAATAAATCTGTGCAAAAGTAAGTCTATTAAACAATGTATTCCTGTTTTCTAGACTATGTCGAATCTCGTTAGAAGTATTCATTTGGTTGAGGAGGGGTCAAGGGTCAATTACTTGATCCGTTTTTATTTATTAACACATTTCCTATTGAGATTTGAGAAGATAATCCTACACGACAGTTCAAGATGTTTTTAGTCAGAATATGTTATGGAATTATATAATTGAGAAATTTACCATGGGTCATCACGGACAAAAAAATGTAATTGTCTCTAAACTAAGGACATCCTACATCTATTCATTATTTTACGTTCAACAATACTGTTCATTTTTAAATTTGTTGTATAACAACAAAATAATAGGGACGCCCCATATATGCGGCGGCATTAGCGAACGTGTTAGTGCTGTACAGGGTTTTTCATAACAAAGATTTTCTTTTTTCCTTTCTTTAATGATATACACTACCGCTCATAAGTCTTTAGGCACTCTGAATAACAGCATAAATCATATAAAAACTCAGCAAAAATATTTATTATGTACATACACATGTACATTTATAGAAATATACTAAATAAATGGGAAAAATCAAATGCTTAATTTAAATTTTAGTAATAAAAAGTACGTGAAAAGAGGAGTGCCTAAACAATTATGAGAGGTAGTGTAAGTACATATTACCGAAGAATTATTTCTGGGTGATGAAAGAGATTCGAGCTCAAGTCTACTAGCTTGGAGTCTGAATTATTAACTCTATTGCAGCTTATAAATGAAAAGGTTGGTATGCCCAGAAGATTGAAAAACGTTGAGATACACTATTTTATTTGATACTAAAGAACTTACTGTTCGACGCAGTGAGCAGCTGTGATTACGTATTCCTCATTATAAATCGAGCCACCGCAGAAGTGGAACTGGCTATCTTTGTTTTGCAGAGATACCTAAAGAATAAACATTATAATTTGTAATAATTTACTTCGAAGTTTCATGAATTTGTTTCTATTGTAGTATTTTTGAGAAAAATGTTCAATATTTTCCACGTTAGTTATGAATTATTTATCGTTATCGTTATTGAAGTAATGCTTAAGTATTTAAATATAGATGCACAAATATAAATGTATTATTAAAAAATTGGTAAAAATTTTGTTGTTACAAATGAAGGTTTTTGTACCAAAAGTAACATATGAAAGAACTCACTTGATATGGGATTTCACCAACTTTTGCATCTTCGCCATTTACGATTTGGGTTTCTTGTCTGTGTAGCACAGCGGCTGTAATCAGAATATTAATGTTATCATCCGTAATTGTTTAGAAATACATTAGAAATAGATTATGCGAGTAATCGGAAGTGATTTCAATTCGACAGAGAAACAGAGATTTAATTTATATAAATTTGATTCATTAAACACGGAGTGTTTTCTAAAAATAAACGGCAATGTTTCTCAATGTCAATTAATTGAACCAAAATAATTAATCGGGGAAATCAAACAGGAAGTCACAATTTATCCTCGTATAATTCATTCAACAAACTCAAGCATGGTTCATTTAACAAAATCGATTGAAATCAACTGCATAGCTTATATCAACATTAATTAATTGGATAAAGTAAACAATTGAGAAAATCAAGCCTGAATAATATAGCAGATATGTTTAAAAATAACACATGTATAGCATTTTTCACTGTCGTTTTACCAAAATTCAAATCGTTAATTAAGAAACTTAAATGGCTACTGATAATTTACACTCGCGCTTTATTCATTAACTTTGGTATATGTGTACAATTCTTATCAATATTAATTAACGAGATGAAAATAATTTCCCTCGAAAATTCAGCGACAGTTTATGAATTTACACGTTTGCGATACATTTAACAAAATTGCTTTTGGCCAGAGTTTGAAATATTTACCAATGTCAATTGATCTAATTAACTATTTATTTGTAAACTCGCCCGTAAACCGTTTAATGTAGCATGTGGCTTCACTTACCATTGGCAATAGCCAAAATGGCTAGAAGGGAGAAGATTGTTAAAGACATTGTTGCCGTTTGACTGTAGTCTCACGATTACGAAGTTCTTAAAGATTCACCATACTTTTATACCCAGGCATAATCTTCCTTGGAACAGCCACTTCAATCATCGACGATTCATTTTTATCTAAAGTGTGAAGATTACCCTTCTTTTGATACACGATGATAGTTGCGTAATTTTATCATGATCGATTTTCTTCGATAAGAAGTAGCGCGCGTCCTTTTCGTCACGTGGACCCTTCACTTGATATAATTGAAAATTGAGAAACAGTGGGCTTTTCAATGGACATCGCAGTAATTTCTTTCAGTTCCGCACTTTCAATGAATCGACGAAGTTAGATAGAAATTTATTGAAATTATTTTGTCTCATTTATGACAAGATTGAACGACACGATTGAAATTCCTGCGAATGATTATATTTTGTATATGAATATATCAAAGTTTAGACACTTTGGATTCACAGCTTATTAATTTTGAAGATTTCTATGCCTTTCTTTAAGAAGAGAGCAATGTGATACATGAATCACATGTTACATATATTTATTTCTCTTCGACTTTTTGCAAATATTATTTTCCGGGAATATTTTATTATTTGAAGGTATATCAATTTTCCTTTCCGATACTACGATAGTAGATATGTAATATTCCTTGCTCTAAAAATGATAGAGTTATCGCCCTTTCTCAGATTTTACATTTAGAAGCAATATTTTTCGTGACCCATTTGGAACCGCGATACTTACTAATTATTCTCTTTGTATAGGATAGAAACAATTAGTTTTATGATATACATATATATTTCTGATACGAGATGAGACATGTAAATTTGAACGATATAACGATATAATGTTACATATAAATTTCCTCATAGACAAAAATCAAATGTGACGATTAAAGATAACATAACGTTACATGTCAATTTCGACATACAACGATAGATAACCGTTAATTATTCCTGTGAATTTTACGTGTCGTATATATTTTTATTTAAGTTATCGCATTCAATCTATTTCGGGGATTTTGTAGAAAGTTGTTGAACCGCAGTAGATAATGATCTGATGAATACCAAATTTCATATCTTTTAGCGGAACATTCGATGGCAAGAAATATTATTATGATTGATAACACGTTTCCGAACACTTATGTTTTGGTGACTTGTTTTCTTACATGTGGATACTTGCGTCTGATGCATATGTCTGCTTGTGTATCTTGGAAATGTGCATCTGTACGGGTAAAACGTGATTAAAGATTTTTAGAATTATTGGAAGTAATTATTTCGTAAAACTTGGACGAATTAATAATGGAACGAATTATTTCTACGAAAAGATCTGCGTTCCTTTTTTATTTCTGACTTTACAAAAGTGGTTCATAGCATCTGCTAATTTTCTGCACAATTAGAACTTTCGAATTTCGCTATTTTGCAATTTTCAATGTATTGTACTTCAGTGTTCTTGATTTTCTGAAAGGACTGTGAAAGAATCTTGCTATTTGTTATTGATTGTACGGGTTTCTATGAAACGCAAAAGTTTTGTTAAACAAATATAGTAATGTATCGGAGAGTATTACAACTGATCTTAAAAGGGAGAACGATTTAATGAATAACTAACACGCATACTCTATTATTTTTATATTTGCTATTTATAATTTTATTACATAGATATGGTGTTATTTATATTCAAGAAAATATGAATTTGGTAAAGGTAAACGTAAAATGAAAAATAACTTGTAGAATCATTATTATTTTCTGTCAGATTGATATTTAATATATAATTAACAATAATGAAATACTTTCAGAGAAAAAGATCGCAGATTGTCAACACGATGTATACATAATATTTCCGATTTACGTGGAAGTTGATGAAAAGAGATCGCATAAGCGTTAGGACGTATACTCGAGCGATTAAATCGTGTTCCGAGTATCGTGTTGTTATCTTTATCAGTGGAAATCGGAGTGGAGATTTAAAAAAAAGTTGGGAAATTTTGCTACTTACATTTCAAAATTCTACTAATTTTGTGATATTTATTGAATTTCCTGGAAGAAGAAGATTTCCTTGAATTTCCTTGAATTTCCTAGAGAAAAAGAGAAATTTTATCTTAAGTGAAAGATGTTATATGTAGATGTTTATGTAAGGGAAACTTTAAATCAGTGATGGGCACACTATTTTAAAAGAAATTTTCAATTTTAGGTTTTCAAATTAATTCATTTAGGAGGGTATTCCCTTATTTACATATGTCAAATTTTCCAGAGAAATAAAAATATTTAATGGTTCTCCAAAATTTGTCCTTTTTTCTGACCAGCTCCTGAAAATGTTTGTCCCTCACTGTATTAACGGAACATTTTCGTTGCAGTAGATGTTGCACTATTATTATAATTACATATTTAAAGTTTTTACATAGGAAATATATTTTTTCCGATAATTATAGATTTAAATGGTATAAAGAAGTTTGTTCAAGTCGGTATATGTAAAAGGACGATAGAATAATGAAATTCCGTGTGAAATTGAGAAAAAATTTATTAATATTTGGGCAATTATAAAGCACATCATAGATTCATAAGGAAACGTGAATAATTATTATTCTTTACTGCCTCATTACGGAGTATTTTCACTGAAACGAATGTAATGTGGTACACATTAATACGTAAACTGTTATACAAATAGTATGACAGATTTTAATATTCATTTCGATTATTAAACCTTTCGTTACAGAGTGCTTTTCCGCGTGTATGTTACACGGTACGAAGCAATTCCGCTGCGGACGAATAGTTTTTAATAACTTGTGGATTAATATAAGTAATTAATTGTTTATTGAAGTTGCACTGCATATTATACATGAAAAATAAAAACTTATGGCTTTTAAAAAATATTCAATTACAAAATATGATCTAATAATTAATTCTTGGCGTGAAATTTTGACGTGTGACTATAGTCACCGATAGTATCGAAAGGGTTAAATAAATTTAAAGTATTTTAGTTATTAAAGTATTAAATTTTAGTATTTTACGCATTAGAAAGACAGAGTACAAAGTCAGGGACATTGAAAACATTCCGTCATTTATTCACATGTTACTGTTTAAATATATACTATATCTACTTGAGAAATTGGATAGTTAATAGATATTTCATAATCGTTGGATCGATCGCCAGTTAATCTAATTCATTAGATTAGGATAGATAATGTAATTCATGTCGAAATACATATTTGTGATTATTATATGAGTGCATGAGTACTCACATATACCAAGCGAAAAATTTAATTACAAGAAAGGGGGAAAAAGATCTCTAATAAAATTGAAGATCAAAGCTATGAGATATCCTTTTGAATTTCTATATAAATAAGTTAACAAATTTTAAAACAACGTAATATCTTTCACAAAATCCAACGAGCATCAAATTCTCAATTAAAATACAGTGAATACACCATAGGAAAACCTTCCATATCTATTTTCGAAACTATCTCCAATACATTAACGTCATAACCTTGCATTAATTCCAATAGCATTCCTTCTGTTCAATCCATGTAAAGTGTGCCAACAATGATGGCATAAAGTACAATGATAATTTACAGGACATAGTAGCAGGTAAAATTAAAATGAAAACTGCTTTAAACTAAAGAAAATTTTATTCATTTACACAATCACGTATGTAGGAAATGTACATACAGAGAGACAAATATCCCACTGATGTTTCACAAACTGTACAGTTCGCGTCTTAAATTAAGCTATAGCCGGATTCATTTAATGATGATCGTTTAACCGATGACTGATTCGAGGAATTCATATGGCATTAGCCTTAATCCAGTCAAGTTGGGATGTTACACGGGTGTAGACAGTGGGGTAGTCAGTAAGAGCGCAGCTCTTAGCCCATGAGACCAGACCGATGAGTTTTCCTTTGACGGTCAAGGGGCCGCCGGAGTCACCCTGTTAAAAGTAAGAGAACCTATTGTTACCATCCGACTCCAAGAAAATATCAAAGAACTTAAATGGTCGGGTGAATATTGGGTTAAGTGTTTCGCTTTTAAGCGTGAATCTTCTTCACAGGCGAAAGTTACAGTTTTAAAAGAGGCGCGAGAAATTTGTGTGCAACAATTAATTCTCGGTGGCAATGGAAGTGAAAAAGTAACAACGACTTTAAAGCTTTTCCGCTGCCACTTTTAGAAAATAATTTCTAATTGATACGTACATTGTAGTTTCAAAAGCTATATTTTACATAGTTGAAAAATTTCGAAAAAATATAGGAAAGACAAATCAATTATGAATGAATTTAATATGATTTCAAAAGTTTGCAATAGCGGTGGGGATAGAGCTTCTTTCGTAACAACGAGCTCTAATTCATATCCCTTTGTCATAATCTTGAAACTACCATCTCCGTATGATTCGCACATCACGTGGTTTGCAGCCTATACCGTGGGTGGCCAACCTCTGTATAGTGAGGGACCAGAACCAACGCAGTTGAGGGGTAATTTGTTCTGATTCGCCGGACGAACAGGGACATCCCTCTCCCTCACGCATTTTCGATTTTGACGCGTTATTGGCCGAGAGCCCGCACATTCGTTGCGTCGTCATGTGAACGACGAAAGGAGTGTTTTATTTTCGGTTGTCATTCGTCGATCTCAGGTTTCCTGGACCGACATGGCGGGGATAGGCGGTGCGAGAGCAATCTCCCTTTCCGTCCCAAGTGTCTTGTTTCTGGTCCCTCACTATACGTATATAATCGACCTGTTTTTTTAAAAATGTGTCGCGATCTTGACATTTGACAGATTCAAAGTGTCTCGTGTACTAATTAGTGACAATGGGGGAGGGGGGGGGGGGCGGGGTGGCATGTTGTTTGTTCGTGGTGAACAAAGTATTGCGAAAGTAGTTCCAGCCAATGGGGACCTTGGGGGTGGCGGTGGGATTAAAAATAAGTAGGTTTGCATTTTGAAATCGCCTCCTATCGGATGTGATCAACCAAAAATGGCATCGCGATTGACTTGCTGACTATTCCTACCGTATGTATTCAGCGAAATTTCCACAATATTCAAAGTCAAAAATATAAAGCAGAGGCAAGCGTAAAGTCTCTTACAAATATATAGAAGTATGCCAAAGTTAATACTAAAATAACGGATGATATTTACAAGAAATGATTGTTGACATCAAAACTTACGTGGCAAGATCCCTTCTCGTCGGTTGGGTCGAATGCACAGACATGAGAATCGTGAATGGTGTGACCTATCTTCTTGTACATGAATTTACAGTATTCTTGATCGGAGATGAAAATGTTGACACGCTGAAGATCGTCAGGGAGAAGACCGCCGGTCTGCAAATGGTTTTATAGATGCAACGTACCGTAATTTGTTTTGTGATCAGCCATATAGGCGAGTAATTGCAAATTACTTCTTGTCGTACTTCGGGGACGAATAGTTATTAATGGTAAGGAATCCGAGCAATATTTTTACATCTCTGAGTATTTACCGTTGCAATGGAATTTTGAATCGTTCTTGCAATATTCTTACCGAAAGCCTA
Organism: Cerceris ruficornis; assembly: GCA_963989415.1. Taxonomy (NCBI): domain Eukaryota; kingdom Metazoa; phylum Arthropoda; class Insecta; order Hymenoptera; family Crabronidae; genus Cerceris; species Cerceris ruficornis. Next base: position 37,344,880 of record OZ022517.1, on the reverse strand, counting down.
CCCCATCCAGAGGTAACTGCGACGTCGTTGGCCTTGATCACTTCGTCAGGGCTTGGCAGAGGTACGAAGTCGATGAATTGCGATTTTACGAATGGCGTTTTAACCTGATGAAATAGAGAAAATTATTAAGAAATGTTAATAATTACAATAACGAGGCCTATAACGCTTCTTGTGATTATTTTATTACGGAACTATTTAAGTGATCATTGCGATGATATCAAAAGTTAATTAGCCCTTGAAGCTGTATAGTAACATAGTATAGAATATTTAATTGTATAGTAGAGTATTTAAAGAAAACCATACACTTGCTATTCGGATGCGTAATGAGTTGGTAATTAGCACCATTATTTAATCGGGCATTGCAGTACAGTTAAATGTTAGCCAATATGATAAGTTATGTATTAAAATGATGCAAAAAATTGAACAGAATAACAGAGTACCGAAAGAATGATAAAACAGTGACTCGCTATGATTCAAAGCAGTTACAAATGCTTTGAATAAAATGTGTCAATGTTCAAATCGTGCTTATGAAATGGTAATTATATCATAATCTAATGAATGAAACGTAACAGCTGAATTAACGTGCAATTACCTTGATGAGAGCAATGTCATTGTTCCAAGAGTTTACTCTGCTGTATTCCTCGTGAACAATGAATTTCTCAACATTGTGTACTGATCTCGGGGACTTCAAGTTAATCGTACCAGCTACAACTCGGATGGCGATTGGTAATTTTCTACAAACACAAGACTTTTTTGTTGATCAAATGTTCAGAGATCCTCCTTTGAATTCTTTAAGTCTACTACTCACATAGTAAGGCAGTGAGCAGCAGTAATGACGTAATATTCATTGAGAATGGAACCACCACAGAAGTGGGTTTTGGAGAATCTGTTTTGGAGTGATACCTGAAAGTGGTAAAAAATATTTCATTGTTGCACAGAAAAAAAATAATTCTGATTGAAACCGGCTATGCATTGGAAATTACGTGCACACGATTTTCTTATAAAAATTCTATTAATTATACGAATAAGAATTTTTGAAATTCGTCAAGCATCTGTTTTCTTTTTTCAAACATATCTGTCTGGTATCTAATATGCCTAGTATCTGATGTACTGTTTGATTAGATTTCAACTTTCAGTGGCATAGTCCATGAAAAATGGGCCCAATGCATTTAAAAAAACGTAATATAACAAGAATGTTTATTTTTCGGGTTGCATAGACTTTTATCACTTAGACAGCTTACACATTTTAGCTTGCAAACTGTCACATTTTTCGTTAACTCACTTGGTATGGGATTTCTCCTTCTTTAGCATCCTCCCCGTTTACGATTCTCTCGTCGGGTCTCCTCAGCAACGAAGCTGTGCAAGCAGTAATAAATAACGATCACCAGGGAAAAAATTATGGGCAAATATTAAGTAATCATTTCAAATCAACTGAGAAATAACGATGTTAATAAATAACTAAACAGCAATGCCGGGTTAAATATTGAAATGTATCGGCTGTGCAGCATTGTAGGGTAAAATTATTTAACTCTCGGCGATGGTATGACAAGCTATACTTGACAAATATTTTTGTTACTCTTTACTTTCTATAGATTTAATTTCAACTTTGCAGTTTGACAACGACTCTCAGTATCAACATTTCCTGTATTATGGTATAAAGATGTATAACTAACTGTAGAAAGCTACTGGGAAGTAATTCCTTTCATTATCCGAAAACTGGAAGAAAAACAATTAGATCCTTCCGAATTAAAGAAATTATCAAATTTAATTTATACTTAAGAGCCTAAACGAAAGCAACTATTGAAAATAGCAATTGTAATGCTTCTGAACTATGGAAAGTATGTGCGTATGTATGTTTAAAAGTACTCACCATCGGAGAGGGCCAAAAACGCAAAAAGGGCTAAAGCTGGTAACGACATGATTGCTACAGCTGTATGGAAATCTCTGCACCGAATTCTCTACGACAGTAGGGTTTTATATTCCTCCTTATATACCTCCAACTTCTGGCCACACGCGAAAAATATCAATTGATAAATAATTTGCTCACCTTAGATTAGATGAATGTGCAGACAGCGTTACGCTGATGATATCGTTTTGTGATTCCTCTAGATTGTCACAATTCATAACTTTCTGTTAAGTACGCGCCTACAGTGTACGCTTTCTTATTTCTCGCGATAATAGTTCTGCTGAAATGCTTCTACCACATTATTACTTCAAGGTGTCACTTCAATATCTGCAGTTTTGAAGTGATACAATGGATTGGTAGTAACGTTTAATACGGTTTAAAATATAACATAATTTTTTATTACATAAATAGGATTTTAAACATGCAGTTAGTTTGTTAGGTTGTAATACACTGTTTTTTGTAGTCGCAGTTCTTTATACGTAATTGAATCAATTGCGTTGTTCTCTCTATTAATATCGGGTTGTACGCATTTTAATTAAAGTTTTGATGGAAAAGACATTTTTTATATGTTTTTTGAATATAGCAATTTTTGCACCTTTGCAAACAGTTGTTTTTTGTGTTAATCTCTTGCCATTTTCTTTATATGCTCGACGGCTAACGCAAAGATAATTTGGCATTATCACTCAACAACTGAATTCTCTTCCTCTGAGAAAAACCTAAAAATGTTTATAATTTAAGTTATACCAATACTTTTGAATAATGCACTAGCTGTGCATAGGCTGCAAAAGCAACTGGCATAGCGTTTATAAATATATTAACCAAAAAGAGAATATTAAATTATATCGTAAGTTATGTAACAGAATACTTTTTATTTAAAGTGTTTTAACTACAAAGAAAAAAACAGCGTCTGTATGCGAGTGCATCGCCACGTCTGCACACATGTCAGATTCCTTTGCTTACTTTACGTCTTTGCTCATCTCGATCTTGGTTAGATCCAGGTTATCTTAACTTTTGCCTCATTTGCGTCTCGAGTAATTTTTCTATGTTTTGCCCCATCTACACTCCTGGAGAAAACGATAGCACATCTGTGCTATCATTAAGTTTCATGGATATATTTAAAATTGCCTATATTTGACGAAAGGTATATAAACAGTACCTCCTTATGATATAATACATACCTCCGAAACTACAAATTTACTATCCCACTTGTATTTATCAACAATGATTTCGAAATGCGGTGGGCGAAATAATAACACACTTTCAAAATTCTCATGTTTATTGTTTATTATTTATTATAAATTCGTATGAAAAAACAAAACATTTTATTATTTAATAATGCGTCGATCCACTTTTATTTTCCACGACCTCTAACATTAGTTTTGGGAGGGAACGATACAATTTTCGAACATAATCTTGGGAAATATCATTCCACTCTTTTTAAGGCACTTCTTTAGTGCAGATATGTTTTCGAATTTTCTAGATTCTTTATAGACAGCTTCAGCGAGTTTACCGTGAGTTTACTCCTTATGCCTCTTCGATAGTGCAGGTTTTCTTTTTAGCTCCATACGTTTTCTGTTTGTGGGTGCTTGTAGCATACGAGGGACATTCCTGAAATTTGATTGCACACCAGCTTTCTGAGCTATTTCATGCGATGTGAGACACGAATTTGACGCAGCACGTAAAATGACACGTTTTTCGCGCGCACTAACCGCAGAAGGTCTCCCGGAACTTTTTTTTCTACCGTAGTCTTTAATGACTTTTAGTAAGTTATAGATAACTTTTCGACTTCTACCAGTTGTTTTCGCAATTTTTGAAATTGAAACGTTTTGTTTTCGTAGTTCTAGAATGATTTTAATTTCACCTTCATTTAACTTTTTTCCGTGTTCCATTTTTATAATAGATATCTATACTGATCCACATAATAATTCGGTACACGACACTACGTTTGCTCAGCTCTAATTGTAAGTACTGAAACAGACTAAGAAATCCAAGCGGCAGGTTGAGTGTGCTATCATTTCGCCGACCGTATTTCGAAATCATTGTTGATAAATACAAGGGGGATAGTGAACTTACAGTTTTGAAGTTATGTGTTATATCATAACGACGTACTGTTTATATACCATTCGTCAAATTTACGGAATTTTAACTGTATCCGTGAGAACTTAATGATAGCACACAAAATCGTCAGGTCTTAAGTAGGACGAAAGAACAGATTTAAATGTGTTATAAAGTGAACAAAGTTTTATTAACTTACGAAATCAAGTATGTAGAAAATGTATACATAGGCAAACAAATATTACACAGATTTTTCAAAAATTGTACATTTCGCACTTTAAATGAAGCCATAGCCGGATTCATTTAATGATCATCCTGTAACCGGTGGACAAGCGAAGGCATTTATACGGCATTAGCCTTGATCCAGTCAAGTTGGGATGTTACACGGGTGTAGACAGTGGGGTAGTCAGTAAGAGCGCAGCTCCTAGCCCATGAGACCAGACCGATGAGTTTTCCTTTGACGGTCAATGGGCCGCCGGAGTCACCCTGTAAAACGTAAGAAAACCTATCGTTACCAATGACTCCAAGAAAATATCAAAGAACTTAAATGGTCAGGTGAATATCGGGTTAAGTGTTTCGCTTTTAATCGTGAATCTAAGTCACGGGCCCAAGTTACGGTTTTAATAGAAACGCGAGAAATTTGTGTGCAACAATTAATTCTCGGTGGCAATGAAAGTGAAAAAATGACAACGACTTTAAAGCTTTTCCGCTGCCACTTTTAGAAAATAATTTCTAATTGATACGTACATTGTAGTTTCAAAAGCTATATTTTACATAGTTGAAAAATTTCGAAAAAATATAGGAAAAACAAATCAATTATGAATGAATTTAATATGATTTCAAAAGTTTGTAATAGCGGTGGGGATAGAGCTTCTTTCGTAACAACGAGCTCTAATTCATATCCCTTTGTCATAATCTTGAAACTACCATCATCGTATGATTCGCACATCACGTGGTTTGCAGCCTATACCGTGGGTGTCCAACCTCTGTATAGTGAGGGACCAGAAACAACGCAGTTGAGGGGTAATTTTCTCTGATTCGCCGGACGGATAGGAACATCCCTCTCCCTCACGCATTATCTATTTTGACGCGTTATTGGCCGAGAGCCCGCACATTCGTTGCGTCGTCATGTGAACGACGAAAGGAGTGTTTTATTTTCGGTTGTCATTCGTCGATCTCAGGTTTCCTGGACCGACATGGCGGGATAGGCGGTGCGTGAGTAATCTCCCCTTCCGTCCCAAGTGTCTTGTTTCTGGTCCCTCACTATACATATATGATCGACCTGTTTGTTTTAAATATGATGTCGCGATCTACATACTAAAATCTTGACATTTGACAGGTTCAAAGTGTCTCGTGTACTAATCAATGACAATGGGGGAGCGGGTTAGCATGTTGTTTGTTGCATGTTGCCACCTATCGGTTGTGATCAACCAAAAATGGCATCGCGATTGACTTGCTGACTATTCCTACCGTATGCATTCAGCGAAATTTCAACAATATTAAAAGACAAAACTAAAAAAGTAGAGGCAAGCGTAAAGCCTCCTACAAATATGTAGAAGTATGCCAAAGTTAATGCAAAATAATGAATGATGTTTACAAGAAATGATTGTTGACAATAACTTACTTGGCAAGATCCCTTCTCTTCGCTTGGGTCAAATGCACAGACCTGTGAATCGTGGATGTTGTGACCTATCTTCTTGTACATGAATTTACAGTATTCTTGATCGGAGATGAAAATGTTGACACGCTGAAGATGGTCAGGGAGGGGCCCGCCGGTCTGCAAATGGTTTTATAGATGCAGCGTACCGTAATTTGTTTTGTGATCAGCCATATAGGCGAGTAATTGCAAATTACTTCTTGTCGTACTTCGGGGACGAATAGTTATTAAATGGTAAGGAATCGGGGCAATATTTGTACACCTTTAAGTATTGACCGTTGCAATGGAATTTTGAATCGTTCTTGCAAAATGCTTACCGAAAGCCTACCCCATCCAGACACAACTGCGACGTCGTTGGCCTTGATCACTTCGTCAGGGCTTGGCAGAGGTACGAAGTCGATGAATTGCGATTTTACGAATGGCGTTTTAACCTGAATAAATAGAGAAAATTATTAAGAAATGTTAATAATTACAATAACGAGGCCTATAACGCTTCTTGTGATTATTTTATTACGGAACTATTTAAGTGATCATTCCGATGATATCAAAAGTTAATTAGCCCATGAAGCTGTATAGTTACAGAGTATAGAATATTTAATTGTATAGTAGAGTATTTAAAAAAAATCATACATCTGCTAGAAGGATGCGTAATGAGTTGGTAATTAGCATCATTATTTAATCGGGCATTGCAGTATAGTCAAAAGTTAGTCAAAATGATAAGTTATGTATTAAAATGATGCAAAAAGTTGTACAGAATAACAGAGTACCGAAAGAAGGATAGAATAGTGACTCGCTATGATTCAGAGTAGCTATAAATGCTTCGAATAAAATTTGTATATGTTCAAATCGAGCTTTTGAAATGGTAATTATATCTTAATCTAACGAATGAAACGTAATAGCTGAATTAGCGTGCGATTACCTTGATGAGAGCAATGTCATTCTTCCAAGAGTTTGCTCTGCTGTATTCCTCGTGAACAATGATTTTCTCAACATTGTGTACTGATCTCGGGGACTTCAAGTTGATCGTACCAGCCACAACTTGCATGGCGAATGGTAATTTTCTACAAGCATAAGACTTTTTTGTTGCTCAAATGTTCAAAGATTCTTATTAGAATTTTTTAAGTCTACTACTCACATAGTAAAGCAGTGAGCAGCGGTTATGACGTAGTATTCATTGAGAATGGAACCACCACAGAAGTGGGTTTTGGACAATCTGTTTTGGAGTGATACCTGAGTGTTAAAAAATATTTCATTGTTGCATAGAAAAAAAATAATTATCATTCAAACTGGCTATGCATTCGAAGTTACCTGCACACGATTTTTTTATAAAAATTCCATTAATTATACGAATAAGAATTTTTGAAATTCGTCAAACATCTGTTTTCTTTTTTTAAACATATCTGTCTGGTATCTAATATGCCTAGTATCTGATGTAGTTTGATTAGATTTCAACTTTCAATGGCATAGTCCATGAAAAATGGGCCCAATGCATTTAAAAAAACGTAATATAACAAGAATGTTTATTTTTCGGCTTGAATAGATTTTTATCACTTAGACAGCTTACACATTTTAGCTTACAAACTGTCACATTTTTCGTTAACTCACTTGGTATGGGATTTCTCCTTCTTTAGCATCCTCCCCGTTTACGATTCTCTCGTCGGGTCTCCTCAGCAACGAAGCTGTGCAAGCAGTAATAAATAACGATCACCAGGGAAAAATTTATGGGCAAATATTAAGTAATCATTCTAAATCAACTAAGAAACGACGATGTTAATAAATAACTAAACAGGAATGCCGGGTTAAATATTGAAATGTATCGTCTGTGCAGCATTGTAGGGTAAAATTATTTAACTCTCTGCGATGCTATGACATGCTATTCTTGACAAATATTTCTGTTGTTCTTTAATTTCTACTTAAGAACCTAAACGAAAACAACAATTGAAAACAGCAATTGTAATGCTTCTGAAGTATAGAAAGTATGTGCGTATGTATGTTTAAAAGTGCTCACCATCGGATAGGGCCAAAAACGCAAGAAGGGCTAAAGCTGGTAACGACATGATTGCTACAGCTGTATGGAAATCTCTGCACCGAGTTCTCTACGACAGTAGGGTTTTATCTACCTCCTTTTGTACCTCCAACTTCTGGCCACACGCGAAAAATATCAATTGATAAATTATTTACTCAACTTAGATTAGATGAATGTGTAGACAGCGTCACGCTGATGATATCGTTTTGTCATTCCTCTAGATTGTCACAATTCATAACTATCTGTTAAGTACGCGCCTACAGTGTACACTTTCTTATTTCTCGTGATAATGGTTCTGCTGAAATGCAGTTTTGAAGTGATACCATGGATTGGTAGTAACGTTTAATACGGTTTAAAATATAACATAATTTTTTTTACATAAATAGGATTTTAAACATGTAGTTAGTTTGTTAGGTTGTAATACACTGTTTTTTGTAATCGCAGTTTTTTATATGTAATTGAATCAATTGCGTTGTTGTCTGTATTAATATCGGGTTTTACGTATTTCAATTAAAGTTACAAAGTGAAAGACATTTTTTATATGTTTTTTGTATATAGCAATTTTTGCGTCTTTGCAAACGGATAAGTTTTTTGTGTTAATCTCTTGCCCTTTTCTTTATATGTTCGACGGCTAACGCAAAGATAATTTGGCATTATCACTTAACAACTGAATTCTTGTCCTCTGAGTAAAACCTATAAATGTTTATAATTCAAATTATATCAATACTTTTGAATAATTCACTAGCTGTGCATAGGCTGCAAAAGCAACTGGCATAGCGTTTATAAATATATTAACCAAAAAGCGAATACTAAATTATATCGTAAGTTATGTAACAGAATACTTTTTATTTAAAGTGTTTTAACTACAAAGAAAAAAACAGCGTCTGTATGCAAGTGCATTGCCACTTCTGTACTCATTTCAGATTCCTTTGATTACTTTACGTCTTTGCTCATCTCGATCTTGGTTGGATCCAGGTTATCTTAGCTTTTTCCTCATTTGCATCTCGAATAATTTTTCTGTTTTCCCCCATCTCGATGTTATTTGATTTCTTTGAATTTTTCCTCGTACGAGTTTCGTTCTGTTTCTTGTCATTCCTCTTTTATTCTTTCACATAAATGATCACAATGCATACTTACTTTAGAAACAGTTCAACGTTTATATACATTTTTTTCTATTCTTTTTAATTGAAGCATAAATGAATCTCTAAAAATTGGTTGACATCAACAGTTTTAGAATGATTTAACAGAATCGTCAGGTTTTAAGTAGGACGAAAGAACCGATTTTAACGTGTTATAAACTGAAAAAAGTTTTATTAATTTATGGAACCAAGTATGTAGAAAATGTACACATAGACAAACAAATATTGCACTGATGCTTAAAAAATTGTACAGTTCGCACTTTATATGAAGCCATAGCCGGATTCATTTAACGATCATCCTGTAGCCGGTGGACATTCGGAGGCATTTATACGGCATTAGCCTTGATCCAGTCAAGTTGGGATGTTACACGGGTGTATACAGTGGGATATACTTTCACGGATATACCGTTTTCATGTAAATTAAATCCGCATACAAAACTTCCGTCCAATTGTGTACACGACACTTTCCTTGGTAGCTTTTTTTGCCTTTCATCCAGTTGATGCGAAATACCTAGGTTTTAAATAAAGCATACATCAATTTTGCAAAATTGTATGGCATCTGCAGCTTTAGAACGATTTAACAAAATTGTCGGGTTTTATGTAGGATGAAAAAATACAATTAAAAGTGTCATAAAGTGAAAAAAGTTTTATTAATTTACGGAATCATGTATGTAGGAAATATACACACGGACAAACAAATATTGCACTGATGTTTGACAAATTTCACAGGTCGCGGTTTAAATTAAGCGATAGTCGGAGTCCTATAATGATCGTTGTTTAGTCGGTGGAAAAATGCAGGAATTTATACGGCATTAGTCTTGATCCAGTCAAGTTGGGATGTTACACGGGTGAAGACAGTGGGGTAGTCGGTACGAGCGCAGCTTCTAGCCCATGAGACCAAACCGATGAGTTTTCCATTGACGGTCAATGGGCCGCCGGAGTCACCCTGTAAAACGTAAGAAAACCTATCGTTACCAATGACTCAAAGAAAATGTCATCGAAGTTAAATGGACGAGTAAATATCGAGTTGAATATATTGCCTCCAAGCGTGAATGTACTTTACAGGCGAAAGTTACGCTTCTAACGCTAGAACTACCAAACCAGTCAAAATGACTGGTACTATAAAACATAAATTACCGAATCGATCATCTTTTCCACTTCTTAATTCCCCTTTATTCAAAGGACTTATTTAATATATTTAAATATAACAGATTTAACGCCGGTAGTTCTAGTGTTAATAGAACCGCAAAGAAAAGTACAACTAATTTTCGATTGCAATGAAAGTGAAAAAGTGACGACAAGATTAAAGCTTTTTCGTCCCCACTTTTGGGAGATAAAACCTAACTTGTACATATATCGTAGCCTTGAATACAAAGACTGTATATAAGTAAAAAAAATTCTGAAAACTATAGAAAAAGATAATTCTTAATACACCTAAATCATTTAACCAGTTAACTGTGGAGTTTAGTTTTAAAAATCCCTCACGGGATGCGGAATTAAAATCGAGCAATGACTTGTATACACGTCGAACGCAGGGGAAATGCTCCTATTATAAATTTTACGAAAAAAGGAAAACAAAACGTGGAAGGATTACATATTTATTCGAAAAAAAATTTATTATTCAGTGTTAAAGAGGTTACCGCAACAGAGCTTTGGATTGACGTATATACACGTCGTACACAGTTAACTGGTTAGAAAGCTTGTAGCAGTGACTGGGATAGAGCTTCAGAGTTTCAATTAGCGAGGTCGAGATCAAATCGCTCTATCAACTACAATTTCTACGTGATACGTACACCATGTAATTTATAGAGCATGAAAATCACATGTATTCAGCGAACCGACCATAATATTCTAAGGCAAATATTTAAGAGGCAATGACAGATGTACAATTAATTGCAAATGTTTAGAAGTATGTAGAAATAATTGAATGTAATGAGTGACGTTTACAAGAAATGATTGTTAATGATAACTTACGTGGCAGGATCCTTTCTCGTCGATTGGGTCGAACGCGCAGACATGAGAATCGTAAATGGTGTGGCCTAGCTGTTTGTACATGAATTTACAGTATTCTTGTTCGGAGATGAAAATGTTGACTCGTTGGAGACGCGTCGTCGTGGGTCCGCCGGTCTGAAAATTGTTCCATTGATATAATGTAACGCAATTTGTCTTACGATCAGCAGTTTAGGCGAGTAATTGTAAATTCCTCTTATTCGTGCTTGAAGTATAAATAGTATTTAAATGACAACAAATTGAAGTAATGTCTTGACATTATCGGACAAAATCCTTACCCAAAGTCTGCCCCATCCGGAGACAACTGCAACATCATTGGCAGCGATTTTTTCGTCGAGACTTGGAAGAGGTACGAAGCCGATATCTCGCGTTTTTGGGAATGGTGTTGAGACCTGAAAAAATAGATCAGGTTCTTAAAACATTCGCGATCGGCAATTTTTTTTCATTTCTAATACTGAGTACCGGTGAAAATTATGAAATTCTGAAGGTGGTTGCCGCAAACTTGCATCGTTAAAGCAAGGATACAAATAATAAAATTTGTTTTAAAATATCAATGTTGCAATAGCGTGTTGTTTAAAATAAAAAGATTTTTATAATTTGCATACTTGCCGGCTTACAGTTAGTGAGCCAACTGAGATATTCTCACTTGTTCCACGGAGACAGCCGTTATTATCGAAAGCGCCTAATGTTGCAGCATTCAGAAAAAAAAATTGCAGGACGCGAATTCACGTCAGCGGCAACCACGAATAGAACTTGAAAAAACATGAATTCACGTCAGCGGTCTCGAATGTATTAATAAATGTTCCCAACTGCGGCAACTATTTTTATACATAATCATTTTTATAAATGGGTGCTGTAATGATACCAAAGTTAATTACCACAATAAGCTGTACGCTAAGATGATACAGAAAGTTTTATGGTATATTAGAGTATCTCAAAGAAATCGTAAATTCATTATTTTGACGCGATATTATTTCATAATCGGCGTCATTAATTAATCCAATCGATTAACGAGCAATAAAGTCAACATTTAGATAATATTATATGATATTGTTACGCCAACATGAAGTTGGCATACTGACTGAAGCTATTCCCCCGAACCTATCGGATTCGAAGATCCAATCGACATATCTGTCGGCCAATCGTTTCGTTAGCGGCCGGAAATGTTTAAACCGGAAGTCGCTACTCGACCACGGAGTCATAAGGACATTAGATTTTTGAGACAGATAATCTGTGTCTCGAAGAGTTCTCCGCAATGCCAAGACGAGATTCCACGAGGCGCAACAATGTGTATTAAAATAATGCAATATTTAACCGCTTGACAGTTTTGCCCGAACTGCACTCGGGCATGACATTTTTCCGTACACTGACGATCCCGAGTCTCGTTCGGGCAAGTTTTGTTGTCAGCTACAATGTAGATAGTGATTTGCCCGATTATTTAACGTCGCTTGTTTCTCAATAATTTTTATTTTCAGTTTTATTTTACATTATTAGGTTCCCAAAATGTTTGAGTTTGATTATGAAAGTGATGAGGAAATATTGATAAGTGAATCAGACAACGAAAGTGATTTATCAGAATTATCGGAAGATGATTCTGAATTAGAGAATGAAGATGTACCTTCATTCAGAAAATTTTGTGAAATAAATGTAGAAAATTTACCACCTCCTCCACCATGGATCCCTTTCGATAATTCACCTGGTGTAAATTTACAAGCGGCAAAAAAATTCGAAAGGAGACAAGGTACTACTGTCCGGATTGTGATGTAGCATTGTGTATTGAATGTTTCAAAATATATCATACTAAAACTACTTATTGAGTAAATTTATTGTAATTAATTAATTGTATTAATAAATGTAGTCAAACAAAAATAAAAAAAAAGGCGTCAATTTTTTTACCCATTTTCTCAAAAAAATCCGACTGTTAAGCGGTTAAAGTTGAATAGAAGAACAGTGTGCTTAAAGAATGATTAGACAGTGACTCGCTAATGACTGGAAGTAGTTAAATGTTATCAAATAAAATTTGGAAATATCCAAACTTAGTTTTCAATGCAGTGATTGTACCATGAATTAACGAATGAAGCATAAAAGATCAATTAACGTGTAATTACCTTGAGGAGAGCGATGTCATTCTTCCAGGAGTCTGCTGAATTGTACTTCTCGTGAACAATGATTCTTTCAACATTGCGTATGTATTTCGGAGACGCTAAGTTGATCATGCCAGCAAAAACTTGGATGCCACTTGCGGGTTTCCTACAAGCACAGCATTTTTTTGTTAATGAAATCCTGTGGTAGACAAGATTCTTTTCAACTTTTTTGAGATACGCACGTAGAAACGCAGTGTGCCGCGGTAATAACGTAATTTTCATTGAGAATGGAGCCACCACAGAAGTGAGATGACATACCTTTGTATTGGAGAGACACCTGAAATTATAAAAAAATATTTCCTTATAGCATTGTGAAAAAGCGCAGAACTGGTATTGAAACTGTTAGTGTATGCTAAATTACGAGTTTATAATTTTTCAAGAAAACTCTGTTCGTTATAAAAATAGCAATTTTTCAAATACGTTAACGATATATTTTCGTTTTAGAAATATGTGTGTCCGGTATATAATATTTCTAGTATTTGATATTCTGTTTGTGTAGGTCGCCGCTTTTGTCAGCATAGTTTATGAGAAATCATTGCAATGCATTTAAAAAAAAGTAATGTAGAAAGACTATTTATTTACCGATTTGCATAGACCGTCATTAGATAGACCATATTTTAGCTCACACATTTTCAAATTTTTGGTAACTCACTTGATATGGGATTTCGCCTTCCTTTGCATCCTCGCCATTTACGATTCTCTCGTCGGGCCCTCTCAGCACCGAGGCTGTAGCAAATAAGTTATAAATAAATAATTAATAATAATAAATAACGACCGCCAGAGGATAATTTTGGGAAGAAACATTAACTAACAATTATAAGATAATATGTATTCAAATAAATGGGAATGCAGAGTTAAATGAATATTGTAAATAGTAGGTACGTATCAATTGAGCAGTACTCACCATTGGAAAAGGCTAACAGCCCACAAAGGGCTAAGGCTAGTAACGACATGACTACTACAGGTTTATGAAAAACTGTTCACCGAAATCTCTGCAACAGTAGGGGTTTATATACCCCCAATACATGAAATATACCGATTGATAAATTATTTACTCGTCGTAGATTAGATAGATGTGTAATAAGCGCCACGTCCTCAATATCGTTTTGTGATTGCTCTAGGTTGCCACAGTTAATTATTTTCTGATAAGTACGTTTATCTACGATAATTTTGGCAGCATACATTATTTCCTTGTTTCACGTAATGAACGGTTCCGCTGAAATGCTTCTGCTACATTGTTACGTCGAAGTGTTACTTCGATAAATACCTGCAGTTTTGCAGGTGACGCAATGAATGGATAGTAAATTTTAATTCGGCTTAGTGTATAATGTATAATGTATAATGTATAATTTTTTTACACAAATCGGAATTTAAAGATGAAAGTAATGTGTTAGGTTGCAAGACACTGATTTTGTAGTCGCAGTTCTTTATACGTAATTGAATCAATTGCTTTGTTGTCTGTATTAATATCGGGTTTTACGTATTTTAATTAAAGTTACGTGCGGGTCTCTCTTGCCAATAGTGCATCAAAATCGAAAATGCGTGAGGGAGAGGGACGTCCCTATCCGTCGGGCGAATCAGTGCCTTGTTTCTGGTCCCTCAGTATATTCGCGCATTCACATTTTGAGTGAACAGTGATGGGGTTGTACGGTTTGTTCTTTTTCGTTTTACATTGTTTGGCTTAAACTGGCCTGGCCATTGCGTTTAGGATCAATCGTTTTAAGTGTGTTCTAAACTGTCGAGACTGTGATATACATACATGAAGGTATATGACAAATCGTATAAGAAAAATCATTCAGTTAATGCGATAATTGAATTCTGCCGTACAGTTTAGAAGCTCGAGCGTTTAACATCATATCCACCAGTGTGCAAAGATTATATTATTTTATTGTTCAGTATTTAGTCAATAAATTATGATATACATGTCAACGTTTTTCTGCATTTTTTTGCGTTATGAATCATTTATTGAAATATTATTTTGCTTGGATTTGATGAAGAAGAATTTCGAACCGTAATGACCACGTGTTTTTGTCGATTGATTCATATTCTGATGTCGGAGAATCTTCTGATGAGGACATTTCTCTTAATTCTAAGTTGCACAGATGTCTTTCATATTCGCAGTTAATCAACAACCATACAAATTTTTGCACACGCTTGACCCTTCTGTAACTTTCCGCTCGTCTTGAACAATTTGGCCCTTTTCGCTACGATATAACCTTTTTTCTATAAATATATAATAGATAAACAAACTTACGCGTCTCCAAATAAGATATAATTAATTGCATATTCCAATAATATTATGAAACTCGAATTAAAATGATAGAAATTTCAAATTCCAACGAATTCCTTCTTTTCGTGAAACTACATAAGTAATGGTAAAGCTTTAAAAAAATGATACGGCCAAATTCGGAACGTCAAAAATCTTTCACAGATATATCGTTTTCATGTAAATTAAGTCCGCATACAAAAACTTCCGTCCAATTGTGTATAGGACACTTTTCTTGGTAGCTTTCTTTGCCTTTCATCGAATTAATGCCAAATACCTAGGTTTTAAATAAAACATAAATCAATATTGGAAAATTGCATGGGATCTGCAGCTTTACAATGATTTAACAAAATTGTCGGGTTTTGTGTAGGATGAAAAACTAGAATTAAAAGTGTTATAATGTGAAAAAAGTTTTATTAATTTACGGAATCATGTATGTAGGAAATATACACACGGAGAAACAAATATTGCACTAATGGTTGAAAAACTGCACAGTTCGCGTTTTAAATCAAGCCATAGTCGGAGTCCTATAATGATCATTGTTTAGTCGGTGGACAAATGCAGGAATTTATACGGCTTTAGCCTTGATCCAGTCAAGGTAGGATGTTACACGGGCGTAGACTGTGGGGTAGTCAGTAAGAGCGCAGTCCTCAGCCCATGAGACCAAACCGATGAGTTTTCCATTGACGGTCAAGGGGCCGCCGGAGTCACCCTGTAAAACGTAAGAAAACCTATCGTAAACATCTGACTGAAAGAAAATGTCAACGAAGTTAAATGGACGAATACATATAGAGTTAAATATATTGCCTCTAAGCGTGAATTTACTTGACAGGCGGAAGTTACACTTTTAATAGAAGCGCAAAGAAAAATACACCTATTTTTTCAATGCAATGAAAGTGCAAAGGTGACGACAAGATTAAAGCTTTTTCTTCACAGCTTTTGGGAGATAAAACCTAATTTGTACATGCATCGTAACCTTGAAAACAAAGACTGTATATAGGTAAAAAAAATCTGAAAACTATAGAAAAAGATAATTCTTAATAAACCTAAAATCCTTTAAAAAGCTTGTAAAAGGGGCTGGGATAGAGCTTCAGACTTTCAATTAGCGAGGTCGAGATCAAATCGCTCTATCAACTACAATTTCTACGTGATACGTACATCATCTGATTTATAGTCCATGTCAAACACATGTATTCAGCGAAACGACCGTAATATTCGAAGGAAAACGTAAAGAGGCAATGACAATTGTAAAATCAATTGCAAATGTTTAGAAGTATGTAGAAATAAATGAGTGTAATGGATGACGTTTACAAGAAATGATTGTTAATGATAACTTACGTAGCAGGATCCTTTCTCGTCGACTGGGTCGAATGCGCAGACATGAGAATCGTAAATGTTGTCGCCTACCTTTTCGTACATGAATTTACAGTATTCTTGATCGGAGATGAAAATATTGACTCGTTGGAGACGCGTCGTTGAGGGTCCGCCGGCCTGAAAATTGTTCCATTGATATAATGTAACGCAATTTGTCTTACGATCAGCAGTTTAGGCGAGTAATTGTAAATTCCTTTTAATCTTGCTTGACGTATAATTAGTATTTAAATGACAACATATTGAAAAAGAGTCTTAATAATATCGGACAAAACCCTTACCCAAAGATCGCCCCATCCGGAGACAACTGCAACATCATTGGCACCGATCTTTTCGTCGAGGCTTGGGAGAGGTACGAAGCTGATATCTCGCGTTTTTGGGAATGGTCTTACAACCTGAAAAAATAGAGCAGGTTATTAATAAATGTTCCCAACTATTTTTATACATAATCATTTTTATCAATGGGCGCTGTAACGCTATCAATTTTATTTATCACAATATGATGTACGCTAAGATGATACAGAAAGTTTAATGGTACAGTAGAGTATCTCAAAGAAATCGTAAATTCATTATTTTGACGCGACATTATTTCATAATCCGCGTCATTAATTAATCGCATCGATTAACGAGCAATAAAGTTAACATTTAGATAATATTATATGATATTGTGACGCCTACATGAAGTGGGCATACACTTTGTTAATAAATATAAATGAACTTTATTCAATCAAAAAAAAATTGTCTGTGCAATATGGGTTATTTTATTTTCTGAATTCCCGTGGTTCAAAGAGTTACAATAATGAAATATTTAAAGTTGAATAGAAGAACAGTGTGCTTAAAGAATGATTAGACAGTGACTCGTTAATGACTGGAAGTAGTTAAATATTGTCAAATAAAATTTGAAAATATTCGAACTTAATTTTCGATGCAGTGATTGTACAATGAATTAACGAATGAAGCATAAAAGATCAAGTAACGTGTAATTACCTTGAGGAGAGCGATGTCATTCTTCAAGGAGTCTCCTGAATTGTATTTCTCGTGAACAATGATTTTTTCAACATTGCGTATGTATTTCGGGGACGATAAGTCGATCATGCCAGCAAAAACTTGGATGCCACTTGCGGGTTTCCTACAAGCAGATCATTTTTTTGTTAATGAAATCCTGTGATAGACAAGATTCTTTTGAACTTTTTTGAGATACGCACATAGAAACGCAGTGTGCCGCGGTAATAACGTAATTTTCATTGAGAATGGAGCCACCACAGAAGTGAGATGATTTGTATTGGAGGGACACCTGAAATTATAAAAAAATATTTCCTTACTGCATTGTGAAAAAGCACAGAACTGGTATTGAAACTGTTAGTGTATGCTAAATTACGAGTTTTTAATTTTTCAAGAAAACTCTGTTCATTATAAAAATAGCAATTTTTCAAATACGTTAACGATATATTTTCGTTTTAGAAATATGTGTGTCCGGTATATAATATGTCTAGTATTTGATATACGGTTTGTGTAGTTTGCCGCTTTTGTTAGCATAGTTTATGAGAAATCATTGCAATGCATTTAAAAAAAAATAATGTAGAAAGACCACTTATTTAACGATTTATATAGACTATCATTCAATGAACTATACTTTAGCTCACACATTTTGAAATTTTCGGTAACTCACTTGGTATGGGATTTCGCCTTCCTTTGCATCCTCGCCATTTACGATTCTCTCGTCGGGCCCTCTCAGCACCGAGGCTGTAGTAAATAAGTTATAAATAAATAATTAATAATAATAAATAACGATCACCACGGGATAATTTTGGGAAGAAACATTAACTAACAGTTACAAGATAATATGCATTCAAATAAATAGGAATGCAGAGTTAAATGAAAATTGAACAGTGCTCACCATTGGAGAAGGCTAACAGCCCACAAAGGGCTAAGGCTAGTAGCGACATGACTACTACGGGTTTATGAAACACTGTTCACCGAAATCTCTGCAACAGTAGGGGTTTATATACCCCCAATACATAAAATACCTCTTAATACATGAAATACACCGATTGATAAATTATTTACTCGTCGTAGATTAGATAGATGTGTAATATGCGCCACGTCCACTATAGCGTTTTGTGATTGGGCTAGGTTGCCACAGTTAATTATTTTCTGATAAGTACGTTTATCTACGATAATTTTGGCAGCATACATTATTTCGTTGTTTCACGTAATGAACGGTTCCGCTGAAATGCTTCTGCTACATTGTTACGTCAAAGTGTTACTTCCATAAATGCCTGCAGTTTTTAAGTGACACAACCGACAGATAGTAAATTGTAATTTAGTTTAGTGTATGGTGTATAATTTTATTTTACACAAATAGGAATTTAAAGATGAAATTAATTTGTAACGTTACGAGACACTGATTTTGTAGTCGCAGTTCTTTATACGTAATTGAATCAATTGCGTTGTTGTCTCTATTAATATCGGGTTGTACGTATTTTAATTAAAGTTTCGATGGAAAAGACATTTTTTATATATTTTTTGTATATTGCATTTTGTGCGCCTTTGCAAACCTTTAAGTTTTTCGTGTTGATCTTTTGCATTTTTTTATATGTTTTATATGTTGTATCTCGATCTTGGTTGGATCCAGGTTATCTTAGCTTTTTCCTCATTTGCGCCTCAACCAATTCTTCTATGTTTTCTAACATCTGGATCTTATTTAATTTCTTTAAGTTTCTTCTGGTACGGGTTACACGATCTTTCGTGTCATTCCAGTTTTATTCTTCAACTTAGAGGATCGCAATGCATAGTTACTTTCCAATCGTAAATTTCTCAGTGAAATATTCATGCACTCTTAAATCAGTGGTTTATTACCATATCTACTTAATTTCTTCTCATCATGGATACATACATGTCTGAAACTTTCCGGGGCATTGCCACCAAAATGCTTATAAAGTGAGGGACCAGAAACAAGGCACTTGGGACGGAAGGGGAGATTGCTCTCGCACCGCCTATCCCCGCCATGTCGGTCCTGGAAACCTGAGATCGACGAATGACAAACGAAAATAAAACACTCCTTTCGTCCTTCACATTGCGACGCAACGAATGTGCGGGTCTCTCTTGCCAATAGTGCATCAAAATGGAAAATGCGTGAGGGAGAGGGACGTCCCTATCCGTCGGGCGAATCATAGCAAACTACTCCTCAAGTGCCTTGTTTCTGGTCCCTCAGTATATTCGCGCATTCACATTTTGAGTGAACAGTGATGGGGTTGTACGGTTTGTTCTTTTTCGTTTTACATTGTTTGGCTTAAACTGGCCTGGCCATTGCGTTTAGGATCAATCGTTTTAAGTGTGTTCTAAACTGATGAGACTGTGATATACATACATGAAGGTATATGACAAATCGTATAAGAAAAATCTTTCAGTTAACGCGATAATTGAATTCTGCCGTACAGTTTAGAAGCTCGAGCGTTTAACTTAATATCGACCATTGTGCAAAGATTAAATTATTTTATTGTTCAGTATTTAGTGAATAAATTATGATAAACATATCAACGTTTTTCTGCATTTTTTTGCGTTATAAATCATTTATTGAAATATTATTTTGCTTGGATTTGATGAAGAAGAAGTTGGAACCGTATTGGTCGCGTGTTTTTTTTCGATTCATTCATACTCCGATGCCTGAGTATCTTCTGTCGAGGACATTTCTCTTAATTCTAACCTGCACAGATGTCTTCCATATTCCCAGTTAATCAACAAACCGTACAAATATTTGCACACGTTTGACCCTTCTTTAACTTTCCGCTCGTCTTGAACAATTTGGCCCTTTTCGGTACGATATAACCATTTTCCTATAAATATATAATAGATAAACAAACTTACGCGTCTCGAAATAAGATATAATTAATTGCATATTCCAATAATATTATGAAACTCGAATGAAGATGATAGAAATTTCAAATTCTAACGAATTGCTTCTTTTCGTGAAACTACATAAGTAATGGTAAAGCTTTAAAAAAATGATACGCCCAAATTCGGAACGTCAAAAATCTTTCACAGATATATCGTTTTCATGTAAATTAAATCCGCATACAAAAACTTCCATTCAATTGTGCATAGGACACTTTTCTTGGTAGCTTTTTTTGCCTTTCATCGGATTGATGCCAAATACCTAGGTTTTAAATAAAACATAATTCAATCTTGGAAAATTGCATGGGATCTGCAGCTTTGGAATGATTTAACAAATTTGTAGGGTTTTATGTAGGATGAAAAAATAGAATTAAAAGTGTTATAAAGTGAAAAAAGTTTTATTAATTTATCGAATCATGTGTGTAGAAAATATACACACGGACAAACAAATATTGCACTGATGTTTCAAAAACTGCACAGTTCGCGTTTTAAATCAAGCCATAGTCGAAGTCCTATAATCATCATTGTTTAGTCAGTGGACAATTGCAGGAATTTATACGGCATTAGCCTTGATCCAGTCAAGTTGGGATGATACACGGGCGTAGACTGTGGGGTAGTCAGTAAGTGCGCAGCTCCTAGCCCATGAGACCAAACCGATGAGTTTTCCATTGACGGTCAATGGACCGCCGGAGTCACCCTGTAAAACGTAAGAAAACCTATCGTTACCATCTGACTCGAAGAAAATGTCAAAGAAGTTAAATTGGCGAATAAACATCGAGCTAAATACATATATTTCCTTTAAGCGTGAAGCTACTTTACAGGCGGAAGTTACACTTTTCATAGAAGCGCGAAAAAAATTAATTCAAGTAATTTTTAATTGCAATAAAAGTGAATACTTGGCTGTGAAAATGCAGAGACTATGTGTAACTAAAAAACTTCTGAAAATTAGAAATGAAGTTGAGTCTTAATAAATTTAAGGTCACTTGAAAAGATTATAACGATGTTGGGAAAAGTCCATCAAACTCTCAATTGACGAGTTCGAGTTTAAATCCTTCCGTCATAATCTTTCAACTACAATTTCTACGTAATACGTGCATCATGTGTTTTACCACGGTTATTCAGCGAAATGACCATAATTGTCGAAGGCAATTGTAATGAGGCAATGACAAATGTAAAATCAATTGCAAATGTTTAGAAGTACGTAGAAAGAATTGTAAGTAATGAGCGTAAGTAATGGTTTACAACAAATAATTGTTAATGTTAACTTACGTGGCAAGATCCCTTCTCGTCGACTGGGTCGAATGCGCAGACATGAGAATCGTAGATGTTGTATCCCATCTTATTGTACATGAATTTGCAGTATTCTTGATCGGAGATTAAAATGTTGACTCGTTGGAGACGCGTCGTCGTGGGTCCGCCGGTCTGAAAATTGTTCCATTAACCCCTTGCCGTACCATTTCTTTTGTGACTGAATGCGCAATAACTCTGAATTAATTGCTGAAGTAACAATCTATCCCTGATTTCTGATATAGCGTATGGCTCAACGCAATATTAAATTGCATAAAATTCATTTCATTATATCCTGTCCCACTAATATTTTTAATTTAATTATTTTGAGACACTTCAAAATTGACTATCCCATTTATCGTATCACGAGTGTCACTCGTTATTGTACTGCAAGGATTAATTGTAAATTCCTCTTATCCGTGCTTGAGGTATAAATAGCGTTTAGATGAAAAGAAATCGAAGAAGTCTCTTGATATTATTGAGTATGTATCGTTGCAAGGGAATTTTGAAAAGGTCTCAAAATTCTTACCCAAAGTCTGCCCCATCCAGAAACAACTGCGACATCATTGGCACCGATATCTTCGTTGACGCTTGGGAGAGGTACGTATTCGATATCTCGCGTTTTTGGGAATGGAGTTGCGACCTGACGAAATAGAGTAGATTATTAATAAATTTTCCCAACTGCGGCAACTATTTATATAAATAATCATTTTTATAAATGGGCGCTATAATAATATCAAAGTTAATTACCACAATAAGCGGTACGCTAAGATGATACAGAAAGTTTAATGGTATAGTAGAGTATCTCAAAGAAATCGTAAATTTTTTAGTCAGACGCGTAAATACCTCATAATTCGCGTAATCAATTAATCGAATAGATTAACGGACTGTACAGTTAAAATTTAGGTAATTTAATATGGTATGTATTAAAACAATGCAATATTCAAAGTGGAATAGAAGGACAGTGTACTTGAAGAATGATAGAATAATGACTCGGTCATGACGGAAAGTAGTTAGATGTTGGGCATTCAAATTTGAAAATATTCAAGCTTAGTTTTCGAAGCATTAATTGCATCGTGAATCAACGAATAAAACATAAAGATCAATTAACGTGTAATTACCTTGAGGAGAGCGATGTCGTTCTTCCAGGAGTCTCCTGGGTTGTATTTCTCGTGAACAATGATTTTCTCAATGTTGTGCGTGTATTTCGGGTTCGCTAAGTTGATCGAGCCAGCAACAACTTGGATGCTACTTGGGTATTTCCTACAAGCACAACATTTTTTTGTTATCGAAATGTCGTCAAAGATGAAATTCTTTTTTAAATTCTTTGGAATATTCACCCAGACACGCAGTGAGCAGCGGTAATGACGTAATTTGCATTGAGAACGGAGCCACCGCAGAAGTGGAATGCGGAACCAGTGTTTTGGAGGGACACCTGAAAGCGTAAAAAATGTCACTGTTACATAGTAAAAAAAAAAGAAAAACAAAAAAAGTGCATTGAAACTGTCTATGCATGTTAAATAGCATGCTTATAATTTTTTTTATAAAAATTTCATGAAGTATTAAAATAAATTTTTTTTTAATATGTACATCAATTATATTTTCTTTTTTGGAAGCCATCTATTATATCTAGAATCTGATCAACTCTTTATATCGATTTCCGAAAACTCGTTTCATTTAATTCTCAAAAAAAGGGTATTACAATCTATTTATTTTCCGATTCGTATAAATTTTTTTCGCATAGACTAACTCACTTGATATGGAATTTCTCCTTCTTTAGCATCCTCGCCGTTTACGATTCTGTCATCGGGCCTCCTCAGCAGCGAGGCTGTAATAAATAAGTAATAAATAATTAATTAGTATCAATAAATAACGGTCATCACGGAATAACTTAGGATGAAATATTATCACAAGATTTGTAAGATAAGTAAGTTAAAACGAAGGTAATAAGTTAAATTAATAATTATAAAAGATACATATAATCTTTATTTGAAAGATGCAATCAAATAAATAGAAACGCAGCTTTAAATAAATACATGTGCCATCTTTTCAACATTACAGTGCAAACAAAATTAACACTCTGCACTGCTATGACAACCTATAATCGACACTCCTCTTTTTTTAATTTTCTACAGACTTAATTTCAATTTCGGAGTTTGACAACAATTCTCTGGATCTTTAATTGTAGCTATTGCCGGATAAAAAAGAATGAAGCGTGCTGTAAAAGATGAACGAAGTTATCAGATTTAATTTCTATGTGTGCGATAAAAGAATAAATAAATAAAAAATAGCGACTGGAATGCTTTCACGTCGTAGATAATATGTACATATCTGTGGAACAGCACTTACCATTGGAAAGGGCTAACAGCCCACAAAGGGCTAAGGCTACTAACGACATGACTGCTACAGGTTTATGAAAGCTGTACACCGGAATCTCTGTGACAGTAGGGGTTTATATACCCCCAACTTCTCTTATTACACGAAATACACCGATTGATAAATTATTTGCTCATCTTAGATTAGATAGATGTGTAATCAGCGCCACGTTGATAATATCGTTCTGTGATTGCTCCAGATTGCCACAATTAATTATTTTCTGATAAGTACGCCTCTTTCGTGCGGCGATAATTTTAGCAGCATATATTGTTTCCTTGTTTCACGTCATCAACGGTTTTGCTGAAATGCTTCTGCTATACTGTTGATTCATAGTGTCACATCTGCATATGTGTGCAGTTTTAACTGATGCAACGGGAAGATAGTGCAATTTAATTTGCCTTAATGTGTAATGTAATTTTTTATTACACAGATAGGTACTTAATCTTGTGATTAACACTAGAACGACCAACCGGTCAAAATGACCGGTACACAATTTTTTTCCAAAAATTTTCCACTTTATAGAAAAGTCATAGAATAAATATTCTACGTCCATGTGAAAGAACATAAATCACCGAATCGATCACCTTTTCCGCCTCTCGATTCTTCTTTTTTCAAAGTACTTATTTAATATTTTGAAATATGATAGATTTAACGCTGGTAGTTCTAGTGTTAAATTGTTAGTTTACAAGGCACTGGTTTTTGCGATCCCAGCTCTTTGTATGTAATTGGATAAATTGCGTTGTTGTTTCTATTAATATTGGATTGCAGCACATTTTTTTAATTGAAGTTATGACGGAAAATACTTTTTTTGGCATATTTTTTATATATAACATTTTTTTTGTCATTGCGAAGAATTCAGTTGTGTGTATTGATCATTTGCCCTTTATTTTATATCTTCTACCGTTAACCCCTTCACACCCGAATTTTTTCTCATTGAAGAAAAAATTATTTTTATACTAAAATTAACTTTATTCATGTGAATGAAAGCAACAATATACTTTTTACAAAAATATTTATTTATTTATTTATAATTTATAAATGTACATTTTAATGGAGATATGGTCCTTACGCAAAAATTGTAACATTAAGGAGATCCTGAGAAATATTTGTATAAAAAATAACTAAGTGAAACTAAGTTTAAACCTATACGTAATAAAATACAGCACGAAAAGTATTATGTATATTACAATGTGCACAGGGTCCGAAGGGGTTAACGCAGAGTTACTTTTGCACTATAGTTTAACAAATGAATACTTTCTCTATGATAAAAACCTACAAATGTTTATAATTCAAATTATATCAATACTTTTGAATAATTCACTTCGTGCTGCAATAAAAAACGTTGACATTCTTAATCTTAAAGTTTTCTGCGATATTCCTAGTATTATATATGGTATACAGATTTAATTCTTTATAATATTTCGATAGAAAAGACATTAAACGGGGGTGGGAGCAGTAGGGATAGAGTTTAAAAATGCATTAAACAAAAAGCGAATGATTAATTATATCGTAAGTTATGCAACACAATAGTTTTTATTTAAAGTGTATTAACTAAAAAGAAAAAAACAACGTCTGTATGCAAGTGCATCGCTACGACTGCACTCATATCAGATTCGCCTGGTGCTTTACATCTTTCCTCATCTTGATCTGGGTTAGATCTAGGTTATCTTAGCTTTTTCCTCATTTGCATCTCTAATAATCTTTCTATGTTTTTTATCGTCAAGATCTCATTTGATTTCATCCGACTTTTCCTCTTATGGGTTTCGTTGCATTCGCGTCATTACCCTTTTCTTTTATTCCGTCACATAAATGAGCACAATGCAAATTTACTTTTAAAAAAGTAATTCAATGTCGAAAAAAAATTTTTTTCATTCATCCCGTCGTGTCGAAGCCAATATAGGTCTAAATCAATCTTGAAAAATTGGCTGACATCTACAGTTGGGAATGATTTAACAAACTGGCCAGATTTTAAGAAGGACGGAAAAGTAAAATTGAAACTGTTTTAGAATGAAAACTTTTATTACTTTATGGAACTAAGTACGTAACAAATGTACAAACAAACAAAGAAATATGTCGCGGCGTAAACGATGGGAAGCAAATCTTGTCTAAGACTGTCAAAGATTGAAACTTTCTGCATGCTCTGTACCTAGGTATGGCCATAAACCGTACTTCGTGCAAGTCGAGGTGCGGTGCACGGCAACTCGGACCGCGGGCATGCAGAATGTTTTCGCATTTTTCGGGAATTTTTCATTCCCCTTCTCCAAGGGCGAACTACCCCTCCGTCTTAACACTAGAACTACCGGCGGTAAATCTGTTATATTTAAATATATTAAATAAGTACTTTGAAAAAAGGGGAATTCAGAGGTGGAATAGATGATCGATTCGGTAATTTATATTTTATTAGATGGACATAGAATATCTATTCTCTGTCTCTCCTATAATCTTGGAGAATTTTTGGAAAAAATTGTGCACCAGTCATTTTGACTGGTTTGGTAGTTCTAGTGTTAAGGGACTCAAATAAAAGAGCCGTGTCCATCGGCTCTTCCGCTCTGTATATTATCAAAGCTCTCTTTTACACCGTTACGCTGCCGGTCGAAACACACGTTTCGTCCCGGTCAGAATTCATTTCATTTCTACATTGTACTTATTCTTATTCAAGAGTCGAGCAAGGACTCTTTAGCTCGTGGTGCTGTACATGTGTAACATGTAGCATTATTTATTAATCTCCCTTGAGACTCCTCATTCAAAATCATCCATCTCGCGTTCTACATTGCGAGTGGTGTCGCCAAAGAAACATTTTCTTTGATTCGTGTGATGCAACAAAATATTTCACTGATGTTTAACAAAGCTGTACAGTTCGTGTTTTAAATTAAGCCATAGCCGGATTCATTGAATGTTCATCGTTTAGTCGGTGAACAATTGGAGGAATTTATACGGCGTTTTCCTCGATCCATCTAAGGTAGGATGATACACGGGTGTAGACAGAGGGGTAGTCAATCCGAGCGCAGCCTCTACCCCATGAAACAACACCGATGAGCTTTCCATTGACGGTCAAGGGGCCGCCGGAATCACCCTGTAAAACGTAAAGAGAATCTATTGTTGCCGTCTGACTTGAAGGAATTGTCAACCAACTTAAATGGACGGGTGAACATCGGGTTAAGTGCTTCGCTTTTAAGGGTGAATTTACTTTACAGGTCAAAGTTACACTTTTAATAGGCACGCGAAGAAATTTAGTACAATAACTAATTTTTGATTGCAATAAAAGTGAAAAAGTGGCGACAAGATTAAAGTTTTTTTGTTGTTACTTTAGGGAAATAATTTCTAACTGAAACATATATTTATCATGGCCACGGAAATGTATAGAAACCATATTGTAGCTAAATAACTTCTAAAACGTATAGAAAAAGATGATTCTTAATACATATAAAATCATTTAAGAAGCTTAGGGACTGTAAGGAGGTTAGAGCTTCAAACTTCCAATTAGCGAGCTCGAGTCCAAGTCCCTTCGTCATAATCTTTCAACTAAAATTTTAACTTGATACGTACATCACGTGATTTCTAACTTCATGTCGATAGTAAAAAGTAAAGACAAACGCAAGGCCACCTGAAAATATGTAGAATTACGCGAAAAGAATAGGAAGTAGTGATAGCTTACATGGCAAGATCCCTTCAGGCGGTCTGGGTCGAATGCGCAGATGTGAGAATCATAAATGTTGCGGAGGTGCCTGTTGTACATGTATTCACAATATTCCTGATCGGAGATGAAAATGTTGACTCGTTTTAGACGCGTAGAAGGGGGACCGCCCATCTGGAAAGTGTTTTATAGATACAATGTAATATAACTTGAACTACTCTTATAGTGAGGGACCAGAAACATGGAACTTGAGGGGCAATTTGATTCTCCCCGACGGATAGGAACATCCCTCTCGCTCACGCATTTTCGATTTTGGCGCGCTATTGGCCGAGAGACCCGCACATTTGTTGCGTCGTCATGTGAACGACGAAAGGAGTGTTTTATTTTCGGTTGTCATTCGTCGATCTCAGGTTTCCAGGACCGACATGGCGGGGATAGGCGGTGCGAGAGCAATCTCCCTTTCCGCCCCAAGTGCCTTGTTTCTGGTCACTCACTATAGTCGTGCTTGAGGTATAAATAGTAATTTTATGACCAGAAATCTGAGAAGTATTTTGACAATATTGAGTATTCACTGTAACAAGTGAATTTTCAATTGTTCTCAAAATTCTTACCCAAAGACTGCCCCATCCAGAGACAACTGCGATATCGTTGGCCCGGACCTCTTCATTAGGGCTTGGAAGAGATACGAAGCCGATGTCTTGTGATTCTGGGAATGGCGTTTCAACCTAATGAAATAGAGCAAATTGTTAATAAATGTCAATAGCTGCAAAAACGGGGCCGGCAACGTTCTCCGTGACAATTTTTGTAGATACTTTAACTGTGCGAGTTTGACTGTATAATAGAGTATTTTCAAGTAATAACAGATTTTATATTCAGCCACGTAATTAGCTGATAATTAGCGCCATTAATTAATTGAACAGATTAAAAAACATTAAAGTCAACATTTAGTTAATATAACGAGTTACATATTGCAATAATGCAACAAGTTCAATAGAATAACAGTGTACTTGAAGAATGATGGAACAGTGACTCGCTAATGACTCAAAGTAGTTCAAACTTCCAAATAAAATTTGAAGATACTCGAACTTAGTTTTCGAAGCAGTAATTATATCATGAATTAACGAATGAACCGTATAAGATGAATTAACACTAGAACTACCAAACCAGTCAAAGTGACTGGTACACAATTTTTTCCAAAAATTCTCCAAGATTATAGGAGAGTCACAGAATAGATATTCTACGACCATCTCATAAAACATAAATTACCGAATCAATCATCTTTTCTACCTCTGAATTCCCCTTTTTTCAAAATACTTTTTTAATATATTTAAATATAACAGATTTAACGCCGGTAGTTCTAGTGTTACCGCGTCATTACCTTGAGGAGAGCAATGTCATTCTTCCAGGAGTCTCGTGGGGTGTATTCCTTGTGAGCAATGATTTTCTCAACATTGTGTGTGTATTTCGGGGCTTTTAAGTTTGTAGTGCCAGTAACAACTTGAATGTTACTTGGAGATTTCCTACAAGCAGAACATTTTGCTTGTTTATGAAATCGGATCGTATACAAGATCCTTTTTTAATTTTTTTGAGATACTCACGAAGAAACGCAGTGAGCTGCGGTAATGACGTAATTTTTATTGAGAATGGAGCCACCGCAGAAATGAGATGAGAATTTTTTGGTTTGCAGGGACACCTGAAAGTATAAACAAATATGTCGTTGTTACATTGTGAAAAAACGCAGAACTGGCATTGAAATTCCCTGTGCATGCGAAATTACGTGTTTATAATTTTTCAAGAAAATTCTATTCACCGATTTGTATAGACTTACATCGCATGGACTATATTTTACGTCACACACTGTCAAATTTTTCGGTAACTCACTTGGTATGGGATTTCTCCTTCCTTTGCATCCTCGCCATTTATGATTTTCTCATCGGGCCTCCTCAGCACCGAGGCTGTGGCAAATAAGTAATAAATTATTAATTAACAATAATAAATAACGTCCAGCACATGGTAATTTAATTAGATGGTAATTTAATAAGAAGCATTCACATGTTAAGCAGGGTGTAGAGCATACTTTTTTCACAAAGGACTGCGAGCTATTTGCGTAGTGTTTCATCTGCAAAAAAATGTATAAAAAATATTTTACATAGTTTCAAACATTTAAATCCAGTTTTATCAATTTTTAGTTACTTAAATTATGAGGCATCATCTTTATACCTCATCGCATTTAAGTAAGACAGCCACACCGTGCCGAACATGTTAACTAAGAGGTACAATATAATATGCATTCAAATATATAGGAATGCAGAGTTAAATGAATATTGTAGATGTACCTATGTATTGTACAGTACCCACCGTGGGAAAGGGCTAACAGCCCACAAAGGGCTAAGGCTACTAACGACATGGCTATTACAGGTTTATGAAAAACTTTGCACCGAACTCTCTGCGACAATAAGGTTTCATATACCCCGAACATTTCTTAATACAGAAAAGACACCGATTGATAAATAATCTGCTCATTTTAAAGTAGATAGTGGGGAATCAAGGCCACGCTGATGATATCGCTTTGTTATTACTCCAGATTATCATAATTAATTATGTTCTGATAATTATGCTTTTCTCGTGTGGCGAGAATTTTAGCAACATAGGTTGTGTCCTTGTACCACGTAGTGGACGGTCCTGCGAAATGTTTCTGAAACGTTGTTATAATATGATTTTACTAACTGGCAATAAATTTGAATTAGGTGTGAAGTGTAATGTGTTTTTTGATTACATAAATGGGAGTTTAAAAATATGATAATTTTGTTTGGTTGTAGTTGTTATACGACTATTTATCGAAAAAGATTTTCATTCTTTTGATCCTAACTACATCGCTGCCTGTTGGCTTTCAGTTTCGAATGAGCCCCAGAATTTTCAAAAGGCTCCTTATTTGCTGTTTTGTATTTTGTATATCTTAATCTCATTCTTTGGGTTTTTTTTGCTGGCGTGACACCGTGACAAAGTCGAAAGTGTTAGGAACAAAGATTGCATAATCTACGTGTATATAATTTGTCAAGTGCCATTTTAAGAACCAAGAAATAATTTGTTACATTGATGTACTTGTTATTTTACAGCATAGGTTTAAATTTGCGCAGCATATATTATGATATAATTAACATCGTTTGCTTTACAACTGCGACTAACTTATCAAAACTTGTTCAGATCAGTAGGAAGTGTAACTTCTTGCTACGGTCATATCAGCTATGATTATAAAAATGAAAAATATTCAAAAGCTCATTGCGTTATCAGTCAAGTACTTAATACGCGATCGTGTTTGCTGATACTTCTTGGGATATGTAAAAAAAAAGAATTCGTTAAGAAATTACTTAAACATTCATCGTACAGAATTTGATAGCAGCTAAAATGCCGATAAATAATATACATATTATTTAAGAAAAATCGATTCTAATATTTACAAGATTTCTGCAGATTTTCTTAATTTAGATTAGACAGACGGTACATTGTAGATTTCCTATCGGCCGTGCTTTTTTTCTTGATCAATACAGACTGCAATGTTTGAGTATTTCTTGATAAGAACACTTCCCTTAATTGTAACAGCACAGATTGCTTCCTTATTTCCAGTTAATCGGCCAACCGTACAAATATTTGCACACACTTGACCGTTCTGTTACTTTGCGCTTGTCCTGTAAATATTGGCCATTTTCGCACGATATAACCATTTTTATATAAATATTGATGAACAAATTTATCGCCTCGAAGTAAAATATAAATTAACTATTTTAATTAAGGTTCCGAGACTCAAATTAATATGACAGAAATTGCGAAACCCACAAGAATTTCTCTTTTCCATGAAACTATATTGGAAATAGCGAATCTTTTAGGAAAATTCGCCCGGCCAATTTCGAATGATAAAAACATTTCTGGCAAATTTAATTTTTACGTAAATTGAATCTGCATACAAAATTTCTGCCCAATTCTGA
This sequence comes from Cerceris ruficornis, assembly GCA_963989415.1. NCBI lineage: Eukaryota > Metazoa > Arthropoda > Insecta > Hymenoptera > Crabronidae > Cerceris > Cerceris ruficornis. The sequence goes on along the minus strand of OZ022517.1, from coordinate 37,313,132 downwards.
ACGGAATATTTTTCTTGGTGTTTTTTTTTCTTTTGTCGCGTCGATGTGAATACAGCTTGTAAACAAAGAATAAATCAATTTCGAAAAATTGTGTGACATTGTAGTTCTCGAATGATTTGACAAAATCGCTAACTGTTAATTGGTAAACTTACGTACGCTCAAATAGTTAAGTGGAGAATTCAAAGTTAGTAAAAATTTGAATACACGCATGCTGTCTCTGCCTTCCAATGAGTATGCAATTTTATGTTTATTTACGATATTACTTAACAACTAAAGCGGCAATATAATCAGATCTCCGGTAATCCCGAATCGTAGACTCGAGATACGGTTATCGATGTCTCCTATTGATTATTAAAACGTTGTTCTCTGCTTCTGATATTAGTGATAGCAATGTTGTCCATTTCATTTGATTACTGATTAAATTGTTGTGTCTCATATTTACGTTTTCAATATTTTTAGCATCTTTTGGAATCGTAAACCAATTTCATTTTGGACTGCGAGGTGCTTTAACGATTAATGTTCTTTCTTTGCATTAATATCGAAGGCTTTAAATGGAAAATTCGTGGACTTTAATGTTGAAAAGCTTTCGCCAAGCATTGTAACGCCTTTAAACTTTAATTTCTGAGTTTTTTATTGCTTTCAATCCATATGCAGAGTGAGCCAAAAAGAATTATAACTAAAAATAACTGCAAACCTGTCGGCTAAATAAAAAGAAACGATTCAAATAAATTCTATTGAATTTCGGAATGTTCATCGGATAGTTGCAATCAGATTTATATAAAAAAGTCCCTTCTTATTAGCTGACCCTTCATATTTCAGTAGTCAAACATTAAAATATTATTTCTCCGACAACCATACAGTTTTTCAATCCCATTCATCAAATTTATAATATAATCAATGTATATTTCGTACCACTAATAAAATATGAATATAAACACAGTGATATGTATAACAAATTCAAATTTCTGGAAACTCTCCTAGGCCTGTCGTGGTTTTTAAACTTTTTCAAAAATGAAAAGTTCTCTCAAGTAAGAATTCCCACGGATTCTGTGACCCTTTTCGTAAGAATATATTATTTTATTTCGTACGTCAGCAACTGTTTATAATGCCGACTTTGGGGAAAATATGTTAGCCGGCGTGGGTTTCCGTAAGATTTACTCCTCCATGCGTTTGGACTTATAAAATATAGAAGACGTAAGTTATTACAATACGAACGTAATGCTCCCATAACTGTTTCTTGCTCCGTGACGAAGTGACATCGAAAGTTATGTTAGTGTGGACAGATGTATAAGTGTTTTTAGCTGCATAAATTGTCAAGGGTTTAGAATTTAACATTAACACTAGAACTACCGGCCTTAAATCTATCATATTTAAAAATATTAAACAAGTATTTTGAAAAAAGGGGAATTAAGAGCTGAAAAAAATGATCGATTCGGTAATTTATGTTTTATAAGATGGACGTACAATATCTATCCTATGACTCTTCTATAAGCATGGAGAATTTTTGGAAAAAATTGTGTACCAGTCATTTTGACTGGTTTGGTAGTTCTAGTGTTAACCGTACCATGCGCGGTCAAATGACTGGTTCAATGAATTGAAAACATGTAATTTCGTGTATTGTTAACCCTTAGAAGGTATCATGGGTGAAAAATCGCCCCAAGTAAATTGCGTTTCTAATATTATTAACAAACCGAATTACTAATAACACTGATTTTTCCTGTAATCATTTATGGCGTCAGTAAGAGTACCATTATCATAGAAAAGTTCACTTTTGTTATGTACTTCATTAGCTGCATAACACCAATACCGCCATTCACATCGAAGCAAGGAAGATGTTGTATATGTACAAGGAAAGAAAATAGAGAAAATAAATTTTATGATTTTCAAGAAATATGTAATTCTTATAATACATCTAATCTCATTTAAGTACATGTCTTTATTAAATTTATAAAATAAAATTCATTTACTGGCGTGAAATTACACCCGTGATATCGTTAACATGAGTTTGTTTAGATGATACCTTTTAAGCGTTAAGTAAAGACAGTTAGTTATGTTGTTCCATGTATAAAGACAGTTTTCATGCACTTTTTTCCGAAAAGTATGACCGTTATTATATAACCAGTCAAGAGATCTGTTATAGTAAGAATATGTATCCATAAAGTGTTAAACATTTTGCCTTTTAATGTGAGGAAGTTGAATTGGGAAATTGTCATCGTTGGAAGTCAATGAGCGGCCATTACGTGAATATTCAGATTTTTGGGTGATCAGAGGAAATGAAGTCATAATAATTAGACTGCGGATATTTATGCAAATCGAAATTTGTATGATTGCAATTAAGGAAAACTTTAGCAGGGATTTGTTTAATTCGTTAAATCTTATAAGATCTATCATACCTTTATATATACATTCTCCGCATTTTTTCAGTTTTAAGTTTCTCATAAATCCATAAAAATTCGCAGTATAGTGATAACAATTTTCGAGAATGTAATATACATTTTGAAAATTGATTATATACTGAAAAAAAAAGAAATTACAGAAGATAAGTATACAGCGCCGCACAAAAGTTTCTCTAAAAAGTGCTGATCGTTCTTCTCCAAGGATTCCCGGATAAAGAATGCTATCGAGCATCCTTTAGTGGCAGTAGTATTACGCTCTGTTGAAATTTCAACTGTTTCGCAGCTCAGCTTTATCCGAAATCCATACCAGTTCAGTTTGAGGCCTTAGCACAATTATTTTCTTCCTTAAAGATTCTTTGCGCTAATTGTAAGACCAAGTTGTTCAGGAGAATCTGAAATCAATAGCAGTTCAGTCTCATCCGAAATCTATACTAGCTTCATTTCTGATTTTAATACTATTCTTTGTATTATATCTTGTAAATAAATTAAATCTCTATCATAAATACCGGCACATTTATAAATTGATATCGGTATATGCGGAAGTGCAGTAACTCGTAATATTAATTGGTCTAATTGAAAGTAATTTACTCAGATGCCGATGTACAATACATGCTTTGTCAATAATCGTAATGTGTTGTCAATTTGATCTTTCTCACTTTTTTGACGGACTAATTGTAAGAGGGGCTAGTGGTGGGTAATGAGGTAAAGGTTTGGACTCGCAATTTGTAGACTCCAGTTTAAATCCTCCTCCGTCACTGTTGGGGCGTGGTATTCGAGTATTCGAATTCGCCCTTTGAATTTAGCAAACACTTTCTATTTTATAAGTGGACTGTATTTCAATATAAATATTTGAGCAAACTTAACAACGGTGTGACTTAGAAATAATAAACTATCACTTAGTTGTGGCTTGGTATAGCGAACTGTTAACTTAGTTGCTAGTAAGAAGTCCGGACGAGGCGCTACTCGTGCGCGGAAGGTATGAATGATATCCGAACGAGACGCTACTCGTGTACGGATAGATAGATGTGCAAGTGCAGAGCTGTACACAGTTTGGCGATCGATTTGTTTCCGAATTCTGATTCTTCGCGAAGTTCTTCCCCCGTTCTTTTCCCCCTCCGAGGGCACCTTGCCGAACCGGATGTTGATTTGTGCGCCCTCGAAGTTGTGCGGAAAATTCGCTAATTGAAAGATGGGCGCGCCCTCTTTTTGGTGGTCGATAGAGCCGTATAGGCCTGTGGGGGAAGAAAGAGGCCCGCGGGAGGAGAAGGAGGCCCGCGGGAGGAGAAGGTGGCCCGCTCGAGGGTTGGTGGCCCGCTCGAGGGTTGCTCGAGGGCCGAGGTATACGCTCTGGCGCGTTGAGTTTATTGCACGGCAATAACTATTGAGTCTTTGTCAAGTATGGAAATAATCAAACTCGCAAGCGAGGATTTTCTTGGAAAAGGGGGCCCGCAGAAGTCGCACATCTGGCACTTCTGCGTCCCGTTATACTAAATGTTTTTCTCAAAAATAGTTGCCTGTTCGTCCGTGTAATAAACCTAATACATTAAGGGCTTTAGGCCTTAACAGTCACTTAAGAGAAGTTTTTTTCTAAATTATTATTTAATATATCACAGCCTTGGTGGTTTGGAATTCGTCTAAAACAGTAGGACCTAGACCAAATGACCATTGCAGCTATAGGGGAAAAATGCAAAAGAAAGAAAGAAATGAAGGAATAAGATTCTATTAATCTGAAAAGACTCGAAAGATATTGACATCTTTAATCCCTTGCCTTACGATTTCTATTTTGACAGCGTGCGTAATACCCCAGAATTAATTGCAGAAATAAAAATTTCTCTCTGTTCTTTAACATTTGGCACAACTGACTGCAATATTAATATTATAGAAATAATTTTACCGTCTCGTGATCGACTAATATTTTCAATTTAATAGTTATTGGAAAACTTCAAAATTTCGTATTGCATTTATCGCCTCACGTGTGTCACACGTTATTGTAAGCTAAGGGGTTAATGGCATGTAATTTTAACCCTTTGCGGACGGAGACATTTTTGAATATTGAGAGATAGCCATTCATTTTGCGATCCAAAAGCACCTTTTTATCAGCAAGTTTACTGTTAATCCATGTACTTTATAAATTATTACTTGTTTAATCATATTTCAACGGTTGTATTTCAATTTTTCAACTCTGACTGTATATACAAGCGGCTATAGACTATAATTAAATTTTGTCTCAGGCCGCATATATGCGTCGCTAGTCCTCAAAGGGTTAATAAAAAAGCGATGTCGAGGATGATTGACCCATGTGACAATATATTGAAAGAAGAATCTCTCTACTTTGTCCTTCATTTCATGCAGCGACGTCAGTCTTGATTTATTACAGAATTAATGACAATAATACTGAAATAGAAATTGTAAGGATCATCGATATCGAAGCAATAACGCGTTTTACTTTGTCCGTGGATTTTTAATGCCGCCTTTCCTTTTGAAAGCGAGATAATCTTGAGGAGGGTCTGGGCGAGAACCCGACGGTCGAAACGCGGGAAGGATACAAAAGAGCTTTCTTTATTTAGTCTTACGTTCTCGAGTGAGGTCTAGAGTTTGTAGTTAACTTTCCTCATTACGTAAAATTTTCGGAGAAGATCCGCTTAAGCAGGCTGAAATATGTTGAGTGTACGCGCTTAATTTCGGATCCTCGGTGAAACATCTTGGAAACTAGTACTGAAAGTTTCAGTACCGGTGGAATCGCTTCTAAAAATTATCTTACGTAAAGTTTCGACACTTTAAACATACGTACATACGATTTCGGACATCTTATACATGTACAAGACATGTATATACATATGTAGGAGTAGAGAACAGAAAGGTTTAAGGGAATTAATGATATTCTTCCACAACCATTTAAATAAATATATTGGCTAATATAAGACAACGTAAGAGTTTCTCGATTCCTGCTTTTTTTGTATTTTTTCAGCATTGACTGCGGTTATCATAGCATCTAGGGCGATCAGTGGCTCTCACACTGTTTTAGGATTTTTAATCACTTTAGAAATTTTTAGATTCATCGCGGACCCTTTAAAATTAATTGCAATTAACATATAGGCTACTCTTGCCAAAATCTGCTTTAACAAACAATTATTTATTGAGAAAATGGCAAATGTTAGCCATTAACACGTTCGCGGTCAGTAAAAATTTCAGTGAGCTGCAAAAATAGACAGTCAAGTAGTACATTTCTAAATACACAGAGAAAAAATAAAATAGTATGAAAATACTCAATGAATCACTTGGCCATCACTTTAAACTGCATAATAATTACAAAAAATTAAATGCTATAGTATTCATGTCATTCTACATTACGATGAAAATGGATGTATAGCATTCACATCCGCGAGCGTGTTAAATGCACATTCAATGGAATTTGAACTCGGACTTAGCATTTGCGAGTCCAACTCTTAACCCCTTGCCCTACAATGGCATGTGGCACTCGTGACGCGGTAAATGGAATAGGGAATTTTTAAGTCTTCCAAAAACTGTTCAATTGAAAATATCAGTGAGTCAGAAGACGTTTAAAATAGTTCTTTGCTATTAATATTGCGTTAAGTTACACGGTATATCGGAGATCAGTGATAAATTATTGTTCCAACAATTAATTCTGAGTTATTGCGCGTTCGGTCACAAAAGAAATTGTAGGGCAAGGCGTTAATCATATTAAGTTTTGTCCTGCGAAATTTTCCGTGTAGGAACAATCATTTTTTATCTCTGCAAAATCTGACTCTTCAATAACGCACTTGTTAATTAATCGTTCAATTTCGCACGACTTCTTCTCCGTGTTGTGATTATTTTCTTACTTCTGTGCCTATGAATTATTCGGGATATTCTCTCTTAAAATATCGATTTCTACAAAAGGACAGACCGAACGAACGATTCAAAGGTTGCGGGAGAAAAACGAGAGTCCTCGAGTGAAGTGCTCGTGTGAATTATTGGAGAGTAGTTTTCTTACTTTGGTAAAAACTCGGAAATCTTGTGGAAAACGAAAATGAGACCGTTTTCGGGAAACACGTGCCATTAATTAAGGAAAAGAGGCTGCTAAGTTTGAAGACGAACCGTGATACTGCGTTAAAGTCTTCTGGAGGAAGATATTGCTTTAAATCTGAAACTTGTATTCGTTTTATTTCATTCTTTCGAAGTCCTTTGTTTTGGAGGATTAGCTTAGAAAGGATGCTAGAATGAGGATATTAAAATTATAATTGTAGTAATTTCTTGAGGATAATTATGACGAGATTGTGGCTACTTATGCAAATTGAAATTTTTATGGACAGGATTAAGGAAATAGAACCTAAGCAGAAATTTGTTTCTCTCGTTAAATTTTATTAGGTTGGTAGAAAATTAATGTCGGTTTTCAAACTTTATCTTTAAATACACACGTTGAGAATGGGAATAACCTTTTTTAATCGAAATAAGTTCCATTACAATTTACACAATATTCCCAACGAGAAACAAGTTTTTTAATCATTTTTTTTTCTAAAATGATATAAGAAAACAAACCGATTAAAATGAACGCCTATCTTAAAATTAAGCGCCAAAGTTTGAAAACTCGAAAACCGACATTAATTTCTTACCAACCTAATATAACAATAGTCATACGTTGGATTATTCGTATATTTATTTTTTCGTAATATATGCATTCTGTGCTTTCTCGGCATTTTTGCAGTTTTACATTTGCTAGAAATGCACAAAAATCCACAGTATACTCATGGATATAAGAAATTCAGGAAATGTATAGTGCATTGCTCGGCAACAGAATTGCAGCACTTTAAAAATGCTGATGAGTCAGTAATAGCAGTCTTAACTTTCATTATTATTTTATCAATGTTTAAGTTTTTTACATTCGTTTTTCTTCAATCATTACGATCGGCGATTTTATAGATTCTTATTATAGTCGATCATTTTCTGCATTGCCATTCTTCAGGACAAAGCTCTAGTTAACAACGACCGTCGATGACAGTTAAAATTGCACGTTCATCCTCGAATTTTCTATAATACCCATGACATCAAGAGTAACACGAGAATCGACATAAGTAACGATAAGATAAACAAAAAGTCATGCTACTTGCGAATGTATAAAATACTTAATTTTTTAAGCTACCACTTCCACGTGGAACCACTTCAAATGTTAATCTTTTTACTGAACAGGGGATTCCACGTATACCTTTTTTTAGATCATATTTCCAATAATTTTTTTCATTTTTGTTATACTCCATAACTTTGCATATTGTTATTTTTTGGCAGAAAACTTGGTTATCATTGATCATCAGTGACGGAGAAAATTATAATACATGTTCATCCTGTTACGTTCCTCTGCTAATGTCGAAATCCGGAACAGCGCGTGAAACTTTCTACGGAAAAAATAAAGACGAAATTATTCAGTTTCAAAGTTATAAAATTCTCTATTCTTCAAGTCGTAACTTGCACGTTCGAGAAACTTTCGACGTTAATCCGTTTATGGAGCGCGTCAACGAACGTGTTTCCTTTATTTCCAGACAATATTTCCAATAATTGCCTACATTTTGGTCATTTTCGATAATTTCCTATATCATCGTATTTCTGGAGAAGCTGATAGTTACCACTGACGATCAATGGTGAGTAAAATCACGCATAAATCCTCTTCCGTTCACCTGGTAACGTCGAAATCCGGAGCAACACGTGAAGCTTTCGAGAGCCTGAGGTATTGATCCTTGCACTACCACCTGACCCTTTATCCTTTTTCATCCAATGGCACTATCCTCTCTGAATCTAGCGACGCGTTGACCATAATTACGTACATAGTTTGAGGCTGAATCTTAAATTGCTCCCGAGCTCGTAGGAGTAATTAGATTTTCGTGAAAATGTCGTGGGAAATTACAGGGGAAAGCGGGCTTTCGCGGTGAATTGGCCCGTTGTTTAGCGAAACCCCAAATACCCGATATAAACGATAGATATGGATTCTATTATGATAGGGAAAGGAATTTCATAGAATCGAGGTCGAGGCTACGATTTTCTGGAGTTACGATCCATTTGTGCGGTGATTCGTCGGAGTAGTAACTCTCAGAAAAGCATAGATAATTCTTATCCGGAAAATTCGTATTTTCCACAGGATTTCGTCGATATTACAAATTATATTTGTGTAAGTTAATAGGATTTTTTTATTATGAATTTCGCTCAGAGTGGATGAAAAATATTTTGTAAATTATGTAGCAGATTTTATTTAGATTTTTTAGATCTAACTGGTTAATTGTGAACGCTAGAAAATAACTTATTATTCCGACGTTCTGAGAGAGCCGGAACACTACGAATATAAAGTAACTTTATGAATTCTAACTTTTGAGAAATTCCACGATATAAATGTGATTTTCTTGACAAATATAATACCATTGAAATTCGACTAAATTCATAGTGTTACGATGAACAGCAAATATCAGCAACAAGAATATCTCAGTAGATTAATGACACTACTGTACAGAATTGTAAGATGTACTTTGAGCAATGTTTACTCAAAGTTTATTTTGGTGATTCTCCCAATGTTTGATGGAAACACGATTTCCTCTTTTCTGACCTGTACTGATAAGATTATCTCTTGCCTAATTAGATACGTTATCAGATTGACGGTTCATTGATAGTTGCTTAAAAATAATCCTCCCAAATACATTTCACTAATATCGCTAATAGAAAGATTATAAGATGTATTAGACAGTAATCCGCCACGGAAAATTGACCTTTGACCTTGATTGAAATCTTCGAGGTACGATAGGCTTATGATTGTCGTAGACTTTAGTTTCTATTTAAGGGTATCTACTTGGCACATTCTGATAATGCTTTGAAGAGTGATAGTAAAACAATAACGTTTTCGTTCAAAAATAATAATTAAAAATTGAATACTGTGAGACGATGGTAAAAAAGTAAATTATTTTCTACGTAGTTTCATTTACGGGAATTCCAGTCGTTATGACTGAAGTACTAAATGTTTCAAAAGTGCATACAAGCTGAAGATACCATATCTAAAGATAATATGTTTTTTGCTTTACTGTCAATTTTATTCGATTGGATATATAACACGTGATTACACAAAAGTGATTATTCATTGTAAAATAATTAACTGACAGTGTTTAATAGAAGGCTATTACAGTGGAGTACGATTTCGACGAAAATTTACTTTATAAATGCCTAAATTGCGAATGTTCTTGACTGTTATTGTTGTTTATAAATAAATATACGTATAGAAATGCTGATCAGAAATGGTATTCGAACTGAAATGATTTTTAACTTCAGTTCTCGTTGATATATAATTACTTCCAACTTTAAAGCAATTTAATAAAAATGTATTTGCTTTTCTACGTTCTCATATAATCTTTCTCGTATAATCACGTTATAACAGAATCATTAAAACGGTACGAAAAATGTCTGTTAACGAATTTTAACCTTTTCCACTTGATGCAATGGTTTTATGCAGTGGTAGCCAATTTCACGATATCTTCTTTTAAACTACGTTTAAAAATTTGTTTCATTCGTTAGATTATATGACCAATCCTACTCTAACGTTAAATTATTATCAATTCTGATATAATCTTTGAACTTTATCAAATATTACAAGGCCATTTGTAAACCTCATATACCTTCTCTGCAGTGAAATGCTTCTCATTAGAAATGCTGTGTTATCTAATACGCTATTATCAACGATCATTAATGTGTTATCGTCTCACTACTTCTCGGTCACGATAAAAAATTCAAGTTGTTGCGATATAATCCACGAAATTACTAAAATAATATTTAAAGTGTAACTAGATCCTCATTGTTATTTTCCCGCTAATTTGATGCTCGCAAGAATAATCCTCCAACTTTACGGGCAATGCGTCCGCGTTGCCTGAAACCTCGGAAATAAATCTCAGGAAGCCGCGTTGTAGTGTAATTAAAATGGGATGATTATACTTAAAGTATAATCTCGTTATAATAGAATCATTAAGGCGGGACAACAAATTTCCTTTTGAAGAATTTTAACCTTTTGCATTGGAAGCAGTTTTGTTTTGTGTTAGTATCCAATTTCAAGCTATTTTTTAAAACTATGTTTAAAAATTCTCTATTGTTAAATTTGTATTAATTAAACATAATACAATATGTGTATACACACTGTTATATAGCTATATTTCCAGCCGTGGCAGTGCAAAATGTTAAAATGAGGTGTCCAACAAAATGCTGTTACTTTGCACGTTTTTCTTCAACGAATAACGACAAAGCACTCTGCCATTGTAATTTTAGAATATTGTTCAACTTTATTATATGTCGCCGATTACTTCCAAATATTATCTCGTTAAATGGCGGCGTACAAACTGTGACGCTGCTGTTTGATGAGACAAAAATATGGGACTTTACCAGTTGAATGTTTTAGTATCTCCCGAAATAATGTAGCTTTTCTCTGTCGCGATGTTTTTCGTAGCCGGTCAAAAACATGAAACTGCCCGACGAGCTATTAAACGCGACATTCATTCTATGGGGACGAATTTTAAAAACCATTTTTATTAAACGTTCCGCGTTAAACTTTCACGGAAATGCGAGAGAAATCAGTGATATTTTTGACTGCTATTTCAAAATAAAATACTTTAACTACTCTTTCGTGTCCACAATAAAAAAGTGTTCTCAGAAATGTTTTGCTTGCCAAACGGTATGCGTTTATTTAGGTTGGAAATATTTAATTGTTGGAGTGAGTCAGTTAATGTTTTCCGTTAATATCATGCCCGTATTTTACAATATAATCGGGTTTCAAGTTAAAACAGTTTAACCGCGGGGTTAATAATGACAGTGCATTTTATTTTTTTATAATTTTTAAACATGCCTGGTATTTTATAACGTATTAAAAAACATTGTAGGGCAGACAAAAAAAACATTATAGGAAGTGAATGTATTGATGCCTTTGTAATTGTAATTATTTGATATTTTAAAAATTAATGGAGACATAATTTTCCAAAATTTTCCAACGGGAGTATACCTATTTATATTGTTGATTGTAAAGAGTAGGGTACTATTGTGTTATTCTGATAAATGGGCAGATATTTAAATGCTATAAATTTATATTATATGGTAGATGATTTAGCTAAAAATAACAGGGAAAGGATTTTAATCGCAAAAGAGTAAAACCGCTTGCGTCTCTTGATACCAGGAAGATTTAATTGCTAAAACAAGTGCATCTATTGAATATGTTAAATTTCTTGATTTCATCGTATTTACAATCAGTATCATCAATATGAATTTTATCTGACAGATGAAATTTTCAAATGCGCAATAATAGTACTTATTAACATCTACAAATATCCTCTAGCAACATTCTTTATTAATTATTAAAAAAGGCATGCAATTACTTTATCAAAAAAGAAACTCAAATATTCAAACGTCAACCCAATGAATGCCCGAATTAACAATATTAATTTGTAGTAATAAATATGTAATTGCCGATTTTAATTATGAGATAAATTTTAGAAACATGTAGTTTTAGCTATTAAGAATTATTGAAGCTTTGGAATGAAAGTCTAGGGACCACAAACATGTTGTACATTTTAATAAAATTTGCGGTAATAGCTTTCGCAAATAGTTGTGCAATAGTTGAAAAATGTTCGAGTTTTATTAAAGTTGAGAATTTCTCGAAGATAGATAGGAAGCATAGGATGGAATTCCGGTTGGGAAATGCATCCATACTTCAAGACTTACAACTTCCACGAAGTTTATTCTCCGTTCTGCCAAGCGCAGAACCCTCCGAAGTTTCGTAAACATCTTGCGTGACGTGTGAAATCATCGAAAAGATTCTCTTCCGCTTATTGAGATACCCGAAAGCTGCGCCGGCTTTGCGAAGTCAAACATCGTTCGGTGGATGGAACTTCGTAATCCGACTTTGCAAATTCGAGACTTCGGAAGGGTATAAATCGCAAAATTCCGTGGATTCGAGATTTTTGGACGATTAGGCCTCTCGGAAAGTGAGCCGAAGCTTTTAATAGAAGTATAAATGACGAACTCTGGTCAGCAATTTTCAGGAAGGTTAGATTCCAGGAAAAATAAAAATTGCAAAATTATTTAATCTTAGCACTTCGGAGAAAATTAGATAATGCAATATTTTGCGATTAGAGATTTCTTGAAACGTAGGAATTGCAAGTTTTGGCAAATTCGAGATTTTAGGTAAATTATAAACTGCAAGCTACGGTAAATTGCAAGTTTCAGAAATTTAAAAGTCCTACGAAATTCGACGTTGCAAGAGTTCGTAAATTCGAGATTTAGTAGGAAGTATTGTAGAAATGACAAGCTCTGGTCAGCTATTTTCAGGAAGGTTAGATTCCAGAAAAAATAAAAATTGCAAAATTATTTAGTCTTAGCACTTCGGGGAAAATTAGAAAATGCAACATTTTGCTATTAGAGATTTCTTGAAAAGTAGGAATTGCAAGTTTTGGCAAATTCGAGATTTTAGGTAAATTATAAACTGTAAGCTATTATAAATTGCAAGTTTCAGAAATTTAAAATTCCTAGAAAATTAGACGTTGCAAGAGTTCGCAAATTCGAGATTTAGAACAATTATAAACCGCAAGCTATTATAAATTACAAATTTTAGAAAAAATTGAGAACTATAAACTTTAGTAAATTCTACTATATAGATAATACCAGCTCAGCGTTCCTGATATTTCAATACAATTAAAAATCGTGAAGTATAGAAAATATTCTTAAGAAGAAAACCGCAAAACTTTTCCTATTAAGCTGCTTTTTGGAAAAAAGGAATTCATAGAAATTACCGATGTCTACAAAAGGCAGTTACTTTAAAATTTTCTCCTTTGCATTAGCTCGCGCGGATGTACATTGCCTTGCATGCAGTTGCACTTATTCAGCGCGCTTCGACTCGTTAGAGTTTATTCGAAAATCCTCGCATTCGTGCTCAGACCGCTTCGTATGCGTTTACATTTGTTACGCGCCTCCCTATTCATTTTGATGTGCTTGCACTCGTTCATGCTTCCTTTATGACCTCTTATCTCCTGCTTGCTTTTACACTCTCGAATTCGCTTGCAATCTTCCCGCTAACTCATTCTCAGATAGTCTTACTATTTGCGCGTGTAGATAATTTATTTAGTTAAAAACGCACACATACTGTGCGCATGTGTGAGCTCCGTAGTATGAACTTGGACACGATAATTTTGTTCAGAAAATTGCAGATAGGAATTGAAATTAATTTTGATTTATTTAACGCGTAAATTGAAGTGATTTGATTTACTTCATGGTTAACCCTTTCGATGATGTTGATGACTATGGTTACCTATCGTCAGATGCTGGCTCTTTCATAGTGGTGACAATAGTCATCTCTTAAAATTTCGCGTTGTATTAAAATTTTAGTTAAAAACAGCACAGTTTCTTATCTTTGCAACGTATCGAAAGGATTAAAGTAGTGATCAGTCCGATGTCACGTTGAAAGATAGATAGATCTAGTAATTAAAAAGTCCAAAGAGTCTTTAATATATTAACTTTTTGTGATCACAAGTTAAGATATATTTAATAAACCTTGCTGTCAAAAATTATTTTCCATTAATGGAATTTCTACTTTGAGACCTGACAATTATATTGTTCATTTTATAAAAGTGCCTTCGGATATATACAATTAAATGTTACTGTTGCCAAAAAAAACTTAATCATCCACAGTATGCAGTAATACATATCAAATAAATTACAACCATTCAACTGATAAAAAAACACAATTACAATCAATAAGTGAAAGTTAATTACAATCCATTACAGTCCAAGAAATCGTTCAGAAAGTGAAGTTTAACTTCTCACACATCTCAACGTAACTACGATTCCAAATGACCCTGACGTACAGGAAGTATTACGTGTAATATTATTATTATCGTGCAAAGATTTAAGGAAACAATAACGAGGTATATAATGCACGAGTCAATTTTGATGGTACGCGAGTATAATGGATTAAGTCGGAGCGATAAAATGACAAATTGCTTAGGACATTTTTGAAAGAGCATTTGCGGGAGAATTGGCGGTGATCCAGGTACTTTGAAACGTTCATACGTGCTGATAATGGCCCAAGCATCGTTTCTCTTATGGTGCGAGCCAACCAATGAATTGTCGTTGAACGCTTCCATTCTTCCCGTGCTCCTCTCGGAATCACTGGCCGACTATTCCATTCGGCCTGTAGAGCTCACAGGCAGTTCCACAAGTGTGCCCTCGCAATCGCTTTTCGTAAAAGTTTATTCTCCAAGTTTTTTCTCTTCCCTGGTCGACGGTTGAATTGTTTCTTTGTTCCTCTTTTAATTCATAATTGTGCAGGTGATTATGAAAGTGTTTTAAGCAGAGATTGGAAAAAATTGTACTTATCACTTATTTTGTGTTGCACCAATTACAATGTGGTAATAGAGAAATTATTGAGTTGGGAGAGTTTCTTCGTATTTTTGCACAGAAGTGAAACAAATTTTTTGCTCAGAAATCACAGAAATTTTACGGTGATGATTATGGCTTTACGTCAAATGTGGTAAAAGATTGTTGAACGAAACAGCGTACATTTGGTTTATTAACACTAAACCTACCAAGCCGGTCAAAATGACCGGTTGTCAATATTTTCAAAAAATTCCCAATATTGATAGAGGAGCCACGAAGTAAATATTCCACTTCTATCTTATAAATCCTAAGTTAGTTAATCGATTATCTTTTTCACCTCTTGATTTTTCTTTTTTCAAAGTACTTAGTCAGTATATTTAAATTTTAGTAGATATTACGTCGGTAGTTTTAGTGTTAAAGTTCATTTAAAATATGAAGAAGTTTTGTTCTAAAATACGAAGAAAGTTTTTCTCCAACGCAACATTTACGGAGTTTACTTATCTGTGTATTAGTAATTTTGAGAAATGTTGAGAGTTTATATTCATCAATTAGTTTCTAATTATCTTTATAAACTGGAATTGTGAATGATCGGTATTAAAATGAATGTAGAGAATGATAATTAAAGATGACTTATTTTTTGTTTGGGCTTGCTTCTTTTTGAAGAATAAATGTTATTGAGTCTTTTCTAATTATGTTTTACCATAATACGTTAGAATGATTAAATGGGAAATGTCGGATTGTGGGAAAAGCAAGGAAAAGGAACAAAGTGAAGCTTCTATTATTACTAATACTTTCTTAGAAGATAATAATATTAAAGGTAGAAGTTTTACGTATTCAGTAGTATTTTACCGATTTGTAGTGACTATTATAACACTGAATAATTTTTAAAAACAAAAAAAGTCTCTATTATAATACTGAAGAATTTCTTAAAATTATTCCTTAAAAATTCTGTGATGTTTTATCAAATTTTGTTGCACCGGTTGATAATTTTAATTCTGCGTTTAAATTATACTGATAACCTTAATCTATTTCAAGCTTAATTTTACCTTTGCTTTTTTAAGTTAATTATGCCAGTTCGCATCAATTTATCTCAAAGTATCGATAAGATCGATTGAGATAAATTGAAGTAATATAGCAAAATTAAGTTAAAAATATAAAGTTAAAGTTAAGTTTAAGACAGATTCAGGATTTTGCTATAATGAATACGCAGAATTGAAGTTGTCGTCAGCCGGTGCTACAAAATTTAACAAAATATCAGACGATTCTCTCTCATAGATATATAAAGTTTTACCAAGGCTTGCTGTCCCTATTTCTATCCTCGTACGGCACGCACACTCAAAGTACGTGCAAAATGTTTGCACACACGAATTCACAGTTGCACGTGCAGTCATTCTCATGGATGCACTTGTCCCCTTGCTTCCGCATCCTCGAAAATTTCATTTGCACGTTGCATTCTTCTGTACTCCGATCCCTCTACACTTTTTATCTCCAGAGTTCTCATTTGCCTTTCTCCTCTTAGATTGAGTTTTTATTCGGTTGGTTTATTCAATTGTCGGAGGTTTTTCTTTAATTTTCGTCAAGAAAGAATATGTAGAAGAATTGTTACAGGCATTTCTGACGCTTTTGAAACACGTACTGGAAAAGTTGGAACGAAGTATGGAAAGCAGAGTACATAAAACACCTCTTACCACTTTTCCGTACAATGTAGAGTCCTTCCGGAAGTTCTGGATGTTATCTCGTGGCGTTAAAAAAGTTTTGGAAGCAGCAGGACCTTTGAACTATGCGATACGTATCTGTGTTTAATATTTCATGCTTCTTTTTTAATGATAAAGCTAATCTTTTGCACTGGAAGTGATCATCTCAGGTACTATGAAACTTTAGCATACTACTTGAAGCGTATTTTTTGTGCAGTGCAACAATTTACTTCTCTGAAGAGTATCTTTATTTTTTATGAATAAAAAAATAATGTAGAAAGTAATTGTTTTGTGAAACCGCGCTACAATGTTGAGTCTATTAGTAAAGAAGAAAACAAAGGTGTCGTTGATGATGATGTCAGTATAAGTGAGAAAATCATAAGATCTGAAAATATGAGTAGAGTTACATGCATTGAAAATGTTCCATTCAGTAACTGAAATTAATTTATTTAAGAAGACACTATACCGCTAATTCTTATTTCTGATTTATACATATAATAATAGTAGGATATATAAACAGTGTCTTCTAAATATTGTTTACTAATTTAGATCTCAAATAAATAATATATTACATAGTCAAAAAAAGTGCGTGATACGGTAAGCGTTAATTCAAAACAGTTCGAAAGTAAAGAGGTAAAGTAGGACACATTTGCAGAATATTGCAGTGTATTTTTTTTATTGTATTTGAAATATCGATTTTGTTCGATCGTGGGCTTAAAAAAGATTTTCAAGAGAAATGATAATATTGTCACATTCCAGCGGTCTGCAAATATGAACTAATTCAACTGGAATGTTAAAAATGATATTTCGGTGTTGGGCAAATGAAAGAGAATATTTAATTTTCTATGGATATACCCAAAAGTTGATTCTAATCATTCAGTTTTTCTTCGTAACATATGTAAAATCATTAAATTGACGCTTTAAAATTTCTCTCGTTCCAGCAGTTTATAATTAACAACATTACGAATCAATACGGCGACCGAATAACTGCGCTCGATAAATAGACGTTCACTTGAAATAATTATATTTGCTCGAAGCATGATTAATTATCATTCGGAACGAAATTAGCTCGTTAACGGGTAATATGCTGGTTTAAATCATTGTTAGAGGGAATTGGTCACACGGTTAGTCTCTTCGGCGGAACTGTTTCGTATGCAAATCGAATGCAAAAATTCTCCTCTGTTTGGCATTTAAATGCTTATCTTGGAAACTCCAATACAGCACCCTAATTTGCTGCTTTGAAGGAAATTAATAACACTTTGAAGCAGTGCCTCGAGCAGAAGCAATCTCAGGACGGTATTATTTCATGGAAACACTTAGAAACAAAATAAGAAATGCGTCGTGATTTAAACAAAATTGTAGACAATAGTTTTAGTAGAGTTTTTTACATCTTCATCCTTTTTTGAAGCTAGGATAGGGCTGAGAGAAAAGCTTTTTTAGCTCGTCGCCGCTATAGTTTCTAGTACACTGTTCAAAAAAATAATATTTTCTCTCCTACAGTTACAAATTTTATAAAACTATCCGGGAGAAATAGAATATTTCTCTGCTACTAACAGTAAAAACACTCACACTAATCACATTACATAGTTCCAGTGTTACTATAGCAGCAAGTCGCTATTTTACATTTTCTCAATTGTCATAGCCATTTTACCAGGAATTTCCCGTAAATTTCGGACAACCGATGCTATGATAGACATATAAAGTAGAAAAAAAAAACTTTCAATCTTGATGGAAATTTTAATTCCAAGTTTCTAACGGCATGTTCACCATGCCCCTAGAAAGCACAGGTAGAATGTAAATTATTATTAGTAATCTTGCATTTCTTTTTCATTAACAATAATACACCTGTTTATTTCACCGTAGTCAATAAGTGTGTTGCTGCACACGATTAAGTATAAATCATTGTTCTATCGTTGACGCGAGAGGATTATCGCGTAACAAAGTGTGGAACAAATTGAACACGAGCATAGAATACGTATACTTCTCTTTTTTTCGTTCACCAACCGTAAAGAGCGACGCGAGCATGAACAGTAGGATAGTTTGTCAAAGCTCGATCCTTCCCAAAGGATACGAGTTTCCAGCTTGAGGGGTTGGTAAAGTTACATCAATGGGGAGAGATTGTTTTAGATTCCATTGATACTTTTTCCATTGCAACGGATTCCCTCTGATATTTTACATGTTAAATATGTATAGCGTATCGTCACATATAGATATTTAAATATATAGATAAATATATAATAAATATATAGATATTTAACCTTGTGAGTGCCACGAACGCATATTTAAAGAAAGACCGCTTTCATCATAAGTTATATAGTGAGTGACCAGAAACAAGGCACTTCAGGGGTAATTTGCTCTGATTCGCCCGATGGATAGGGACATCCCTCTCTCTCGCGCATTTTCGATTTTGACGCGGTATTGGCAAGAGAGACCGGCACATTCGTTGCGTCGTCATGTGAACGACGAAATTAGTGTTTTATTTTCGGTTGTCATTCGTCGATCTCAGGTTTCCAGGACGGACATGGTGGGGATAGGCGGTGCGAGAGCAATCTGCCCTTCCGTCCCAAGTGCCTTGTTTCTGGTCCCTCACTATAGACGTATTTACACATAGTTAGAGTTGAAATATTGTGCCTCGGGTGATCGCGCATACGGCCAATGAGAGTCGTCTTCCGGTTTTTCATGCATTATAAATAGTCGCAAGAGAAAATCTGTATAACAAAATGTTAGTTAATGAATTTAACAGGATTCAATGAAAAGAGTTCTAAAGTAATAATAAAAAAGGACCGGATTTGAATTTTTAATGAGAGCCGAACTTAACTCAATGAAGAAATGCATTTTTTCACCGTTGTATTAAACTATAACCACTTAAATATAGTTGCGTAAATAGTAATTTCTAGTATACCTTCACCGTTTGGCTTCTTTATTACAAGACGGCTCTGGATCGCCAAATAAATTATTTTCCAATACAAAAAGCAGTCTCCGTCCATAATGAGTTAAACGCTATGATAATTCGGTGATTAAATTGCAAATAGATGTTTCACGAGGGGATCATCCTGTTTTGCAATTATCTCGATTCATTAATCGGATATAATATATCATAAGGGGATTATTATTCATATCGGTTTGCTATTTCTTGTATATTATATTATCTACGATAATATTATCGTAGAAAGTTCAGAAAATTCGTGGAGAATCCTTCTAAATAGAGATGTCTAGAAGAAAACAAAACGGATTCGTCAGAAGCAAACGTGAATACCGAGAAAACGGGTAATTGGACGCGCGACGTCGACGCTTGGGCGAATAGACGTATAGGCGAACGATGCATTGACGTACAGATGTACGTGTTTATATATATGTAGACGAATAGAGAGTCATATAGATGCACACGAGGAATGACGCATAAAGGCATACAATTACGTAGACGAAAACAAATGAATTATATAGAGCTCTCTTCCATTTAATTTAATTAACGATAAAGAAATATATTAAGAGAAATAATATTGTGCAAAGGAATGTACAATTATAAATTTAAAACTACGGAAAGATAAGTACAATGCGATATATCTGTATTTCATTTATAAATACATCTATAACACAATATAATATGCATTTTCTCTCTCTCTCTCAGATTTGGACCTTGGAGAGCCTTAAATAAAAGGACCCCGTTTTCATTTTTCCTACTCCATCTGCGTCCTTAAAATTATAGTTGTAACATTTTCCGGGAATTACAATTATAATTAATCTCCGATACCTTGAACACTCGATGTATTTTTCTCCCACGTGTTGTTTCGCAAAGATTTGTTTCTTATTTTAGCGTATATATAAAAATGAAATTTCCACTTCAGTTATTGAAAAAAAACATTGTCGTAGAAAACAAATATTAAAATTAAAATTATATGGTACTTGTACTGATATTTTAATATTGATTATACTGAGATATATGTAGGTTCGCGAGACCGTGAAGGGATGAGTGTAATAGCTTTGCGGAGTTAAGTGCGAGAAAGAGAGAAAAAAGGGAGAATGAGGGTGCGTGGGATAGCGTGCCTTCGATGCAGTACTCGTGCGAGACGATTAGAGAGAGAGAGAGAGAGAGAGAGAGAGAGAGAGAGAGAGAGAGAGAGAGAGAGAGAGAGAGAGAGAGAGAGAGAGAGAGAGAGAGAGAGAGAGAGAGAGAGAGAGAGAGAGAGAGAGAGAGAGAGAGAGAGAGAGAGAGAGAGAGAGAGAGAGAGAGAGAGAGAGAGAGAGAGAGAGAGAGAGAGAGAGAGAGAGAGAGAGAGAGAGAGAGAGAGAGAGAGAGAGAGAGAGAGAGAGAGAGAGAGAGAGAGAGAGAGAGAGAGAGAGAGAGAGAGAGAGAGAGAGAGAGAGAGAGAGAGAGAGAGATCAACATATTGTTAATCTATTTCTTCAAATAATAACTTTACATATATGTTTCTGCTATCCTTTAAGTATTATGTGCAACTTTATCGATTACAGTAGCGCAGGCCACCGGTGTTGAAGGTAATGTCGAAGGTGTTAATATTAAGCCTCTGATTGGGTCATAGTGCAAGGAGAAATAACCACCGTGTACCGTAAGACCACAATGGGATCCCAAATCATTGATTACGACCTGACCCAGTAGTATAGGCAGTCTGTGCGAAGTAGTATCCAGTGTATAAGATACTATGAGAATTTAACATGTTTGTGCACCACATTATTAGTCTCCCAGGTGGCATTTGAGAGAAATATAAGTTTGCTACATTAAATAAAATGATTTGGAATCGTACATACACGTATTTCGTAATCAAAGCGTTGATATTAACACGCTGAATGCCATGGGGGGCATCGGTGAGCGGCCCTATTACATTCAATGAAATTTCCTATGACTTTTACGTTGTAATATTTACGAATTTTCTAATGCATTCAACATTTAAATATTGGCATTAATAGGGTAAAGTCCTGCTGACTATATAACTACTTGTGTCTGTAAGGTATGTGCTTTGTAAAGATGTGATTTTAATAGAAAAAGTTTGACTTTTATGAAAATGATGAAACTAGCGAAATATCGGTGGCATTCAACGTGTTAATATGCTGTATCTGGGTTTTATCGTTCGTCTATTCTCTCTGTTTGGATGTATATATTTATTAATACTGAATATAAATATCATTCAATATTAAAACAGATAATATTTATATTGTGTCTACAGTACTATGAGATAGCTTTTATCGCAGATATTGTCGACTCTCCAAAGCTTATCACTTCGCGTTATCTTACTTCCAAAATTGTTCCAACTGCAAATCAGTGATTGAATTTAGGTAAATTATACTGTAAAATAATAAATTTTTTTATATAACGACACTGGAAATTTATAATCTGCACAGTATTACTATCTTTGGTGCTAATTAAATGTTCGGTGAAAAGTTAAAACGAGTAGAGTCATCATTCAATGTGATGATACTCTTACAAAATAAGATGTAATCGAGAAACTTGTTCGAAAAATTAATTCCCAACGATATTTCTCAAGGAGGACCCTAATTTATGGAGCGAGTGCCGCTCATTTCACTGTGTTCCCAGAGTTTGCATTTGTTTTATTAACATCGCACTCGATCGAGATTGACTTCCATGAAGTACCGTTTGACTTTACCACTTCCGTTGCGCTTTGATATCGATTTTCTTTTTGCCATTCTTAAGCATCCACTTGATTTGACTTTCAAACGATCGTCGAGTAAAAATAAAACAGGAAATAACCGATCTCACTGGTGAGTACCTTTCAAATGAACTGGATATTCTTATCTCGTCTATCCCTTGAACTCTGGACCCGATATCAATTGATTGCATTAAAATTTTATCAAACTTCCTCGAATGTATGTCGCATAAAGAAAATGTTTTCTTCGAATTTCCGCTGAAAGACAGTTTGGAAATGTTCATAAATGTTCAACGAGCTTTTAAAACGGGATATACCTGCATTTATCTGACAGTGAGTGTTAAGTGCTTCATGCCTTTGATACTGACATCTTAATTTTGAGTATTCCTGCGGACAAATCTCATTTTCAGGGAGAAATACTATGAAATATTTCAGCAGTAAGAACATGCTTTGAAGTAATACTATGAAAATTCCATGCTAAAGGTGCATTATATATAAACACTACTAATTTATAATAGTTAATTTATAATATAATTCACAACTACTAATTTGTAATTGTCTGCAATCAACGTTGAAACATGTTTATATGTTAGAGTTAATTCTTGCTGCAAAATTGCAAACGAAACCCCGTTGTAGAAATTATAAGAGAGATATTTTACCTCTTGTGTTACAAAAATCAGCTGGACTGTATTCGTCATTCATGCTACATCAATTGAACAGTAAACAAGGCAAGTTTTTTTGAAAATATAACGCGTTTAAAGCGGTTACAAAACTGCCGATAGATTGCTTGTACTCATTTTTAAATATATTCGCGTATCAAATTTTATAAACTTATACATCCTGTTCTATCTGATCAG
Source organism: Cerceris ruficornis (assembly GCA_963989415.1). NCBI lineage: Eukaryota > Metazoa > Arthropoda > Insecta > Hymenoptera > Crabronidae > Cerceris > Cerceris ruficornis. The sequence continues at coordinate 37,290,189 of OZ022517.1, read as the reverse complement.
TCCGGTTACATTATACACCTACGTATAAAATTTAACACCATACGCCCGACAAAATAATCAACCTTTTGATTATTATGTAAGTCCACCTGTTACCATAAAATATTACCCACCATTTACACAGGGTGTTCCAGGTTTTAATGTTCAAACTTTGTCAGAATATTCTATGGCACTAAATAAGAAAAATATGTTACGTAAACATAGGTCACATAGAGCTTTATTAAAAAGTTATAACACAAATACAGAATAGAAGTAATATAGGAATAGCAACCGTCTTGCTGTTACTGCAAGCATTGGCACAAATAGATCAGCAATATTTACATTCAGTGTGTTTATGTAAGCTGTGTTTACTATCTGAGGTCTGAATTTAAGGTTCTGAAGATTAATAATGGATTTAATGAAATAAAATAGAATAGAAACGAAAGTCGCACAGGTATAAATTCGATCTTTGATCCCTGTCAATCATGTCTTGTCAAGAACGGTAGACACTTTGAAATGGAGTATTAATTAACTGTGGAAGCGACGATGTCAAGTAGTAAATACTTTGATCTAGTCGAGTTAATGGTTGCAGTAACAGCAAGTCGGTTACTATTCCTATATTAGTTCTATTCTGTATTTTTGTTATAACTTTTTAACAAAGCTCTATGTGACCTATGTTTACATAACATTTTTTTCTTGTTTAGTGCCATAGAATATGCTGACAAAATTTGAACATTAAAACCTGGGACACCCTGTATATTCAACCTTTGAACATAAGAATGTTATCATTGCTACTTTTCCTTATACTTCAAGCAGTTACAGAGGTGTTACCGTTATTAACATGTTACGCGAATCGTCTCGTACATGATCATCAATGCACACGCTTTGTGCGAAGAGATAGTGCTTTATCGATGAAACAAAGTGAGCGTGGATTATAAATAATGCGATCGAAGAGAGAAAGAGGGGAAGAGAGAAAGAGAGAGCGACAGGAAATTATGCGAGACAGGTCTGGGGGACACGGTGCAACGTAACCATAACCCATCAAGGGTCTGCTGATGGGATGACCGTCCGATCGATATACTCGGACAGATGCGAAAGTGCATCGGCCCTGATGTTGGCGTAGGTCCAACAGCATCGAACTTTCCTGATCGCTGATAAAGACGCCAAGTACTTTTGCATGACAAGAATAAATTAGTGGATGTAAGAAGTATCGCAATTCTCACATAGATGCAAAAGGAGCATTTAATGTTACTGTTTGTAACACAGAGTGATTTCTGTTGTTTCTTTGAAATGGGATTGCGGAATGGAATAATGGATTGTTTGTGAAAATTTGTTGCTATGAGAGTTATACTTTTAGATTTTCTTTTAAATATATTATATTCCTAGATACGGGGATTTCATGTTGGTTACTGGGCAGGGTGAATGGTGATTTTAATTCTTTAAGCTCTTTTCAAAGTACTTACCACCTGCTTGGAATGAATTCTACGAATAAAGTGAATTCTATCGTGGAAAGTTGAAGTGGTATAAAAGTATTATACTTCTATAAAATTTTATATGCATTAATCAAAAAGAGTTGTTGTGTCTTTGTTTGTCATACCGTATTATTATCGCAGAGCACCGATTTTATACGTTTTACATCGACAAATCAAACATTTTTCACCTGCAAATATATTGATCAAACATTTGATCCATTCAATATGCTAATCGAGTATTTAATCTGTTAACCATTCAGTCCATTAAAAGTGCCGTTTACATGTAGCAAAATCAGAGCAAAGGACGAGTTAACTCGTCCGGTTTGTTGGCAAAGCACTCTCCAACAACTTTATATCCAAGGTTAACGCTTTAAGATTCGACATCAACACTGTATATTTATATGTACAGTTCGATATCATACATCATTTCCGTGGTAATAGAACTTCAAGTTCAATCGATCGCTCCTTTTTTAACTACTATCACATTTTAATCTCACAAATGGACAGCACGGTGGCATTTGCAATGCAATGGATGATTTATTTGTACCATGGTATCAGAACATTTATCCGTATCGGAAGTTTCCTCCGGTAAAAAGAAGATGAAAGATTTCGTAGAAATGAAAAGTCTCTCGGTGGCTGCATCCCGTAACGTTTCTCATCAATCAAACCGTGGAACATAAAATTTCTGGAAAAATTTTCCACCACTTTGGAATTCCATGTAGCTCGGTCCGTCGAAAGAGATCCCGAAGGCCTTTGCAATGCCGCTGCAAAGGGGAACATCCCTTTCCATCGCGACAGCGTGATCGACAACCACCGGATTTAACTTTAGATGGGAAAGTGCACTTTGATCGATTCTTCCGACGCGCGTTACGAATCGGTGGACTTTGTTGCAGTGACTTTATATTTGATAATCGTTAAAAAAGAATATATCGTGGTTATAAATAACCAAAATTGTGGAGAAGGAGACGTAAGACATTCTTGTCGTGCGGCGAATCAATATTTCTTCTTGGCAACGGTAGCTCTATTACATTAGCTTCATTTGTGATTCCGTATACAAATTGATGCGCAGGCGTGACTAAACATAATTCATTCATCATGAATCCTTTTCGTTTCTATGACTGTATTTCTCGAATGACACTATGAATTTTCTACTCATTATAATGAGTACGTGTTTGTTGGTAATTGTGAAAGCGTCTAATGCCGAGATAAAATTTCAGAAATTAGATTGATCAGTTATTTTATGTCGTAATGTACATTACTGTAGGATATTTATTACAAATACACTTTGTGGCGGCACGACCTACCGACTACCACCACCGATTTACCGGTCGCTATTACGCCTACGCCCCTAGTTCCAGGATCGTCCGCTAGACCTCGTGTCCACCGATGGATCTCTCTCGGGAGTTGTCCTACGACGATCGGTATCTATATATACGATCGATCAACAGATACCATGGTCCCATCTGGGGCACAGTGTCTAGGGCAGGGCCTGTTCGGTCAGCCCTACTGATGAGTCTACGAACAGGCCCAGGACGAAACGCAGCGCGCTAATCACAACACCTTTACCCCTTTCCTAGGAACAGACATCCATTGGCCCAGGCACCGCGGTTCCTTCAACTTTAAAAAATATAAAATACGAATTGAAACACAAAAAGTACGGAAAATACTTATACGCACATACACACACTCTTACGGTTACCAATAGGTATACAATCGCCTGCCTACTCGCGTCTATTCGTCTACTTGTTACTCTTGTCTAATCGTCTGTACATCTATTCGTCTATTCGTCTACTACGTGTACCCGTCTGTTACGTCTACTCGCCTATTACGTCTACTCGCCTATTACGTCTACTCGTCTATTACGTCTACTCGTCTATTACGTCTACTCGTCTATCAACGTGTCGTTCGTCAGCTCTCTGCCTGCGTCTTCCCGACCGCGTGCAGTCCACGTTCGTCTTTCGTCTGCCTTTTGTCAATAAATAAGATTATTATTATATCTGGTTGCATTTAATGTTTAGTAGCTAGTTTAAACCGACTCGAAAAAACATGGTCCTTGACCGGTTCTTGAAAAGAAATTTGGCTCTCAACAAATTTTTAATCGTCCTGCTACTGATTTTTGGCTGTTTTGACTAATGAGTTTGCCGACCACTGCTCTAGAAGAATCTAGATAGGTCCGCGCGGGTTTTATAAAATTCCCACATTACAATAGGGTACAGTTGCTTTATAGAAGTGACAAGAAGCTCAATCTTTCTATCATTGTACTCGAAAACAAAACTGTAATTATGTTAAAACGATGAATATATAACTAGTTGAACTAGGTGGAAGTTAGTTCAGTAATAGTCTATACTTTTCTTTTCTTGTAATTTGCAAATGGTTCTTTATTAGCCTTTAAATAATAAAAAATAAATATGCTGTTATAAATGATCGCTGTTACAACTATCAGTACATATTGCAGAGGTTGATGAAAAACTGTTTTTTTGTTTGTGCCCCGACTAAAGGTCTGGCGTTCTAGGAGGAACTTATATCATAATGAATAAATTAAATGACGGTGGTTGCCACGCGGTTCAAATTATATCATTGGCCGAACATTTTACATTTAAAATGATTAAGTGAGGTATTACTACGGTACAACAATATTTTATAATTTACGGTAACATATTTTACATTTTTACTCAACAGAATTGGTTCCATCTGCTGCAAATGCAGTGAAAAAATGTACAATCGAACTCTGTAAATAAAGGCTGGTGATTTCTAGTAAAACCTTGTCCCATTACCGAGAGATTGAAATTTTGTGGACCTTAGACCATGATTGATTTACCAACAGGTACAGCGAACAGTGGCAACAGTGTGTGAATTTATAGCCCAGTAGGAAGTGTTTCGCAGTAATTCTACGAAATAGTACTATTGTTATAATTTAATGCACTTTGGACGTAAAGGGTTTGATAACTACTCTATAGCTAGGATTCCTGATAGATTTATTTGCGGAGATCCTCTCAAAAGTCAAAACGCAACAGTTTATCGGTGTAGTGTGGTCAGAATGTATGACCTCAGAATGGTGTAATCATGCAAATGTGTGTCACACAGTATCATAAACATGATAACAGAAGAGATAAAACTTCCAAAAAATATTTAAGTTCAAATTTTGTTATTATTATCCCTTGGGAATACTATTTATAATATAATAGTATTATAATATTACAATTTATAATCATCATTATATTTTTCCTTACAAATGGAAAGCTTTAAAATTCATGAAAAATTGTCGATCCTCGAAAGGATGAGAACGAATCCAATTAAAAATGTAAAATCTATAAAAAAGTGAAGAATGAAATATACGCGTCGTATCTACGAAAATTATCCAAACGAACGCAGTCGAGTAAATGTAGAAATAGCTTTCTTGCAGGTAATGTACATAAGAGTTGCGCTCACAATCAGTTTATAAATGCAGAGAGGTAAGTTTGTTAGGTATTTCGAGCGTTAACAATTACGCATGACCCTCCGGAGAATATTATCGTTGTAGAAAGTCGCATTGAAACTTAAGCAGGAGAAATCACGGAATTACTTATCCCAGTATTATCCTCAGTAAGAACAACCCTTTGCATTCGGAGGAGGCAGCCATTGAAGGTGGCTTCTGCAGTTGCCTGTTGCATGGACTTTTTTCTTTTCTTCGTTTCATTCGTTTCCCTTCTTCTCCATCTAAATAAACGGCACTCGGGACAGCAATTCGCAAGTGAACTTTTTTAATTGGTACATCGTCGAAGTTACTAAATCCTCCGGATTCCCTCGGACCGAGAGACGCATAGGATACCGATGAACGAATAAATCTTCCGCAGTGAACTTTAAGCGAGTTTCTTAGCTTTGCAATTAAATAAACGGTATCGGTGAGGAAATAACGAGTACTTTCCCCAGCGCACACCGCAGGATCTGTTACAATTTGTCTTGCCCCGTCACACCATCGAATTTCTCTTTTGTCCACTCTGTGAACTTGCACCCTGCAATTTCGGCCACTTGCCGGAACTGCGTTTAATCTCCATGGTTTTAGACGAATTACGCGCTACATTATAGGTTGGCGCAATTTTACCTTGCCTTGTAGCATTCTAATGGCGTCATAAAATAGATCTACGTCCTATCGCTTTTACGTCCTTATACGATACAGTCCCTTCATAATTTACGTCCAGTCTCGAATTTCTTTCTTGATTAACAATTTTTCAGCGAATTTCTTTCATTGGAATTTCTAAATTTATTTCTAACGAATTTCTTTTATTAGAATTTTCAATGTGGATCGCTAGGGTAGAGTAGTGTATGTTTAAGTCTTTTTCGTGTTTCGTGGAACACAAGGCTCTTTAACACTTTATTTTCAAGCTGTTTCTTGCTTTAACCCTTTGACTACGGTCGACTTTGAGACGCACCGGTCGTACCACACGGGTAGGAATTCATTTACAATGTCCGCCAGGAACGGCAAGGTGTTGGGTAGAGATGCGTTTTCGTGAAAAAATTTCAATAATCAAGAAACTGTATTTCATTATATTAAAACAATATTATTCATTTCTTCGTATTATTGACCGAATTGCTACTATAAATATTAAAAATTTACCGTTAATGTATAGCTTTTTTTACAATATAACTAATAATGTGTTGAGCGCTTATATACGCTCTCTATGTCACAGAAGCAAAATTTCTGAGCGCGTATATGCGGTCACAGTAGCCAACGGGTTAAAGCTCTAGACTAATTGTTCTGGTCGGTGAAAATTCCACCGACGCAGACTATCAAGAGGCGGAGCAAAGTTTTGGGAGTTTTTGTCTACTGCAATATTATTGGTGTTTGTAATTGATTGGTAGAGAAAGGCTCCTTTCATTTTAGGGTGTTTCTGGCAAGAGAAAGGATGCTTTAAGAAAATCTTGTTCTATGAGTCATGATGTCGTTCAGGATTTTGGCTTCCTTGCAATCTTCGGTTTACGACGATATATTCCGGATTGGCTCCTGACGAATCGGTGCGACCGTCTCGCAGACTAAAAGTTATTAATTTTGATCAATAAGTTAAGAGTTAATTATTAACCCAGACAATAAGCTATGAAGCATTGTCGTCTAGAAAACTTTGACTTTTAATTATTTTCGACTGTTTCTAATTTAACCCTCGGCCGTTACAAGCCGGCTTAGCGGATTCCGAGAAATTGTAAACCGCGTATCGCTACACTAAATTCATTTTCAACGAATTTCTTCGAATTTTCAATATTCTAAATTTGTATTTTTATCCTTCGATTATCTATAATGAACGTATCGATATGCTTCGACGTACGTTGCGAATTGTAATTTCAATTTTGAGGCGTTAGCATAGTGTAATCGATGTCGAGAGCGCATTTGATTTTCCCGGCTACAAGTAACGGGTTCATAAAAGTATACGGCGATACTTTCTGATCTTCGTACAGGCATCGAACAGCCGTAAAATGCAGGAGCACGCGATTCGCTTGCTATAACAGTTTTACACATTTTCACGGGGTAATACCCCAACGTCGTATCTTCTTCGCGTGAAATCTTTTCGCAAAAATCGCCCTTTTTATATATTTCCTTAATGTTTAATAAAGTTGAACCTGTACTTCTCTTTACGATCTAATATCCTTGCTCGATTCCATTTACGTTTTTTCTTACATCATCTCGTAAATAAGGCATTCAAGATTTCTCTTTCCTTCGATGAGCATTGTTTGGATTCTTTGTTGGAAATTAACGTGAACGCAGAGACAGCTTTTAAATTTAGCGCCATTCCGGGGTTAATAAAAACGCGTTCGTTCGTTTTCAATTACTTGTGCTTGATTGAGGTATGGAATGGATTGCACGGTCTTTTCCTCTTCAACTTTTATTTAGAAAGAAAATTCTTCTCGTCAAGAGACGAATGCTTTGTTCCGGTATATCGGTTCTCTTTCTCTTGGCTCTTAGTTCTCGTTTTAAATGAAATTGATTCTCATGAAATACGTTCTGCAATTGAACGTTTAAATACGGATTAAATAGGACCTAATTTTTTAAAAAATTCGCTTTAAATAGTCGGTGTTTTAAAATCAGAAATCAATTTTCTGTTTAATGGAAATTGAATTCTTCTCGGACAGCAGTCTATTTATGCTTTTTTCCTTAATGCAATGTCAGTTTATTTCTCCATTTATTGAGACATCAATATCTTTATTTAAAAGCAGCGCTTACATCAATTTCATTTCATAAATAATGGAATATGTGTGCTAAACTGGCAAAGCACGCAACATTCTCGATGCAGTAATTACAAAAGTTGCAAACACTCTGAATTTTACGTTAATTGACGAAATATCTTTTTATAAAAAAAAGTATACTCAGTTAATTTGAAAATTTGTAGTATACCATTGTATACGGGACCACTGTTTGATCGGTCGATTGATTCGAATGTTTATCAAAGATTGCTTTTGCAGATGCAGTATTTGTCACTGCTAAATTGACCAGTCGCAGCGTTTTCCACGCTTTCCACAGAGATTTCGATTTCAAATTGGAATAGAACCGGCGAATTCAATCTGTCCACGATTCACAATAGCAGGGCTCTTCTGTACAAATAGTCAAAGCAGAAATCAATGAAATTGAAGATGGTTGTTCGTGACATTTCTGGTCGCTTCTCCTTTTCTTTTAACCCTTTATTACAATCGCTTTCATAGGGCCTCGTCGGAAAAAGTTTGCAACCACATTGGCGTACGTGGAAAACAAGATTTAATTAATTTAAAACGTAGCTCCTGCCAAAATCTCTGAAAAAATGAATTATGATGGTGGGAGGAAAACTATCAAGTATTCAATTTTCAATGAATTTTTATTAATATCTTTTCTATCCTTTATTGTTGCTCATCTAAATAGTCCCCACTGAATTATTCCTTCTTTGAGGAAACAAAGAAACGAAAGTATCAAGTAGATTCGTCATTTTAATCTATTATTCAGCTACATAAAGCTTTTTACCTGGTTATTGCTTTGATTTTATTTGAAATCTTTTTCATAAAACAGGTTACTAGATTAAATGAAAACAACATATAAATGAATTTGTGTAGCATTCTTAATAATCTTCGACCATTTGGCTATTGTCCCAACTTTATTTACAATTTTTCTTGTGAAGTAGTATCACTATATTATACCTGCATAATTTTTATTAATATTTTAATCGAAAACATAATTAATGTTCGTTCAGTCGACGACTCAATACGCGAGTAAATTATTAAACAATGCAGCACAATGCATCGACAAAATGATGTAACCCTTTATTATTAGATTCTTGTGAATTTATGGTAAATACACAAGATTCACCTGCATTTCTATACTTCCAAGTAATTTTTACAATTTTCGGAAGCCAATATAATTGAATTTTTGAAAGTAAAATATTCAGAAACTTAGATGTCAAGTTAAAACCATCATCTAAAAGTCTACCTTGAAGATTTACCAATGTGCTATAGTGAGGGACCAGAAACAAGGCACTTGGGTCGAAAGGGGAGATTGCTCTCGCACCGCCTATCCCCGCCATGTCGGTTCTGGAAACCTGAGATCGACGAATGACAACCGAAAATAAAACACTCCTTTCGTCGTTCCCATGACGACGCAACGAATGTGCGGCTCTCTCGGCCAATAGCGTGTCAAAATCGAAAATGCGTGAGGGAGAGGGATGTCCCTATCTGTCGAGCGAATCAGAGCAAATTACCCCTCAAGTGCCTTCTTTCTGGTCCCTCACTATACCACATAGATAACCTTGGAACACGACAAAAAAATTCTTGCTAAAAGATTTAATTAAACACAGCAAATCATTTAACGAGTTTCAGTATTCAATCTTACGATTCCTTAAAGTTAACATACACGACATGTCTTACAAATACAGATATAAGTTACATATGTACAAAATATAAAGTTTTACAAATGCAGCGTCCAAAAAGCGGTAATGAGAGCCGATGAAAAACGTGCAAAGTGTCATTTTATATCGCATGCTTTCTAATCCAGTCGAGGTATAGCGCCACGCGAGTGTAGACGGAAGGATATACTGTATTCGCGCAGGATCTTGACCAGGACACCAGCCCAGCCAATTTTCCCTTGACCATTAGTGGACCACCGGAGTCACCCTGAAAATAGAAGTAATACTTGTACTTGACAACTCCGTCTAACGAATTAATAGAGAAACGTGGCTTATAATTTAACCGAAATAGCGGTTTGAGCTTTCAAAATGTAAATGTAAGTTCGTATTCTCGCGTTCGTCGCGAAATGTCGCCATCGCATATCGTAGCTGGCTGAGTTGAAAGTTCTGTATCTCAATAGGAATTTTGAATATGTTTGCAATAATCTCTGGAAGTTGTTACAGTTGTTACGATAGAAAAATACGAGAAGAAAAAATAAAGTGGTATCGACAATTGCGACATGTAATCGATTCAATGTATGCCACTGATACGTACTAAAAAAACTTGGGGGGAATAGAGAAGAAAATCTGGGAGAAGTAGGCATGCAGAGATTGAGAGCTACGTTTGCCTTCAGCGACCCTTGAACTTCTACGTACGAATGTCGTGCATACACGACCTAGTAGATCCATGAATATGTACTATAGACATGCGCCGGATGAACTTCAGCGAGTATAATACATTTATCTTTTCGTGAATTGGTATGCAATCGTAGAAAGTTCTATGCGGTGCACAGAAATTCCCAAGACTCCTATTATATTACCTTTGCAAGGTGTTCCGTGCAGAACGTTTAATGTAGTGCATTGTCTGATAGTACAGGATCTGAGCATTGATAAAATTATTGAAGATAAAGAGTTAAAGGAAATTTGGGTCCAGGATAACGATAGAAATCGATTATCACTGCTCTTCTTTTGCTACTAGCTTTACGTAGATTGTGGATGCCCGGAAAAAGTAATATACGATGTATGGCGAAATTAATTTTGATAATATCTTTCACTCATATACTTCGGAGCTTAGAACCCCAGGGTATTAGTAATTTTGTAATAAAAAGTATTAATAACGGAAATATTAATATACGGAAATATTATATAAATATTCTCCTATTTGTTTTGCATAGATGATGAGCGTCCGTAAAAAGTGACATGAGATATATGTTGAAAATAATTTTGAAAATATTTTTCATTTTTACGCTGTGTGGAATTGGAATTGGAGAGTAGTACTAATTTTGTAATAAAAGGTATGACTGACTTTTTTGCGACGTATTTTACACGCATGATGGGTACCTAGAGAACGTAGTATGTGTCGTAAATAATGATTTAAAAATATCATTCAATTTCAGTCAGTGTAGTTTAGCAATCGCCGAGTACTACGAATTTTGCAATAAAAAGTATTACCGGCAGAGTCAAAAAATTCCATGTCACGGTGTCAACATCCGCTTTATCACTTTTCCCTGCGATGGAATAATATCTCTCGTAACGATTCATGTAAATATTTTGATATTGCAATTTTTTCGACATAACTCTGTGGAACACTTCGGCGCACATGTAAACACCGTCGACATATCGTAAATATTTTTCTTCCGTTGAATCATGCAAAATCGAATTTTTGTTTGCCGATGAATAATTTACCTTGCATGAGCCTTTCTCGATTTGGGGATCATTTGCGCATAGGTGAGTCGGACGAATGTTGTGGGAACTCTTTTTGTACATCAATTTGCAGTATTCTTGATCCGCTACCCTCACGTTCACCCAGTGCAAAAATTTCGTTCTGTCTCCATTGTGCTGAAAATAGATATTAAATTAGTATTAATTACCAAGCTTACCGTTTTGCATTTAATCATTAATTAATCCTCCGTCATGAAACACATTAGATAATTTGTTGCTATTTATGAAAATTAATATTTGTAATTTGAAAGACAGATAGGTTTTTACATCAATATTTCTGATCAATTTTGCTACATTGTGCATTAACATATTAGAATCATAGTACAATTACCCAAAGTCTGCCAAATCCAGAAACGACAGCAATGTCACCAGTTTTCGCAACATCGTCAACCGTTGGCAGTGGAACGAAGGATATTAATTGAGATTTCTTGAATGGGGTTTTTACCTGGAAAGTTATTTGTTTTATTTATCATCGATGATAATTCGAAATGTCTGGCCGCCTCTTGCAGATGTTGCTTATCTTATGGATTGGATGAACGGGTTGCCTTTAGTTGCAAACATTTTTTATCTTTGACGAAGGAGCATATGTCTTTATAATCTTCATTATTTACTTCCTAATTGATCATTGCAAGTGCACCGGAAATTTCCCAATCAAAAAAAAAATTAAATTTTTTATCAACGAATCTTATTAACAGATCTGCAACCCGGATATTTAAAGTTTGCCAATTAATCGATATCGCGATAAAGTATCATTGATTTACCTTGATCAGAGCGATGTCATTTATCCACGAATCTGTTCTGTTATATTTTTCATGAATAATAGTCTTCTCGACGAAATGCTTCGCGAATGGATCGTTCAAATCCGTCGTACCCACAACCACTGCTATTATCTCCGGTGATTTACTGCAAAATATAATTTCGTTAATTAAAATCCGTCTCCTATCTCATTTTCCCATAGAATACTTTAGTGAATGAGCAACCGAGTCGAACGCTGCAGATTCGATATCGTGAATTGAAATCAAAATATCTGCAAAGAAAGGAATGTTATTGATAATTTCAATTATATTTACCTGGTTAGGCAATGAGCCGCAGTGATAACATAGTCTTCATTAAGAATCGAACCGCCGCAGAAATGATGGTTCGAGTCTTTGTTTTGTAAAGAGACCTAATAATATATCGAGTCAGTTTAACAAAGAAATCTAAGTTTATACCGTATGGATGAATAGAGAATTATATATGTCGAGGCATTCAGTGATAGAAAGATATCTCGCTTACCTGATAGGGAATTTCGCCTGGTTTCGCTCTTATTCCATTGACTATTTGCGGTGTGAATCCAGCTGTAATAATTGTTAAATGATAATCTATTTTTGTTAGAAAATTACTTACAAATCCTCACAGAATTAATGATTTATTATTGCTAAGTTCGAATTAATTTTTGAGTACGTTTCTACACTTACCGTTGGTGAAAGCAACGAAAGGTAAAATACAGAAAATGGCGAGCTTCATCATCATCGAAGATGTCACCAGCAAACACGTACGGTAATATCTCTACTGAAATTATAGCGAATTGATGGACTTATATACGTTCTCCGATCGCAGTTTCTACGAGATTAGATAGATCATTAAGTATCAATCGTCCAGCCGAAATATCATACAGTGGCCGATTTCGATTGGCATTACGGACCGTTCTTCGATCGGTACTTTGATATCGTTTGAGTGCGGTTTATCCGCGGTAAATTGACGCAATTAATATTATCTTGGAATCGATGGTACAATTGGAAAACAGTTGCTTAACAGTATATAATGCACTTCCGTCGTGGGTATCATTGATGAATACTGGAAACTTGAGTGCAGTGGTATTTTTATTCGTTTCGCGAGTGTGACTTTTTCTTATACTATTTTTCTTATTAGAAGTGCATCTAAGTGAAATCGCATTTAGAGGAATTGTTTATAATAATGGAAAAAGTATGAATTACTTGTAAATCGAGTACTTGTGATTAAAAATTCTTCGGTGATGTTATAAAAGGTCGTCAAGGCTAGATAAGAATGCTGCCTGGATTAATTATAGTAAGATTGTCCTTTAGTTGTCGGACCTTCAATATATTATCGATCGTTATATATTATAGTCTTATATGTGACGTGGAAAAATAGTGCATGGAGTTTTTGTTTGAAGTTACATCGAAGCGCCGACAACTAAAGGACTATCTGACTATAATTAATCCGTTTCTTCATCGTAAAGTAGTGCATGGAATTTGTTTTGAGGATAATAATTTATTATATTACGATGAGAAGGTAATTTCATTTTCAGAATTGTAACCCATCACGTTACTGATATTAATGATTAATTACATTACAACGCAGAAATAAATTTTATATTGAGTATGGTAATTCATTTCTAATAGTATTTTTTTGTATTATGACAAAAAACGGGTACGGATAAAAATTTCAGATAAACTGCAAAGTCATAATGTATTGTACTAGGAAAAACACTTTATATAGTAATTATTTCTGCGACTTTTTACCTTTTTTTTAAAGTTGTACGGAGATTTTTATATGCTAAATATTTTTGTGCAACATTTTCTACTTTGTTGTATTACACAAACAATCGGTTTCTTAATCAAATTGATTAAAATTAATATGCAAGAAATTATAAGAAATACTTGACAGAACCATTTAACTTGAAACATTATTTGGTAATCGTTTTTTACGGAGAAAATTTGAAGTAAGGATACATATACGTACCAACATTACAAATTTGACAGTCGATGTCAATTGTCCTTGAAACAGTTGAAAAAATTGTATTCGTTTATAAATTTTTAATCTTGTTGGTGTTTCTTCATTTTTTTCGGTAGTAATTAAGAGTGTTAAGATGTCATAAACTGACGGAAAAAAGTGATGAAAAGATTTATAATAACTACCGCTGGATATACAAAGATGTTTTGTTGATTTTTGAATTAAGATGGCTTATCTGTACTGCACTCTTGAAGCGACACACTGCAACTGATGCTTGAGCAGTTACGTTCGCAGTTGTTAAAGCAAGTTAAAAAAAACAGTTGCATACAAAATTGTCGAATGTGGGGATATGAAGTTATACTATGCTTAATCAGAGTTATTAGCTGGGTTAACCTTTTGCGGACGGAGACATTTTTGAATATTGAGAGATAACCATTTATTTTGCGATCCAAATCCACCTATTTATCAGCAAATTAGGCTGTTAATGTATATACATTGTAAATTACTATTTGTTTAATCATATTTCAACGGTTGTATTTTAATTTTTCAACTCTAACTGTGTATACAAGCAGCAATAAACTATAATTAAATATTTTCTCAGACCACATATATGCGTCGTTAGTCCTCAATGGGTTAAAATATTCATGGATGTCTACACTCTTCTTTAGGAAGCAAGAAGTATTTATGAATAGTTAACCATTACAATTATTAGCATGTAGAATGCAAATGACGTTGGGTGACTATAGTCCTAGTTAGTATACAAGAAGCGGCTTAATGAGAGGCAACTATAATCACCCTTGGGATACAAGAACCGCTTAACGATGGTAAACCACAGTCACCCCCAAGGTATAAGAAGCACGTAACGAAGGACGACTATAATCACCCTTTGAATACAGCGTTCAACAGGGAGTGACCATAATCACTTTCACAACACGATAAGCACTTAACAGGGGGCAACTATAATCACCCTGTGAATACAAGAAACGTTTAACAGTGGATGACCACAGTCACTCTAGTATCAAGGATACAGGAAACACTTAGCAGACGGTGATAATTAACCCTTTGCGAACGGAAAAATTTGGAATGCTGAAAAATAAACAATTCTGTGGCGATCTAAAACCACTTTTTCATCAAAAAGTCCGAGTGTTAATGTATAGACGTTGTAAATTACTATTTGCGTAATCATATTTCAATGATTATATTTCAGTTTTTTTAATTTTAACCGCGTATACATGCTCCGATAAATTGTAATCAAATTTTTTCTCAGACCACATATATGCGTCCATAGTCCTCAAAAGGTTAATATTCTTTGTATAGAAGAATCGTATAACAATGAGCAAACAATAGTCACCCTCTCGTAACGAAGATCAATTAACGATAAATGACTATTAGCACCTCTTGGATAAAAGGAGCTTTTACAGATGAGTGACCATAGTCACCCTGTGGATACGAGATCTAGTTAATGGAGGACGATTATAATTACTTTTCGGATACAAGAAGCGTTTAATAGTGGCTGATCATAGTCCCCCTTCGGATAAAAGGGCCACTTAAATGTAAGTAGGTATAGTCACCCTTGGGACGCAGAAAGTAAGAGGTTAACCATATTCGCCGTTAGAACACAAGATGTATTTAATAGTCTGTGACTATGTTTAATCTTAAAATGCAATGCTTTAAAAATGTAAATAAAATCTCTCTTAAAATAAAATACTATAGCAACCCTTCAGAATACAATAACGCTAAAAGCTGGGTGACTATCCACTCCCACGATACAACATACAGTAAACAGGAGTTGACTACAGTCATCCTTAGTATACGATGGAAACGTTAAAATGATTAGTCAGAATGGTAACAAAAGTTGAAAGTATAATTAAATTCCTCGAGAAAATTCATTATCCTCGTGAATATAGTTGAAATATCGAATTCGCGATGTACAACGTGACTGCAACAGTCCTCGACGAAAACCCTGCTTTTACGGCAGAGCACGTTCTTTCGCTTTTTCCTTCATTTTTCCTCCCCGTCTGCAGCCGTTAAAAAATAAACGAAGAAAGTAAATTACGCGCGTTTGCGCCCGAACGTGTAAGCCGCCTTCGTCGTGCTTTAATTGATTGCGTGCCTTGGTGGAATATTTTTAATCTGTTTATTACAACATTTGATCCTTCTTCATGTATAACCACGATCATTCGATTCCTTCGTATCAGGAGACGGCTTCGAATACAAATATTCCAAGAATTCACGTTAAATGCCATATCGAACATTTGGAATTCTTTTACGGCTTTAAAATCTAGAATATTTGGTTTCCGGAACATGATTTTAAATACAAATATTCGTGATGGAAAAGCTGGAAAAAGATTATTTTCAACGTAAACGTAAATATTCATTGTTTTACAATTTTAATAACGCGTATACTTCATATCCTCGCTTTCAGAGTTAATTTTAAATAGAAATATTCCGGAATGAAATTCTCGAAATCTGTATTTTTCAATTTCAACGTGAAATTATGTTGTTCTGCTATTACAAATATGCAAGCACTCGATACCTTTGCATCGAGAAATGATTTAAAAAAAGGGAAAAATATTCTCGGCCTGAATGGTGAAAAATATTGGTTGAAGTGTAAAGTACTGTTTCCCAATGTTATCCTCAAAATATATAACAATTAAAAATGGAATACTCAGACACCATATCTCAAATTTTTTATTTGCATTGTAGATTTATTTTGAAATTGAATATCGCTATGCATTGAAAAAATACAAAATTATTTAAAGAATGTCTGTTATTCAACGAGCATATATGCATAAACATAAATAAATTTTTATTGACGCAACATAGAAGAAGTAAATTTGGTAAACAAAAGCGAAATCATAGACTGTATTATAAATTCATCCTAAATCACAGCAAAGTAAAATAATTTTACATCATAGACTGTATTATAAATTCATTCTAAATCACAGCAAAGTAAAATAATTTTACAGAAATTCCATGGTAAATCAATATAACGAACACTCAAAGAATTATTATATCCCACGAAGCGAGCGGATCCGCGGAAAGTATTTCTAAGAATAACTTTGAAATATGAAAGCCGCCCTAAAACTTGGGTAAAAGCTGTGAGCCACGAGGTGATATAAAATTGCATCGAGTTTGTCGATTGAAATTGAAAAAGCAACGCCGCAGTCTCCGAAGTTCGATAACCATTAAGCATTTTGTAGCGCCTATGGCGATCTTGAGGCAGTCAGTCAACCAGAAAAAAGGGTTGAAATTGGTTCCTCCGTAAAAGCTGTTCTTGCTTACCATGGGAGTTCCATCTGAGCAGAGTGTTCGATGCACGTTCATTGAATTAACGATAACTCCTTAAATGTTTGATAACGCATACCACAAATAATTTAATTCATGTACTTTGTCGTAATTAAAATTCTATTCTGCAATGGCAGCTTGAAATATTTAATGCGAAGTTGAAAATATTAGATAAGACTTATGGTTAATTGATGTGGGTGCAACTGGGAAATTATAAAGTATTTATACTTTTGGCTGAAATTCGTAAGAGGATTTTATTATTATATGTAATTTTATTTTATAATTTGGCTTTATTTTATTTATTACACTTAGTAATCGTAGATAATCCTATATCACAGTCTATACGAATTAACGTCATTGTTAAAATTACTCGATCTACTTAAAATTCATTTATCATTTTCCATCGCACGATTAAATGAGATATTCCAACGGGCTGCCCCGAGATAAATTCATTTCAGATTGAGACTTCCGATATCAAAGTTTTTTTCGTGATTTCGTTTGATCTCTCTTTTGAAGCTGATATACTTCAATTACTGACTCAATTAGGATTGCTGCAAATCCAGACTTAACCCAGACATATATTTTTTGTAGAGATTTTCAGATAATACATTGTTTCTTTCTTGATGTGTCTCTATGAGATACATTGATCGTAATTATTTTTGAAGTTAGGACTGTTAAAAATAACGATCAGAATTTTGAAGAGAGTTTCCAATGTTACGTACTTTATTGTATTATGTGCTTCACTATTGACTTTTTATTTTGAATATATTAATAGAATCAGAATTAATAAAGTTAGTAAAATTCTGAATATAGCTTTTAACATAATAAAATATTTGGTTATCAGTATATATTATTAATATGGATTCACTCAACCATCATCGATGGATTTTAATATAGACAATTTATGAACAAATACATTATTTTATTATTATTAGAGTTCTTTAGAATTCACAGACTGTAATTACCATTGAAACTAATATCAGTAACATTTTTAACATGGTTGAATTTTAATTTAATTCCCTACTTTTTCGAATTCATTGGCTTTTTATTTAATTCCATTTTAATCAAACCCTGAATACAGCGTTCAATATAACACATCACACAGTTTGATTTATTGATCAGATACTTTTGAAATTCAGTTAGGAAGTAATGTTATCGCTACTGTCAAAATTAGACTCCAAAATTTTTTTAATGTAGCCCTCAATCCAGTCCGTTTCTTCTTCATCGACACATTTCCTGGGGATTCGTCTATTATAATTATCCTCGGTAGAGTTGAGCCAACTTTGACACCCGATCGATTAAATTTTAATACTCGTTCCCCCTGACAAATGATCCCCGTACATCGTGAACGTTTAATCGATTTTCCATGGTGAGCCATTTCCTGGTTTACTTTTCCAACGAAATGCTTCGGAAGATGGAAACTTTACTCTTTCGTCTCACGTTTCTTTTCGAATGCCGAGTGGAAAATTGAGTCAACCGACGTTGTCCCGATAATTCAATTTCTTCTTCTGTTAGTTTCTCTATTTCGTTCGGTGGCTTCATAAGTTATAAATAACTTTCGCCATAATCCAAATTACGTTGTTAAAATATACATCTCGGGGCACTCGGAGTGGGTATTCAAAAATAACAATAAATCCCGGGCATTCCGTGCCTTTCTTTTAGCTTACGTTGGCATGCTTTCAAGAGCGGAGAACAAAGTTTCCATCTTCCGCCTTATATTTTCGAGTGACAAATACGAAAGTCGAGATTTTGCATGCAGACTGTGTCGTCTGACTTGTCGTCCTTAAATTACCCCTAAAATATTCGTCCTGCGAAAACGTTTTTTAAACGGATGTCGCGTTTATCGACGGAATGTGTAATACAATAATCAATTTCGTCTTGTTTCTACCGCCCCCTTGATATTCCAAAGTTTCCGCCATTTTCTCAAATCTTCAATATTTTTTTATATTCCTACGAATTTGAATTCTTTGCTATCGGAATTATTTTTCCCATTTTTCGTTAGCGATGAAGAGTAATTTTATCAAATTCTTTACTCTTGCTTTTTCAATTTTATCCGGCGACAGTAGTAATGGTAGGTATTACAATATTTATTTACGAAAATATGAAAAATGTATTCGAAACTAAAAACTGCGTCAGTAAAAAATTTCTCACATTTATGAGCACAAAGGATTCAAAGTACCCCGAAAATTACATAAATTAGATTAAAGTGAAAGTGAAACAGTAATGATATTGTTAACAACATATCACGTAGAATTTAAAAATAGAATTGCACTATGTTACTGTAATATCGCTGAAATTGTCCTAAAGAAGAATAGTTGAATAATTATCTTGACAATTTGCCAATATTTCAACAATTATCGCGTTTCGCTTTAAATACCGCTATTTATTAAAATTTTTAATTCACATTAATTTCTTTGCTATAAACATTTTAATTTTAAATGCAGGAACCTCTGAAGGATCCTTCAAGTTCAAAGTTAGCGACGTTTTTTCCGTCAGACGTGAAAATCAGCAAACTTTAGGTAAGCTTTGTGCGGAGAAGTTCATTTATTTTCCACGGTTGCTTCTGTCAAAGTTCAAAGGCCATTCTCGTTCGTTCCTTACATTTTCGGGTTCAACCGTTATGGTCAATTCGGTAAGGATTTCGAATTTTAGATAAGTTTCGAACAATCTAGGCTATAATGTAAACATGATACGAGAAGAACAACTTATATTATAATTAGAAATAATTCCAACTGAAGCCCACTCTTTAATGGTCCGAGATTATATTTCTGTATCGTCCAGGAGCTTATAATCACCTCAAATACATTTTTTTTGGTTGTTTGGAATGGTGTTAAATCTATTACACTGAACACTAGATCTATCAAAGTGATGGAAACTACTTTTTCTTATTTATAACTTCTCTTCCAAACAGCACCTGATTAAATCGATCAAGTATTTTTGCCTCCTCTATTTCCTCTTTATTTATTTGACATTATTAAATGTATGTGATTTTACATCAGTAGATCTAGTGTTGAATGTATTAAATAATACTTTGGAAAAAGAAAAATCAAATGGTGAAAAAAGATGATCATTTTGCTAATTTACATTTCGTAAGACAAATTTTGAATATCTACTGTACTTCTCCCGTACAACATTTACGCAAATTTTTATAAAAAATTGGAAACCCTGACGTTTTAGCTCGGTAGTTCCAGTGTTAAATATTTTTCGTCCTTTCTTCATTCTCTACATTTTTGAAAAGATCTCCATAAAACAGGCCATTTATTAATAAAGAACCGCAAAAAGAGACTTACTTTCCATGCGATGAATGAAAAAGTAACTGACTTCGTCATACAAGTCGTCCTCGGTAACTCAGCATACTTTAGTCCTCCCTCAGTGCGTTCGTGTAGACTTTCAGTCTCGTTCTTCGCCAATGGTGTACATGACAAATGAAAAAGTAGCTCTCCATAGCAAGCATCGTCCTCGGCAACGCACTATTCTTCTGCCTTGCGATGGTGCGTTCCTGCAGACTTTCAGGTTCGTTCTTGGCCAACGACAAATGAAAAAGTACCTTGTCGTAAAAAGCATTGTCCTCGGTAATGCAGTATCCGTCTGTCCCCCGATAATATGTTTGTGCAGAATTTAAGTCTCGTTGTTCATCAGGCACGTATGTGACAAATGCATAAGCTTATTTTTATGCTAAATATTGTAGGATTTCTTAATAATACAGTTAATGTTTATTTAATAATAATAACAATACAAATAAAATAAAGTCAAGCACAGACAAAACAAGAATAAAATTAGAATAAATAATATCTGTCCACACAGGATTCTAATCACTAAGAACATGACACAAAGTATATCCACTGAGGATTTCAATCACTAAGAATATTATAGTGTATCCACACAGGATTTCAACCACAGAGTGCCTCGATGCGGCGAGTGCCTCGTTGGCCTCTCGAAAAACAAAGTGCGATCAGCACTCACATTCACACATACGTTTCATATATTTTAATACATTCGCATCCCACAATATTATCCTCGGTACAGCAGCTTATTTTTATTTTGAGACAGTATGTATATTTGCATGAATATTTCATTTCATTTTGTGCCAATTATAAATAGGACAAATGAAACGTTAGACTTCCATAGTACTTTTGCTAACCATCGTTCTTGCTAACGTACTATATTTCTGCTCCGAGATGGTATATTTGTGTGGATTTGTAGTGCCATTATTCGCTAATAACATAGATTTCCATAAACAGGATAAATGAAACATTAGATTTCCATAGTATTTTTGCTAACCATCGTTCTTGCTAACGTACTATATTTCTGCTCCGAGATGGTATATTTGTGTGGATTTGTAGTGCCATTATTCGCTAATAGCACAGATTTCCAGTCTCATTTTTTGCCAATAGCGCAAATTTCCAGTCTTACTTTTCCCAATAGCACAGGCTCTCAGTCTCACTTTTCCCAATATCGCCGGTTGCCATTCTCATCCTTCGCCAATAGTGTTGCTGTTCCCTCTCATTCTTCGCCAACAGGGTTGCTGTTCTCTCTCATTCTTCGCCAATATCATGAACAAGAAATGACAGAGTAATTTACCAAATTAAGCATCGTCCTCAGTACAGCAATATCTTTCTGTCCTGAAATACTGCAATCGTGCAGACCTCAAGCTACATTATTCTTCGCCAACGACAAATGAAAAAGTAGCTCATCGTAAAAAGCGTCGTACCCGGAAACACACCATACTTCTGCCCTCCAACAGTGCATTCACGCAAACTTCAACTTTCGTTCTTTCTCATCGACGTTCTGAACTCGAATAAATCGCAAGGAATACCCCAAACTCGGAAAACAATGGGAACAAACGGTATGGAAAAAGGCGGCGAGGAATTAATCGATCGACATTAATTTTCTTCCGTCTGCGCGTGAGTCGTCTCAAGATTAGGAAAAGCGACGGGTATAGGTCGTCCAGGAGAAGCTGTCCTCCATTATCGCAGTATCCTGACAGACAGCCGTGTGGGAGAGATGTTTATACGTGTTAGTAAGAGCCGATCGATCCCACGAGGCAAGGACTCGCTTTGAGAACCGCTGCTCCAGGATTCACCTGCGATCGACGACCCCGTGTCCTGACCCTATCGGTGCCTCTACACCGCCTCTGACATTAATCGATATCGAAATAATGCAATATTTGCAAACTGATCGAACTGCCTTGCAATCTTCCGAATTGAAGGGTTGCGTGATCTTGAAAAATTCGTGACGTCGAGGGAATCTGTATTTTTGAGTGTTGCACTTTCCATAGGATTTTCGAGCGTTGCATATTGCTCTCTGAAACGATGTAAATTTGGGAGATTCTTTATTTATGGAAATTTGTACTTTTATGTGGAAAGATAAAAAAGTGGAAGGTAAGTAGAGATTTCTTTCGCCGGGGAAATTCTCTTGTTAAAGTATTTTTCCGTGGCGTGGTTTGTAATTAGTGGAATGGGATATTTATGCTAATTGAAATTTTTATGTAGAAAAATGAAAGAGTGGTAGCTAATTAGAGATTTCCGTCTTTCGGTAAATATTTCAACGAGTTTTATACACAGAATTACGTACACTCTGGCCATTTTTACGATTTTAAATTCACCATACATGATATTAAAAGACGTAGTTCAGTGATTATTATTAGTTTATCTCCGCCAACGTGAAATTTTATCCATAGCAGTGATAACAAAATTTATACATTGCATCTTCTACAATTTCGTATTTTTCTTTTTATCATTTCAGTTCAGTTTACGGGAGGGTTTACTAGTTGCAAGTAAGAGAAAATAATTATAAAATATACTTATTGTTATCTATTTGAAAGACGGTTACAGGTACTTTCAGTCAACATCCATTCCGAAAGAAATTGAGTTGCAATTATTATTATCTTAATGCTAAATGCTGTCCATGGAAATGCTGTACTTGACAACAAAATTTCTACATACTCTCTCAGACAGCTGCCTGTTTCTAAGTTCCTTAATTTAGTTCGAACTTTGAGAGTTTTTTGTTTTTAATGAAATGAAAATATTCATGAAGTGTACCAAACAATGTAAAAGTTGTTCGCAAACTCCTAATTCGCATCCACTCTTATATTAATCGGCTTCCAAGTTCTATTGTTTCAGTTTTATCGACGCGAAATTGTATCTGTGAGAATATTGTACTCGATAACAGGGTTGACGAGTGATTTGAAATTCTATACTTTCGTGTTTACAGTATTATCAGTTTATTTCAGATTACAAGAGGGACATTTAATTATCTCATGCGTGTAAAAACTTAAAACAGGGTCAAAGATCTCTACAAAGCGTCTATAACAATTATCCATTCCGTTACGGATCACTTTATGATTGCTATTGGCTTAGTTATATCAACGCGAAATTCTATCAGCGAGAATATCCCACTTGATAACAGACTCCATGTCCAATTCGAAGTTCTATAGCTTCGTGTTCCCGGTTTTATCAATTTAATTCAGAGGTAAGTCCTATAATTTGTGTCGGCGAACGGATATCCAATGAATGTCCTGAATTTGAGGGACAAGAGTGCCTTTTTGCAGTACTATTTACTTGAGTTCATTCCGAAATAGATTCTTCCTTTTCTCCTTTCATTAATATGAAATTCAATTGCTATATTTATTTTATAGCCCATTGACATTAAATTTGACCAAAAAATTATATCGCCGTTACCACTTCTTCTTATTTTCATTTACTTTGTCAATAAAAATATCAAATAATTATCGCATTTATAGAAACGTCTAGGCTTGCTCGTACAAACTTTAAGATCTAGAAATCTCGTCACGCTTGTAATTACTTCACCCTCGATTTCACGTGAAATTCTCTTATCAGCTCAAGGATTACCAATCTATTTCCGACCGTGTACCAGTTTTCTGATACAGTTCGAAAGAGCCATCAATCAGATATGTGTCTAAAAATTTAAGAGATAGCCGCGAGTCTCTTTGTAGCTTCACCGACGCGAATCTACTTCGAAATCGATTGTTCTCTGATTGCATGCGGTTTAGATGTATCAATATGAAATTATATCCACGAAAATGTTTCTGTACCGAATTAACAATGGGTTTCGCGGCTGACGTGATATTCTGTGCCATTCTATTCGTACTCCCATCGGTTTAATTCAGATTATCGGCGAGCTTTCCGATCGGTGAAGATTCGGAGCAGATATTGATCGGGTTGTGAAAATTTAAAAGGTTGCCGTGGGTCTTCTTGCTGTACATTTGAATTACATTTGTATCGAACAACATGGCTGTGCGATCGCTGGATTTGGCAGTGTGAAGTTGTATTCTTACAACTCTTCGCAGGATAATAGTTTCAGTAGTGGGCCATTTAACACGTTCTGTGCAGAACTGATTTTCCGCGATTTTCCATTTAATCCGTTCTATGAATTCTATTTCTTTCACTTCATAATTTTTCGTATATTTCTGTTGGATTATGTGATATTTCAGGAAAATTTATTTGCATTATTCTACATTGCACATTTTATATTGCCCCTTGTTTATCTAATGCATTTTTTAGTTTTAAATTCATTATTAAAATATGTTCTTATAGCCAGCATGTCTGCTTGATTAGAACATATTTAAAGAAAATTTACTATATATTTATTGTCCATTTTTTGTAAATTAAAAAATTCTGACACAAGATCTGTTTCTGGTACTATTGACATATATTATTTTAAAAGTAATTCGGATTATTACTCATACAGTTTTGTCAATATGAAATTCTCCTTTAAAAATATTATTCTGAAAATGGTAATAATAGATGCTGAACTATTACTTTATACAATGGAAATGCATTAAAGTCATTTACTCTATTTCGTTTTTATTTTTAATGGCTATAAAATCACTACGTGCAAATTACATATAGATTCCACATAGGCAGATTATTAACGAGATAAAAGCTCAGTTATTCAGTTAGTAACTCCGTGTTTAAATTTCCATCACCTCTAGAACTTTTTCCTATTGCCCCAGCAATTTCCGTAAATAACCTAAAACAACTTTAGATCCTCGTTAAACCATATACAACATTAAAATAAATTTGTGCAATAAAGAAACGTAAGATTCATTTAATAAATTAAAAACAAATCCCACAGCTCTATTGAAATGCTATATCTTTGTATTAAAGATTATAAAACAATTCATTGAGCCTACAGATAAATCGAATATCCAAATTATCTGGTAAAATTGAAATAATTTATGAATGATCCTTCGGATGAGTAGTAGGGAATAATAAAAGTAAGACAGTGAAACGCGTTAAATGTAGCGTATCATAGGAAATATAACTTTTAATAGGGCCGAATGTTTGCACAGCAGAAACGAGATGGAGATTAAAGTGGAAATGGAGACAGATTTCTGTACATTTCCAATGGTACATCCATCATCCAGATCGGATATATTACAGAACACGTTTCATTCTCTGTATTTGATCCTAGATTGCTTCGGCCGATACGATTGACTCTGCGAATATACTCTACTCGTCTTTCGTTATCGGTCATATTTATTATATATTACAAGAAAACGGACAATCTTCGGATTGAAGCTAACTATTTTATTTTTTTCTATTTCAACTGTATAGAAAATAAATGACTGAAATTCATATTTGTTAAAACACTTAAAATATTTTGTCTAAATAGCATACATAGGAAACTGTAAATTCATGTCGGATTTTCGTCTCAGTGTATTCTTATCACCTGCAAAATAAATTACTGTCTGTAATTTATTTTTGTTAATCAATTAAAATACTTCTACCAAATAGCATTTTTTTATAAGAAATTATATATTTTTGGGTGTCTTTCGGAAATTATTGCTATTTAAATGGATAACTGTATTTCTTGTAAAATATCAAGTTACAGTACAATGTTAAAAAGAATAGCTACGATCCATCATCTATGAAACATTAAAAAATTTAATCCACGATAAATGAAATAACCGCTGATTACTCGACACGTAATATTCTGAAAATGATAATTTCCCAAGTACACCAATTTCTTCCAAACACCCGCCGTATAGTTCTCCTAAGTATCATATAAAAAAGTCGCTAAATTTCGTTTTACTTCCACGTCAAATGTCCGCTTTACACTCACTTCTGTCGGGTCCTTTGTAGGACTATGCCAGCCCGTTAATATTTCAGTCGTCGGATAATCCAGACGGAGACAACTCTCCACAGTTGTTTAAAAAGAATGAGCACCCTCAACAAAAGTGCGCAAGCAAATTACGAGAGGAGCGGTCCTTCCTTCCGTGTAAAGTATGAGGATTTTTGCGCGCGCAAATGAAAAGTACGCTGTGTGATCTTTTCGGGAAACGCGATTACCTTCGTTCTATTCATATTATTATATGGGATTTTATAACCAGATGAAGAAGAAACAGTTAGGTTTATTAAAAAGGCGGAAATAATAGAAATTTCAAAGCATACAAAATTTGTGAACCGCAAAGTCAGAACACAAAGGAAACTCCAAATGCAAATCGCCACGTCCGCCGAAATTATAAACAACTATTAAAATAAATATTAAAAAAAGCAAAATTACAAAGATTAATGTTTAAGAAATTATCTTCATAAATATGTAAAGATATACGAAATGTTAAAATATAAAAGTTTTATACAATAATTTGTATGCAAATTCACCAAAAATGCTGCGAGACGTCTCGAGTTGCTGGCTCGTCCGCGCGAAAAAGGCCTCGAGTGCAAAGGGTTAATATATCATGACATCGTTGTTCGGAACGCCCCTAGAACAATAGGTTCGCAGTTAAATGATTGTAGCAGTTGAACCGGTAAAAGTATAAAACAAACAAATAGGAACCAAGTTATTTGCACCCCGCATTCTCACCAGCAGCTTGTTATCATGGTTACAGCCGATTGATTCATACACTCCAAGACAAACAACTAGATAATGCAGTACAGTAATCCGGAAAAGTTCATACACCCACAATTATGCTATAAATATTATGCTCGTTCTATAATATTGTTTTTTGATATCATTATTTTATGGTTTATATAGGTTCAGAACGGGGTAAGATTTCTACATCAGCTATGTTCGCCATCTTCATTTTTATATTTTAGCTGAAATAATTTTAGTTATTTATAAAATTTGTATAGTACCTGTACATCATATAAATAAGCTTATCACTTTTGCGATATAATATATATTTAATTCTTGGCAAAAAACTCTGGCTGGAAAAACATCGTAATAAAATAAATCGCATAAATTCTTTGATTTTGCATTTTTGCATAAAATTGAATGAAATAATTGCATTACGTCGTTCTGAAATAAGTATATTATGCTGTACGTAAGCGGGGATAGAAGCTTTTTCCAAAAACCACTCCATTCTTCATTGAAATAGTACGTACATATATAATACATACAGTGTAAATGCAAAATAATTTTTTACAATACACCATTCTCGTATTTCTCCCTTCGATTCAATGGAACGATATTATTGACGATATAATTCGTTATGTCGATATTGAAGTCGGATTATGAAGTAAAATAACGTGGATTAAAAATGAGGGGTGGACTCACAAACGTTGGTATCATATCTGCGTAATGAATTCCCGCATGTAACATAATATCCTGACTGAAATTCGCTGATGCAGTAATAATATAGATTTCCCTTCAAAATATTACCTTCTATGATATATGAGTGACCCGAATCCATGCAGGGCATTCTCCTCTATACTTGATTTATAATAATATTTCACCAACATCGATCGATGAAAGAAAATATTTGAATAAAGTATTGTATTTTCGATAACTGCGGGATACTTTATACTTCGTTTAAAAAAGAAAAAAGAACCTCGCTTTGTCTTCTTTTCGAATCGATGTTAAAGCAGTTTGGAAGATTAATTGATCGCGTTCCTTTTTTTTATCTCGCAGAACTTAGTACGCCATTTGATGCATCGTGTACCAATAAATCATTATCGCCCCGATAGTTCTTAATTCGAAAGTTTACCGACATTGAAGGATTATTTTCGATATCGGTCTTATCGACAGGTAATTACAACTATGAGTAATTTAATGTTGAACTTATGAGTAAGGTAATATCATTTAATGTTTCTCAACGGACTTGGAAACTGTGGAACTCTGCGTTCGGAAGTTACATATTACTTGCACATCACCATTCGATATTAAGTTTTGCCGCGTTTCTAACACTTTAATGACACAAATCACGCACAATTTGCATACGGATGTTGAAAACGATCGGGAAATGGCTTTTTATATACAATATGTATTTAGACATGATAATGAACAAGAATTCCTGTATAACGGAAGCTTTAAAATGTTAGAAAATGTAGTTTCATTTTAATTATCGCTAATAGATTTGTACAATTAAGACCTAGAGTCGACCTGACGAAAATATGTTTACAGTTTTTTCCAAAAAAACTATTTCCGCCCTGCTGATACCCTTTAGCGGTATCCTCGAGAAATGTTAACGAATACTAAAAACTGCGGTTCGATATACAAACTAATTTCTGTTCGCTCAAACTTTTAAACGGAGCCATCAAAACGTTATAATATTCCTCGAGCAATTAACTTACTTGTTCTCCTGAAATTCCGCCAATACTATTAACCCCTTACTCTAAAACTTGACATTTTTAAAAACCTGTCAAATTGAAATAACACTATCAAACAAATTTGAAACTTTTTTCTGTTTTCCAATAGCTCCTCGGTCATTCTTACAGTATGCGTCGCACTGAACACGAATCGACCGACGAAATTTCTCTACTTTTCAAAGCTTATAAATATGTGAATAACCTAAACCAGACCGTTTAAAATTCATTCAAACTAGTTGAAAATGTATCATTTATTAATCTAATAAAAGTACTACATTAAAAATCAAATATCTATAAGCTTTAAAAATTAAATCGTCAATTTTGGAGAGACCGAACTTCACTTTTATAACTTCTATTCGCCGTAAAATTTATTAAAAATAAGCAGAAACACGTTATTAAACAATAATAAGTGTCGTTATTTGATAGTGCTTAAATTATTTTTATATTATCAGTGCTATTTTATATACGATATAACAGAAACCGCTGATAAAGTTTAATTTCGAGAATGTACTTAACATTTATCTGTAATGTACGCACTCACGAAAAAAGAACGTAGAGCACAGAGTTAAAATACCTGAAACACGATGCCGCAAAATAAATCCGTCCCTCGGAAATGGCGTTTTCACGGGTAAGTTTTCACGGAGGAAATACGTTTCCGAAAGGAAATCCTCCTCGGTCGTTTCTACATATCGTCAAGCACCGTCGTTTTTCTGGAAACAACGAAGGGTCATAAACGAAATTGTTCTCCAACACATCGACAGCACTTTGCATCGATATATTCCGACCGTAAATTTTTTACTTTTCTATTCTTTATGCGAGTTTTGCGTTGGTCATTTATAACACTAAAATTATTGACGATTAATTCAATATATTTAAACATACGAAATAAAGTCATTAGAAGAAAAGAAACTCGCCGAAGGAAATTAATGCGGAAACAACTTTCGAAATTTTAGGAAAAATTCGTATAACCTTTTTGAGTGTTATGGTTGTTAAGTAGGTAAAGTCTCGGACTCGCAATTAGTGGGCTCCACTTTAAAACTTGCCCTGTCACCTCCGGGAAATTTTCCTAAATTATTATTTAGTATATCATAGTCTCGGTGGTTCAAAACTCACCTAAAATAATAGGTCCCAAGCGAAATACCCACAGCAGTTAAAGCCAAGTAGTATAAAATGAAAGAAAACAAGAAAAAGTTAAGTACAAGTCATTTTAACACCTCGGAAGATCTAATGTTAACACTCGGATACGATCTTCCGCAACGCCGGAATCCAACATTGTGCAGAAAACAAGATGCAAAAAGGTGAAGTTGGAAAAAGGAGGAAGAGAATAGCGAGATTACTCTTAGAAGTGTTAGAGTTTCATTATAGCGGTCCAGGTACTGTGCGGATTTGCATTCGTTGGACGCGATAACGAGCATCCGGTATTTAGGTTGCTGCATTTCCCGAACATTAGCTTCATGCTGTTTTAACAATGGCAATCGAAACTGGGTTCGCCAGTGTTCTGAGTTTCGAAGAATGCTGCTTGTCTCTGATTTGCATGTGGGATTTAGCGTGCGTTCAATTTTACGGCGGATGCTGCGGAAGACATTTTATGCATTATTTCTATTTTATTATGATGGATGTTACTGAATAATATTTATAAATTTCTATGAAATTTCTAACGAGGAACGAAGTTTTGCTTGAGTTCTGGTAAATTATTCTGAAATATATATTTTGCGCGCTTATGGTGTAAAGTTTGTGAAATAGTTGTTAGTTTGGAGGTTTTGTCTGACAAAGTTGCAACTTTTTAATATGATATTGGGTTTGTTTTTTATGTTATGAAGTATATCAGACTTCTTTCGGTAAAGCTTTATCGTAAAAAGTTGCATGAAAGTTGTATACAATGTATTTTGCACTGCATTTTAATATATTTTTCCCCTGTTTGCAATATAAAGTTTAATGTATTACTGTCTTGTTGATAACGTTTCATCGTGGAAAGTTTCGTACTGGATTTTTATGCGTTACGTGTTTTGCTTGCTTACATTTTTTAATATTTGCAGCCAGCAACGTTTCATCGTTGCAACTTGAACTATATTTTAATACGATGTATTCTATTTTATTTAAATTGTAGTATACCCTTGCCAGTAATAAAGTTTTATCATTCGGTTTTGCACAAAATGTTAATACAATTTATTTTCTCGCATTTGCAATATACAGTGTAATACATTCGTAGGAACATCAGTTTTGAAATTTTAGTGAAAATTTAGCAGTACAAGATCTACCACACTGTGAACATCAGCAGTCTCCTACTTTTCTGATTGCGAATTATGCGATATTTTAATGCCATTTTCTTTTTTTCACCAGCAATAAATTTTAATAAATGCAGATGACGTCCCAAAAAATTCTTAGTTGTACCATCTGCTAAATTTTCACAGTTTAATCGACAGTATAACATTTATCAATCTCTTGACAGTAATAATCTTTTATCTTTTGACAGTAATAATCTTATCACGGAAAATTGTACAAAATTGTTAACCAATATCTCCCTTTCCATTTTCTACACAAAGCTTAAGAAATTCTTAATATAATCACCTTTGATAATCCCAGAAAATTCCACTGCAATCCCATTCGCCGATGCAGTATCTCATTCGTCTATTTGCAACAGAAGATCCCGCCGACCCTAATTGTCTTTCCAATATTTTTCCACCGTTTTATCGCGGCTAGCTTAACAGTTCAGAGAGCAAATCCGACGAATTCATGGCGTCAAAAAGCCTCGTTCGCTATTTGTTTCAACGTCGAGCTATATATTTCGACAGCTGGCACGAATTTCCCGCTTTGTCGGCAAATGAGACGATCCGGGTAACGTGCCCTGGCGCATATAGCGAAATGGTTTCACGCTTCCTTCGTACTACTTTCACAGAAGGTTAAAATGAAAAGATACGCCGTCAGCGGGCCTTGCTCGTAGAGAAACCATTTTCGTTTACTCAATTTGAATCCCGTTCTCCGTAGTGCACGCATATCAATGATACCGCGCGTATTTCCGCGATGGCCAACGGAAGATCGTTTCCCGCGAGAATTGCGTTCTCCAGTAATTCGATTTTCGTGATACGGAATTCTGGGGATGCGATTCCCAAATTTCAACTGGATTTCAGTTTGACGGGATGTGGAAGAAGGATGGGGAACAAATGGAATTGTAATTAAATGAAGGTAACGGTCTTTGGTTGCTGGTGCTAGGATATTTTAGAAATACGTGGTGTCGATGGTCGGTAAGATGATGTGACGGTATGGAAACACTGGGGAGATGAATTTTGACGAACGTGATTAAAATCTATATCTGCTGATAATTATGGTCAGCGCCGGATTTTCCTATAGGCTAAGTAGGCTTCAACCTACGGCCTCAGGATGAAGAGGGGCCTACATTCAAATTGTTAGCAAAATTAAAATTACACTATTCTAAAAACAGTGAACACTAAAACACTGGACCGAAAATAAGGAGAAACTTTACGCATATGACTAATAAACAAACATAAAAATGTTTAATCTTCAATGTATTGAATATATATAGGTTAGTATCAATAACAGCATGTTTCATTTAATATATTGATATATATCACAGTAATGACGTATTTTATTATCTCTCATGTAATTTACAAATTTAAAAATGAGAGGTGAAAGGGCCTCATAAGTGGAATAGCCTAGGGCCTCTTTTCATCTAAATCCGGCACTGATTATGGTAGTGGTCTAACTATTAAAATTATTGGTTACCAATGATACTGATCATATGATTATCCTGATTTTAATAGATTTGAATTCAATTTTTATGTTATTTCTAAATCGTGACGTTATGGAGAGACTGTAGAATTAAATTTTTACAAAAGTGATTAAAATCTGTAAGTGCCTGTAATTATAATAGCGTTCTAACTATTAAAATTATTGGTTATCTAACATATTAATCATATGATTATCCTGATTTTGATAGGTTTGAATTCAATTTTTATATTATTTATAAATCGTCACGTTATGGAGACACTGTAGAATTAAATTTTTACAAATGGGATTAACACTAGAACTACCGGCGTTAAATCAATCATATTTCAAAATATTAATTAAGTACATTAGAATAAGAGGAATCAAGACATGGAAGATATGATCGACACCATAATTTATGTTTCATGAGATGAACGTAGAATATTTGCTCTGTGGCTCTCCTATGAACTTGGAGAATTTTTGAAAAAAATTGGGAACCAGTCACTTTGACTGGCTTGGTAGTTCTAGTGTTAAAATCTATACGTGTCTTTATTACAACAGTGTACTAACTATTAAAATTATCGGTTACCAATTGATATTGATCATATAAATATCCCCATTTTAATAATTTTCGATTTAATTCCTGTATAATTTTTATGTCAATTAAAAAAAAACTGTTATTTATTTTTTGTTTCGAAATGTTCAGATATTTGAGTTGAAGTGCACCTTGAGTTGCGTGTAATGAGGGAGCACTTAACATCGTTAAATAGTTCAATTTCTTTTACCACTTTTACAAATTAGTTCCACCGTATTAAAATGTTCTTATAAATCAGCGGAATATAAGTTATATTGATTCGTGAGATTTCTATGTATCTCAATCCCCATTTCTATCGCTTTTCGCCTTCCTTTATTAATGGTCCTTATACTATAATAGATACTTGAAGTATCCATAGTTTTGTACTCTCTCAATCGTCGTTTTCTCAATCACTTCTGTCAGTCCTTTCCAATTGTAACAGAAATTGATAAAACATCCCCTTAATAATTCTTCAGTCCAACATAAATAATTCCCCCAAACTATTCCAAGCACATCACTCGAACTTGGAAATACCTTCGCCCAGTATCGAGTCTCGAAAATCCTCGATACTTAAAGTTCAGCGGGGAAAAAAAAAGAAAAAAGAAAAGAACGTAGAAGCACGGTTGAACGGCGCAGGGAATAACGAGCAAAGGCGTTTCGTGAGATCTTCGTCGATGGAAGGCCAACTCCAAAGGAAGCGGGACGTCGTCGTATCCGTGGAAGATAATTTTTAATACTCCACCGATTTTTCCGTTCCCCGATGTACGATAAACGAACGATGTTCGTTGAACATGAAAAAAAAAACTTCTCGGAGATTGGCGAGATACACGCGCGCGAATCTTTGATAGGAAGTTTCGCGATGCGAGCGTTCTCGTTGAAATGGGTTGCTCTTTTTCAAAGTCCCCATTGGGCTGGAATGTGATACAATATGGAGCTAATTGCAGTGAAAAGTGATTCTCATTTGCCGCGTTTCTTCCGAGCTGAATAGGATTTCCGGTTAAAAGGCGTATTTAAGCGGAGTATCGAAGATGAAAATCGATCTGACTATTAGTACTTTTACACATTTCTGCGTTCCATTAGCTTGATATTCATGTTCCATAATTAGTAAATCGTTGAATGTAGATTTAAAGAGTTATTGATTTTTTTATTAGTGAGAATATGCTTTTGAAAGACCAAAAAAATTCTTTCCGTTTGCTTTTGGGAAAAAATTAATTAACGCAAAGATAAAAGTAGTAGAACGTTTAAATCGTTTGTAGTCGTACGAGATCCACTTGACACAGCTTTCTCTTGTGGCTCGTTTTCAGTGGAATTGGATTCCGAGTTGGGAAGTTGATAATGATTTTGTATATTTAACTGAAGCATTCTCGGATGTTCGTGCATATCGCTATCGTTTAATAAAAGCGAGAATTCGACGATAGAGAATTTTTCGAAATTAATTGCAATTATCTGGCTACAGGCTGAAGGTATAATTTTCGAAGAGTTAAATTGCTTGAGAAATGATAGTTCTTTTGAACGATTCTCCTTTAATCTTCCACGATAATCTAAGAGTGATTGAGGGGTTAACGTTTCAAAAAGGACAGTTTCCCTGTTGCTCGTATTAAAGCTATTTGCATCAAGTTTGAAGAAAGGTATGTGAATTGTAAAGTGTAAATAAGCATGAAAAGATTTATTATTAAAAGCAGAATTTCAGCGTATAAATTGTCACGTGAATACCGTATAATTTTTCATGCGGAAAATTTGAAGCGGAATCGCATTCAAAAATTTAATTGCTACTAATTACGAATTTCGCATTTGACTTTAAATTTAATTTAATACTCTGCGATTCGAATAATTTTTCCAATTTCGTGTTAATGAAAATCGATTTTATAAAATTACAAGTAATAGCATAGATATTGTACAATATCTCGGTTAAGTACATACACAGAATAATTATTAAATTACAAATATTAAATATTTGTCTTTCTGACGACTGCAGTAATTGCAGATATTTTAGGACGGTTCAGTTAAATATTAAAAATTGTAATTAAATTACAAGTATTGGATATTGAAGTTTCGTTGACGATACCAGTTACAATATTCGATGTAGAACATTTTGTTGAAACATACGAAATAGCTATTAGATCTCGAATTTTCAAAAAAAAATAAATCATTCCAATTTCGATGTTCATATTTCTTTGACGGTAGCAGTAATTCAAATATTGTGGGATGCTTCGATTATACATTCAAGATATTTATCATACCGTAAATATTGGATATTGATTTCTCTTTAACGATAACAGTAACCGCAGATATCCTAGAAGACTAGTCGAATATTAAAAAAAAAATGATAACATTCTGCCTGTCAGAAATTTAGTTTTTCAGAGAATAGAAATAACTACGTATAGATATTGTGAAGCAGTTTGGCCAAATACACAATATAATTATCGAAACCGAAAGTTGAATTCGCTTCAGGAAAAAGTTAACTACAGAACAGAGTTAACCATACTTCGCCATAAGTTCGCAAAAAATTAATTCCCCATCGTCGATAATTCGATTTCAAACACCGTAATATCGACACTTTCCTCGGAATACCAATAATTTAATATTACCGATGATCGACGGGGCAGTAAACCCGTTAAACGAATAAACCAACGCGCCGTAGAAAATTGCCAATTCATTGAGATCCAAAAGTTTGATACTTTTTCATCCTCGTGTAATCTAACGGGCGATCAATTTCACGGAGAATTCGTAGGAAGTATGCACGTAGACGTCACGTGCCGATGGGAAACGAGCTTTAGATTTTCTCTCGCTTGTCCGAATTCCTCTAGTTCTGCGCGATCGTTTTTCGTTCGCAGGACGGGTAGAGGTATCGTAACGAGGGAATTCCGCGATTCGACTAATCTAGAAGAGATTTAAACTGTATCGGATAAATTGGTAGCTAATCGTGGGATTCCCTCGTTTATCGTTGTTCCTCGGGGCGTTGCGCGATTAATCGCTCGCATCGATGAATCTTTTACGAGGTAGGAGAGTTCTTAATCCGTGGATTTGGTAGTACTGCACGACGAAATGCTCGACATTTGATAACGGTTTTATGTCGACTGTCAATTGAAGCAACAATTGAAGTCTGTAACCGCAAAACGTTGATCAGAGACGTAGTCGATTTGAGTCTCTGTTCCTCGAAATTTTTATTCTGATTATTATTATTATTGTAATAATCATCTTCCTCATTATCATTAATATTTTCATTGGTATTGCTATTATATTGTTACGCAACACTCCATGTATTTAAACAAAACACCCAGTAGTATGAATGTTACTGGGTTACGGGACATGTCAGTTGTTTATAAATAAATAAGTGATTCTATGGTCCTCGTTGACGGACGTGTTTGAAATAAAACATCATTTTTCTATAAAAGTGTGTTAATCATTTACTATGTCCAAAAGGACTTTGCGTGCGCGGTCGATCTGTAACAATATTATAAAATGATCTCTTATTTCTGTTAATTTGATATCCTAATGTTTTCTTTTACTATGGCTAGATCAGAGCTGAGGAAATTTTATTTGAAATAAAGATAATAAGTTAATTATTGAAAATAACATTATCTCAAATAAACTCTATGAAATAACTATTTGAGAGGAATTTATTAGAGTAAATTTATTTTAAGTAATAACTTTATTATAATTTATTTCAGCGTAGTCATTTGAAATAAACTTATTTGAAATAATTAAGAAAAATGTATGATACTAATTGTAAGTTGACATTTCGCCTTATTTATGTTTAGTTTGGAAAATAAATTATTGATGAGTAGCAATAAAGATTTAAAAGAACTTGAACCATATTTTCATTTATAATAACTTTGAACTGACTCAGTTCCACTGAGTACTGATTGATGCTTAATATCTTAACACGTTTCGATAATTTGAAGAAGTAAGTAACTCTATCTATGTGTATCGGCACATATTGGCCTTCGAATTACGCATTTTCTACCTGTCAATATAATAAAATAAATATATGCAGCAATTATTTGTCGTTTCATTATTTGACGTACCTTAAATTACTTGAAATAATAAAATAACATGTTATTTGACATTTTAAATACTTATCTCAAATAAGAAAATAACTTGTTCCTTTATTATTTGAACTGATGCATTTCACGAAATAACAGAATAAATAATCAATTCCTAAAATTATTATGTTGGGCAAAATATAACATAATTTATTTCCAATAGTGAAACATTTTTGTGATATAACTTTTTATTTCACGGAATATTTCAAATAAGTTTTAAAATATTGTATCTGAAATAATGCCCAACTCTGGGCTAGATAAGTTTTCATCGGAATCTGTAATTTACTGTACTAACTTAATTCTTAATTATTATATAACAAAAGCTACCACTTGCCAGTAATAGTTGAATATAGAATTTTCAGGCAACTGCTGCTTGTTTTAAAATTACAATACTTCAAAAAGTTCAAAAAGTCCGTAATAAAAAATAAAAACAGAGATACACGGCGTGCTGTCATAAATCACGGACACTTTTGTGTTTTACATTCAATTTAATAAAATCTATCACCCGAAATCGTTAACTGAATATGCAAAAAAATGCATATAAAGGCATTTTATTTGCAAAACCAGATTTTCGACATTCGGAAATGAAGTTTTGACAGAACACAAAGTTGAAGAGCATACATCAGAGAATAGGAACTTTAGATATATGTAGAAAGTACTACCATAAAGTCACATGGAATTGCAGAGGATTAAATCAAAAAGGAGCATCAGAACTCTCGACGTCCCCGTTTGCGAATTTGGATATCACACCCTCGTTTGATCGTGTTTGACGAAGAACGAAAATTCATCGAAATCATTTCGATTAGACAATGTGGTAGAATTCTCTCACTTATTGCCGGTTTTTGCAAAGCTATCCTATTAGTCGCACATCGATGAATCTTCGCGAGCACTAAAGCACCAAAGCACCAAAGCACGCGTTTATTCTCGACAGAACGCTCCTCCATAGTGAATATTTTTGCTTTTAGTTACCGCTTGATTAACTGCAAAAACAAAACATGAACGCGAGACGTCAATCATAGACCTGTAGGAAATGCAGGAGATTTAAAATAACCATCGGCAAAATGTAAAATTAAATGTTACGTATAACTTCGTTGCTCTGTACTTCATAAAATCATCTTCCTCTTTCCGTAGTCCCTTTAACAATCTATCTCTCATCCTTCGTACCTCTTCTAACACTTTGCGGCACTTTAATTTCTCATTTTTCGCTTTAATCTTTCAAGGTGAGTTGAAAGATATCTCGCCATATGTATCTGCCTGTTAAAAAGGTAGAATGTATTTTAACATGCTACAATTCAAATACTTAAGTCTTTAGCATTCTTTTATTTTTATGTTTTAAAAAACCGTCCTGGTCGTGGAAGAGAAGGCCTTTTCGGTTCATGCAAGAGATCCAATTTTAGGACTTCTGCGCCTGCTTTCCCTTGAAGTTTCTGCTTCTCGTTTTTCCATTTTACAGACAAAAACAGCGATAAATAATTCCATTCTTTGTCCTTAAACTCCTAGATTCTACAAACTCCCCTACAGGTAACTCGTAACGGTCCTTAAGGACCCCGATACAACGCACCTAGCCGGTAATAACAGAAATATAATAGGAGCAAACTTTAGATATATATCTTGCTTTATTCTCTGAATCCCGATACATCCGTTTGGTCCCTTTTCGTCAAACGACCGAGGGAAAAAGCTTTAACGAGAACGTATCGACCGAAATACGTGGTTCGTGGAAAGATTCTTCCACTTATTGTTGTTTCTCGCAACTCTGTTCTATTAATGGTTGTTCCGTAAGTCGTGATATAACGCAAGAGAATAATTTATTCGTGAACTTCGCCTCTATTCTCGACGAAGTGCGTTTACGTTTTTATTGTCATTGTTAGAACGACGAAGAGAAATTGCAAATATTCTGTTGATATTTTTTGACTTTCCTTCACACCTGTGTTCTCTTTAGGATAGAAAACGTTAGTGGCGAGAAAATTGAAATTAAGATTGCGATGGGAATGGTAGATTATTTTTGGAATTATTAACCCCTTGCTCTACGATGTTTTTTGCGACTGCCTCCGCAATAATAATATCTTAGAATTCAACGCAACATTAATAACATAGAAATAATTTTATCGTGTCATCTTCCACTGATATTTTCAATTTCATAATTTTTGAGAAACTTCAAAATTTCCTATTCCATCAACCACATCACGAGTGTCGCTCGTCGTTGTACGGCAAAGGGTTAATACTTGTTAAAGAATCCGATCATGTATCGAATATTTTTTGGCGAGTATTAGAATTCTTAACCCGTAAATTCGCGGTGTTTTCTTTTTTAAAAATTTGGTTGTCGATTGATCAAAGACAAAGTTAAAAATAGAGGAATCCATGGTGCTGAAGTTTCAAAATGTTAAGCAGTAATGTAACCAACTGTTATTAAAGTGGAAAAAAGATTTAGATTTTTAACTAATTCTCATTTTAAATGTCAATATATTCACAACATAGTTTTTCACCGGCAGTCACTTGTGTCAAAGATTTTAATGAAATAATAAGCTCTATGGCGTTAATTGCAAGGTTTTTCCATTTATCGTTACAGTTAGCAAAGTTATCCGTTTAATTATGCACCCATAAATCTTTAACGAAACACGGAAGTTCTTAATCTGCCGATTCGTCGACTATTCTGGTAGGAAAGCACTTAAGTCGTGCACATTTTTATCGTCAGACGTCGATTAATCTACCGGAGATCTGATTGTGAGCGAAAAGGTCAAATCCGTGACGATTTGCATGTATCTATCGTATATATGCTCGATGATGATGAAAATGGAAAACGAATTTTCAACCCTCTCTTTCTTTTTTTCTCTTAACACATTGACTACAATGGGGGTCACCGGTGACCGGCGTTATCTGAATCAATGAAGTTTCACATGACTTTTAAATTGTAATATTTATTAATTTTCTAACACATTCAATGTTCATATGTTGACCTTACAAAGATATAAAGTTC
Source organism: Cerceris ruficornis (assembly GCA_963989415.1). Classification (NCBI taxonomy): domain Eukaryota; kingdom Metazoa; phylum Arthropoda; class Insecta; order Hymenoptera; family Crabronidae; genus Cerceris; species Cerceris ruficornis. The sequence continues at coordinate 37,250,258 of OZ022517.1, read as the reverse complement.
TGCTGAATATATATCTATTTGTGTCTTTAAAGTTTCTGCTTCATAAGGATGTCATTTTAATAGAAAAAGTATCATTTCAGCGAAATGATGAATCTAGCGAAATACCGGTGGCGTTCAACGTGTTAAAAAATATCGACTACATCGTACAATATATCTAGTAGAAGAATTTCATTGTTCGGTGTTATTTTATTCGGTTCGCGTTTTTTAATTTTAACAGCTTTGATCACTTTACGAAGAACTTGCAATTAATTTTAGACGGATTTCAAACTACTGAACCTATGATATACGTACCACGTAAGAAAAGTTTGCCAGAGACGGAGTCTATTCTAACTCATCACGTGAAAGTTTTACCAAAAACTTTCTCCCTCTAACCGCCATAGCCCTTTACCGTGTCTGTATACCTGTATATTTTTGGCTTTAACTGCTACAATAATTTTGTCTACAACCTACAATTTCACCTAGTTTCCAAACTACCGTAATTATGATATATATGAGCCACTCACTTGCCAAATCGATTAACTCCATAAAACCTAAAGTCGAGAAATGTGATGAAATAGTGTACACTCTTTTTCAAAGTTCCCTTCAAAATATAAATACAAATTAATATTATAGAATGTATAATCACATGTAGCTTTGTTAGTCTTCTGAAATGAATTATTTATTATTCGATGGCTAACAAATTTCGTCCTTTAATAGTGCTAATCATTGTTATTACGGAAATTTGTTTTAAACATAAAACGTTAGCATTGAATGAAGTGCTTTGAAATTTAAATTTTAAAAAATTCAAAAAGTGGAGTTAATCGATTTGGCCTGTGAACGGCTCATACAATGCGCATAAAATTTTCACTTCGTACTCGAAGCCAATGACAAATCCGTACTATTCCTTCGTGATAACTGTTTACGTATTATTGCTATTCCCAAAATGATACGATTAATTTCTCTGTAACAAACCTCAATTTGGTTGACTTTGATTGAAAACGGTATGCCTCTTAAATTAATTAACATCTGTGCCGACAATTATGACAGTGACCCAATTCAGTTATCTTTCGTTATGTATGATTTTGGCGGCATCGACTGCTACGGTGATTAACTGCGTCTATGGGAAGTTAATATGCGATAGAAACAAGAGTTTATCAATGATAGTATATTATTGTGCACAGAGATTTCCAGAAGTCAGACTAATTAATAAATAGTATCTTTTGTTTCGAGATACTAAGATATTTGTTGTTAATTCGGCGTTGAATTCCATGCAATGAGACAATTCGATTTTCTATCATTCGTTGAAAGTATTTCTACCTTATTGTTATGTGCATTGCAACGTAAAGTAACTGATAAATACAATTTTTCGAATTTTTCTCTTACACACTACTTTTGAGGCTTTCGCGGCCATAATAGCTGATATTTTATTTGGCTTTCGGGTTCGAACCAAATCAAATATTTTCTCTTGCATTATTTTCATAATCCCCAGTGCATTTAATTCCAACGAAAAGCACCATTTCGATTCTGCACATTTTTCCCTCCGATTGTCGTCTGATCAACGACAGGACCGAACGGAAAGAGGAAATCCGTGACACTGAAGCCGCGAAACGTCAATCGTAGATGTGGTCGATGATGATTAAAATGGACGATCGGCTGACAGGTGATTTTGAGCTGTTAGTCATACCGTGCAGAGCCGTTGGAATTGTTTTCAGGTGGACTGCCCTTTTGAAGTCTCCCTGACAATGGCGAGGCGACCGGTGCTTGCGTTGGAGTTACTCCTCTTCTTTCGAGGTTCCTCGAATTTGCGAATCACTTTATCTCTGTTGGCGTTATTGTACCTGTGGAATATCGTTGATTAACAAATCTTAAGCGGGTATTTTCTCGTCAAATTCTTACCATATAGCGGGCGATTTTCTGCAATTCGCGTGCGAAATTACTTCTGCATAAAATAGTCACAACTTTTGAACTATGGGTTATTTTTTAATATACTTTCAGTTCCTTTTTAAAAAATAAATTTCTTTATTCACTTTGTTTTGTCTTCTCCCGCGCTTTAATAATAATATGCACGAAACGAGTTCAGACGTTCCCCGCTTAAGATGTGTTAATAATGCGCTGTGTGGTTTTTGTTTGACGTTGGGTAGGTTTCCTTTTATTTGAAGTTTAGATTGTCGAGGGGAAGAATTTCGGAACGTAGAGGTCTATTTCGTAAATTTTTGGCAATCTGTTGCAGAGGTTTGGTGATTTTAATTGAAATGTTAACCCTTTGAGGACTAAGGACGCATATATGTGGTCTGAGAAAAATTCTGATTATACTTTATCGATGTAAGTATACGCAGTTAGGGTTAAAAAATTGTAATACAACCGTTGCAATATGCTTACGCAAATAGTAATTTATATTAATAGTATTTAAAGTAATAGTTTTTGATCGCCAAAGAAGTGCTTATTTCTCAATATTCAAAAAAGTCTCCCTCCGCAGAGGGTTAACTGTTAGCAAAATGGATTACCTTTTAGAATTGAGAATTTTCAAGTTTTGTGTTGAATTTTTTATTTATTAACATTGAATGTGCCCATCAAATAAATACGTTAGAAAAAAGAAACGAAGGGGCAAAAAAACTTTATCGATTTAATCGCTTGCAGTCTGTAAGATAAACATGGAAACCTGATAAAGGGAGAGCGACAGAAGTTTCAGGAATATTTACAAGAAATTCAGAACAAGTCATTTTGAGCAACTTGGTAGATTTAATGTTAACATGTAATACAAGCAGGTATAGATGACCGTTAAACTTTTAATAACACTAGATTTACGGATGTTGATTATATATCTATTTTTACTGAAGTGAGCCAATTTGATTCATATAAGAAAATTGAAGTTTTTTGCAATGAAAATAGTTCCGAATCAATTTAAATGTAAGATTGATAATTAAAAAATCCATTGGAAACATTTTTTCAAAAAATGGGTTTTATAAAATTATATTATTTCGCTAGAAATGCTCTGCTCACGCGCGATGTATAAATCGAAATGATGGCAGAAGTGGACAAGTAAGAAAGATAATGTAGCCGAGTAGCGAAAAGGAGTGAGGATGATTGTTTGTATGTGAGGAGAGACAAATTAGAGAAGAAACAAATCACATGCGGCTTGCAAGCCACAAGTTGCCCTGTCCTGATCTAAGCTATAAATTTCATGTGTTATGCGATTAACTGTTAAATAATTTTATGAGTCAAATTGGCTCACAACCGTAAAAATAGGAATACCACATTCGATAATGCAAAATGAAGGGGCCTGCGAGGGAGAGGAATCAAGAATTACATATATTTCATTGCGTAACTAAAAACCAACATATGTTTTTAAAAAATAACACTTGAGTTTTATACATACATATATAGAAATCAAATTTTTAATGATCCAAATTGGCTCAGTCCGTGAATCTGGTATTAAGATTTATCCATTAAATGTTCTTCCTTTTAAAAAAATTTTCAAATCATAAATACCGCGTATTATTTCCATTTAATAACCCAAGTGAAAAGAGATTGGTTGCAGCCACTCGGTGGAAATGGAGCCGCGAAGGAACGGAAAGTCAGGAATTAATTTTATTTACGCGTCGCTGGTAACGATGAATTATATTTGCGGGGAATTTTACATAATCGTGCGAGAATTATTGGGATCATCGCGTCATAGAACGAGTCTATGAACACGATGAAACACTGAAAGTTGGTAATTGCATCGAAGTAACGTGCACGCTTCTGCTCGACGGATATCGTTGAAAATCAATAAGCCACAACTCATTGTGATAACCAAGGGAACTTTCAGAGTGACGAACATTGGTCAGTAATAAAATCTGTGGGATTATCGATGGATTTTTGGAGTTGTTACAGTTTGTAAGTTTAATAATACGATTTTCCATCTACTCAGAGATAATACTGTATATTTTAATTCGTTAAATGATGGCCGTGTTTTGTTCGCCTTCTTATTAAAACTAAAACTACCAACGCAGTCGAAATTACTGGTTCCTAATTACTTATAACAATTTTTTAAAATTTATAGGAGAGATATACAGTAAATTTTCCATGTTTATCTTACAAAACATAAATTACTGTATTAATCGTGTTTTTCAACCCCCGATTCCTCTTTTTTGTTTGTACTTATTTAATGTATTGCAATATAATAGATTTAACGCTAGTAGTTTTGGTGTTAATATCAAAATCTGTTATTAAAATAGATCATGGATTTTGCGGAGTATTATCTAATTATTTAAAAAGCGACGCACTCACCATTTCCCAAATTTCAAAGATAATCGAACGAAGTCGTACTATAAGATATAATCCGTTAAAAGATTCAACAAAGTATGGTAGGAAAATTTTTTTTTAAAATCCCATGTACAAATTTTTTATTGTACAGATGAGAATGAACCACTCTTAATTCAGGGAAACGGTCCTCTTGACATTTTTAACGATTCAACCGTGCACTGATGCCGTCCAGTTGTATTATTTGTATCGAACAATGAATTTGATTACAATCATTGTGTAAATACACTTACATTTGATAATTACATGAAACGAGGAACTATAACGTTATGTAATCAAACAATTGGATGTAATTACTCGTAAAATGAGTTTCAACGGTATCTTCCGATCTAATCGTTCTTGATTAATACCGATTCAATTACTCCATTATTTCTCAAGAACAGCGATCGTAATTAAACTCCCCCAACCTAAGTAAGGTTCGATTTGAAACATTGTAAGTGTCGTAATCGGCGAATAGGCAAAATTAACAAACAGTTTTCTAGGTTTAGTGAATGCCATTGAACAACCTTGGATTTTCTCTTTACCTTACTCTGCTGTATTACTTCTTCAAATACTTGCGTATTGTTCGCAATTACTGAAAGTATAATAAGTACACAGCTCCGCGAAAATTGTCGTCGTTTCTCATTAAAATTGTCCATTACATTGAAGAGAAGCACGTACAAAGAAATCTAGATCGAAATCTAGAGAAGATTTATCTTATATCTTCTTATTTCCCACCGAATATAATTTTCTCTTATCGTTAAGTTTGCTCGTTTGATCGCGAAATTTCCCGCGGACGATACGAAATCTAGATACGCGAATTCGTGGATATTTAAAGCTTGTGTGCTGGATTAATGCGAATCTCGGATGATACCGGTCTTTTTAATATTCACAGACATCGAGGGGAGATCGTGGCATGAAATTAGCATACGCTGGAGGGAGGAAAGTATATTTTGATAAATCGTTCGAAATACCAACGATTCCATTCGTGTTATTTGGCGGTTTAATACCAACTTCAACGTAAAATGTTAATTTATTACCTCGAAAGCACATTTCATCGATATGCATTTTGTTTGTTACGTTCGACGCGTCCTAAATTATAGAATGCCTGATTAAATGAGTCTATTAAAGTGCATTTATTACGGTGGATCAAATACTTTGAGCCAATTTCAAAGAACGACTGATGAATTCGATATTATAGGAAAGGAAATGCGATTGGATGATGGTACAATATATATCTTGAATAATTAAAGAGAAACACGAAGAGACAAATTAGAAATTATATCAGCCTGAGAAGTTGAAAAGTCAATTTGACTTTGGAAGGATTGTTAGGTATGGAGTTACAGGGTTTTCATCGAAAACCCACTGTTTTCTTTGGAGCTTACTACAAATGATATGACGGAACAAATACAGATTATTAAAAACATGTCATTAGGAGAGTTGGTGTTTCTTTTACATGAATTAAAGTTCGTTTTTCTGGTTCTACTGAAAACATTCTTTCATAAATTAAATAGCATTTTTTTATGCAATTTATTGTACTCTGTGCCAGAATTTAAACGCGGCATCGACTATGGTTCTACACTATGTTGCTAATTTTTACTTGTACATAATTATTATACTTAATTAATTATATATATACTTCATATTACTGTATAATTTTACTTAATTACACCATAGCCTCCGTGCAGTGCTACTCGACACTATTTTGTCTTATTTTATACTGTACGTTATTATACTATATTAAACTCTACCATAACTTTAGACTAATTGTCACGGTGGCTGTATATACAGGGTGGTCCACGTAACTTGTGCACCTCAAATAACTTTTAAAGTATGCGTTGCACGAAAGAATGTTATATACAAAAGTTACATGGTTTAAAAGGATACACTATGTAGTGTGTTAATTTTTTTATAGGTGGAGGCGTTTCGGAGATTTGAAGGTCAACTTTGTTTTTTTAAATGGCATGATATGTTTTTTTATTCATCATAAAATAGTACGTTTCAAGACGAGTTCAATGACCTATGACTCAAGTTCATTCAAGGTCAAACTTGCTTGTATATTAAGTAACTATAATTCAAGGTATGTCGTGTTTGGTATCATTTTAATCAGAAAAATCTCACAAATACGTTAGCAAAGGCTTAAAAAAAATCGAAAATGAAAACGGCCGATCCTCCCGATTTTTCTGATTAAAATGATACCAAACACGACATACTTTGAATTATAGTTACTTAATATTCAAGCAAGTTTGACCTTGAATGAACTTGAGTCATAGGTCATTGAACTCGTCTTGAAACGTACTATTTCATGATGAATAAAAGAACATATCATGCCATTTAAAAAAACAAAGTTGACCTTCAAATCTCCGAAACGCCTCCACCTATAAAAAAATTAACACACTACATAGTGTACCCTTTTAAACTACGTAACTTTTCTATATAACATTCTTTCGTGCAACGCATACTTTAAAGGTTATTCGAGGTGCACAAGTTACGTGGACCACCCTGTATAACTATGTTTACGAATACGAGTTTATCTTGTGCAAAGCGTGGTGCATCTATCTATTATATTTATTGAGCTATCTGCCAGCCTCTCTCTTTCTTTCCCTTCTCTCTCTGTCTCTCCCAGTCTCTCTCTCTCTCTCTCTCTCTCTCTCTCTCTCTCTCTCTCTGTCGCTCTCTCATTAAGGCAGACACAACACCACATAGTGATTCGAAGGGCGAACCGATAAGCGCGATATTACAGCATAGTAAGTAGGACGCGATTCGATGCTAGCACGGCACACCCTGAATACGTGACGGCAAAGCCGGAAACGTACTGCCGGAAATTTACCATCGGATCGTTTCCTTCCCATCTTCCAAACGACTCTTCTTTTTCATGCGATTGATCCACGCATTGTCAGCTCAATCGCAAGATTCCCATCGTCCTTCATTCGTCGTTACATTCGTGAATGAAGGACTCCCGATACGCGTCAGAGGCCTCGAGAAATGGAAATGTTAAAGATCTTTCATACTGCTATGACTTTTATACGTATACAGAAAGATGGAGAAAATCCCGAAGTAAAATATCGCCTTTGAAACAACGTCTCGAGTAGTGCGATGGCTTTACACGAAAAACAAAAACATGAGGAATCCCAATGAAAAATAACTCCTGCGAAACAGCATTTCAACCTTAGAAATACTTTTACACGGATAGAAGAAAAAGTGTTGTCTCGATGAAAACTACAGTTCGCAAACAAAATCTTTTGCTTTCGGTGGAGTACCTTTATACGGATAAAAAATACAATATATCAGAATCCTTCAAGAATAATCTTTTGCGTTAAAGGAATGCTTTTACATGGATTTAAAAAAGAACTGAGTACAAGACAAAACAATGAAAAAAATTTCTTGCAAAATAATATCTCTTGTACAAAGTAATACCGTGGACGAAGAGGATGATGAAGCGTGTCGTGAAATTCTATTTGCGAAAGGATGTTTTTACAAGGAGCAGAAAGGACGCAAAAAGTAGCCATGGATTAATGTATTCTCTTCAGTGTTTGAAAAAAAAAAGTATTACATACAGATATCTATATAATGGGGAAAGGTAAAGTTCAAAGGGGAGAACGTACTATTGGAATATTCGCGATGGAAGATATTTCCTCGGTAATAAGGTGTATCAGAGTTTTCGTGGCCTCTCGCGTGGAATACGCTGTGCTTGACGGTGTTGCACGGAGATTTTTATTGCTTTCTCTGTGCACGTCTCATCGAGAAGCTAATGAGAAATTCTATAGCTGTCGTTGAAAAGCAATAAACGCATCGTCACACCTTTTCGAGGATCTCTCCTCGGTTTTACATATATTATATATAAAACGTACATATATATTCGTATACGTATATCAGAAATTTTCTATATTCTTTCTCCTATTAATATGGTAAAATGAAATTCTCATTCCACGAATTTAAAATCGTTGCTTTTTAAAGAGATAAATTGCAACGAGAACAAAAATATAATGAATAATAATAAGGATTTCGTATTAATAATTATTCTCGCTTGTAGGACTTAATTCTGCGCGATAATGCGAACTTTTAGCTTATACTTTCGCACGGTTCTCTAGGTTTCATTGAGGGTTACGATGCAGAAGAATCGGTTATTTGGGAATCGTAAAGCCTCGGTCGCGTTTACTCAGACCGAGATTAACTCATAAATGCATTTTAACGCCGAGGATCCTTTGTGTTCGTCAGTTGCGTTGCTGCGTGCTCCATTGTCTCGTAGTTTCAACAAACATGACGAACGGGCATACCGGGGGAGGAGCGGGAAACCAGATGTTTGACACGATGAATTAAGCTTTATTACCAATTCGCTTGCTTGCCTATTTATTTAGCGGTACGTCGATTTAAAACAATCTTCCGTTTCCCGATTTTCCATGATGTATTCTTTTGTCCAGCGATTAACCACGAAGTGGCAACATTATTGGGAAAAGAGTACGAATGCTGCGGACAATTGTACTGACGTCGATAATAATATTATTTGTGTTAACAACTTTTTTTTATTTGCGCCAGTTACAATTAATCGACGGAGATGTATAGGAAAAGGGCATTGACACAAATGTGCGTAATGTGACACCTCGTATCTAAATTTTCAGTTTATCGAAGTAAACATCATACTTGTTTCATTAAGTCACGGTCTATCGAATTAATTAATCTAAGCAATTTTCATGAAGGACGCCGACCTTTGGAATTTTCGAAGGATGTTGGCTCTTTTCTGAAGGGATTCTGATATGCTATTGTTGTCAGACTGTAATCACATTAACATACCGTTTTCTTTGGAAGAGGAATTCATTATTTCGCAGGATGTTTCTAATAGGAAGTATTAAGTTCTTAAGCAGAGCTGCCCCAATTGTCCTAAAAAGATAGGAGGTAAAGGAATTGTCAATTTCAAACGAGAAGTTTAGATTTCAATTTTGGTGTCAAACAAGGTTTCATATTAGGAGCACTATTTTTAAATTATTAATATTGTATTGTTTTATATCTCATCTATATTTACAATTAATAATTCTATTTATGGAACTGTTATTCCTTTTAAAGGATATATAGGTAAATACTAAGTGCAATAGCGTAAAAGGTTTTATCTTTTATTCTTTCAACGCATTCATATTTCATAAAACATAAATTGATTCTCATTTCCGGTGTCATATCGATTTACACAGCTCGGACTGTAATAGATACAATTTTGCAGAAACAGTTCTATTTTTAACGATCCCATTAATCGTATAAATGAACTCGACATTCTTCATTTCCACGTGTAATCTATACACACAATTAACGAGTTTGTTCTGTACTTTCAATTAGCTAACTTCGCCTAATAATTTTCATCTAATTGCGAGAGCTATTTTATAAAGAAGTCCCAGGAGATGCTCAAATTAGATGCAAAGTTTCAATAACAGAAGAGTATCCAAGATACAATAGCATCCATCGATTAACCCAGCTATATTATCTTAGAGACCCAAGAACGTAACCCGTTAACAAAATCCTATCGCATAATTTCAAGCCATTTGTTAAATTAATCCAAAAGTTCGACGAAACTTCGCGAAAAGCTTTTGTCGAAAATGGCCGGTCAAAGTGTTACATCGAATTCCAATTTACCTCGTAACAATACAATTTACATTATCAATCCTGAAGTAGCTGAAACCCTATCAAGATTCCAGGCGATGTATATCATCTGTGAAATGTTCTCGCTTTAAAGTATTCCGAGTGTCACGGCTGAGAAATAGATCTCAATTGAATGAATACCGGTATTTACGGGGAATTCGCGAATCAGGCTACAGTGCTTTCACCGAGTAATGCAATAGCAGGGAGAAAAGGAGTCGCACTTTTGAAAGATCAAACGAATTATTTGCCGGCTCGTCGAGCAAGAAGCACTCTGGCCAGCGCCTCCTTTAACTTTGACCTATCGTTCCTCTTAATTCGTCGCTTTTTCCTTTTGTGCATTGCACAATAGTCGATATCTTTTCGCCGTGCTATCGAGAAAGGGTCGTGGAGTGTCGGTTGCTGAGATAAGGGCGAGGGCAGCGCTTTCTGTCGGTGCTTTGGCTGCTGATAAGTACAGGGAAGGTTCGTTGAGCTTGTGCAAGCTTCCCGAAGGTTTCGCTGCTTTATCGACGGACATTCTTCCTTATCTACTCGCGGATGCAAGTTACAAGCTCGTGCTTTTATCGACGGTGAGTGTGGAAATACTTGGGCAGAGGGGGAGCTTCCGGAATTTGGGGAATATTTTGAAAGTCGTTGAGTACTTGAATTTGAAGGTTTAGAGAAGAATTTGTAGATTTTTTGGGGTGAGTTAATTTTTCTTTGAAAGCTGAGGTTGATGAGGATTTTGTACCTTGGGAGCTGCAATGATTCCGAAGCTTTTCTGAAGATGCCGCCTTGTAAAGCTGCAGGAGAACATCCTGAAACATTGGCGTTTCAATTTTTAAGCTTTTTATTGAATTTTGTCGTGTACTGTTCCTTCGAATATTTCGGTTTGTGTTCAAAAGCATGGGAAAGTATCCTACACTGTATCACATTAGGTAAATTTGCATATATCGAGTAGCAGATACAAGTTTAACAACTTTCAATTTCACTGTTTGAGTGCCAAAGGTGATTATGAAAATGTAACCAATTTTTTGTTTGCTGTAGAAGTGATTTTAACTTATGTATGAATGAAAGCAAACATTCCTGATCTGGAAAATTTACAATAGAGAGATTTGTTTTAACTATTCGTTGCGTTAGAATGTCTAGGACTGCAGACAACTTCAAGAAAATATGAATATAGCAGGTGTAACAAATAGCGGGATATTATACTTAAAAAAAAGGAAAAGCAGATGCTCTCCTCTGCGACTACAAACTAAACAATGTCAGACTTGTTTGCATTTGGATCGCAGTCTCGCTAACCAAACTTCTTGGTAATGTGCATCACTTTGAAAACTAGAACTGCTTTAACTACCTGGCAACACTTCTCGTTTTGCAACTTGAACAAATAACCAAGTAATCGTCATGTAAATTAAACACCTACCTGCTAACCGTGATAATTATACAAATTCAAAAAGCTGTTTGGTGTGACGCATATCACCACAAAAACCACCAAATTGGCTGGTAACGCAAATTGTTAAAAAGTTACAGTACAGTGAAAGCTGGATAAATGCGACACAGCTCGGGCCTCAAGCGCTTCTGTTATGAAGTAGCGGTGTCGAAAAGAGCGAACAAAGAAAAGAATAGACAGTAGGAGAGACAGAGAGGTCCAAGCCCGAACGTATCGGCGAGGCAATACTAATTGGAGGATCGGGCGTTTTTATTTTCGATTTTTTTTAAACCTTTGCTAACGTATTTGTGAGATTTTTCTGATTAAAATGATACCAAACACGATATGATTGAATTATGTTAAATAGTAAGTAAATATTAAATAGTAAGCAAATATATTAAATATTAAGTAAATGTAATTCAAACTATATCGTGTTTGGTATCATTTTAATCAGAAAAACCTCACAAATACATTAGCAAAGGTTTCAAAAAAAGAAAGATAAAAAATGAAGAAGTTTTATTCCTGAATTGGATGAGTAAGTCTCTTTTTCCGAGTTGCGTCATAGTACACTTCTCCCTCGAGCGTCGAGGTTCGCGAAGGGGATCCCCCTATGTGGAGAGGATAGTCGTGTTGCATTTATCCAGCCAAACTTCTGTTGCAATTATCCAGCTTTTACTGTATATGGCATCAAACAAGACTAAAAACGTATTGTGATACGTTGTAGCTATTATTTTTTAATACAGTCAAAGATTTGTCAACATGGACGGTTAGAGTAAGTAATTGAACTTATGTTCCCGCGAACTTATTTCTTTAGTTTATTCTTAAGACCTTAAGACTTAAGAAAGAAGATCTTTATTTGTTAATTATTTTATCCTATCGACCAATCGGATGACGAGGAATTCGTCGATCGCGTCCTCTTCTCTTTACACCATTGGCGCGATTTTCCCGGAAAGAAGTAAAGATCTTGACGGTAATTTTACGCCTGCAAAGGCTCGCCCACGTACGTATCTCCTCCACGCTTCCGCTTCGTCTTGTGTGGCCCACAATTGACGCCGGATCTGCACACAAAGATATGTCGGAAACGTATAATTTATGGCACTCGCCAGAGCTATTAACCCTGCGCGTTTTCGTACCACTGCCTACCAGCAACTCTGGCACATTTTTGCAGCGCAGCATCTCAGAAGAAGTCTTACTTGGTATGGAAAGAATTACACGTGCTTGTGAATGTTTTCGGGTTTTTTTATTTTATAAATATGCATAACCCCCTTACAAATGAAACATAAATTTTAAACTCTGTAATTCACCACCAGATAACAATTGCCAATGCTGACAATGACGCAACATCTTAATCGTAATCATGTTAACCCCTTGTCCTACGAGTTCTTTTGTGACTGCCTCCGCAATAATTGAGAATAAAATTGCTAAAATAAAGATATGGCAGTGATTCCTGATATATCTTAGAATTTAAAACAATATTAACAACATAGGGATAATATTATCGTGTCGTGTTCCACTGATATTTTCAGTTTGACCATTTTTGAGAAGCTTCAAAATTTCCTGTTAACGCAACCGCATCACGAGTGTCACTCGTTTTTATAGGGAAAGGGGTTAAAAACATTTGGCTCCGTAGCAGAGCCACCGGAGTTACTGAAAAAATGAGCGATGACTCCGTACCGAATCCAACGGAGCGCTAAGGGTTAACCCTTTGCACTCCGTTGTCCCCGCAGCCGGGACATTGTAATAAAAGCTGACAATTCCATTGTCAAATAAATCCGTTTTTTTTTTATATTTTTTATATTGTAAAACATAATTTTAAAATGTATACGCTTCTATTTTCATGACAAAGCAAGATTATCAATTTTCTACAGATGTGCACTCGCACAATGGTTAATATTCGGAGTAGCTGGTAGCTCATAGTAAAAATCAGTCGAAGTGCAAAGGGTTAAGACTATTCAGGAAAGTCTAATTGTACGAGACGACTCTAGAAAATATATACAGAAGTCAGTTTTCTAAAAAGAGTAACTATGTCCCTGCTAACGACGTAAGCCACGCAGCCCATTTGCATGAGGGAGAAAATACCCTCTGAGTGGGCAGTCGCTAGAAGCTTAATCTTCATCGATTGAAACTCATCCGCCATATCGTGGAGCATCGATCGTCCCTCTCGATCGTCCCTCTCGACCGCTCCTTTCGATCGCTCCTCTCGATCGTCACCCCCGATCGTCCTACCCGGCGAGAAAGAAGGAAGAAAGCGTGCGTTAATCGAGGAGAGAAGGCGGAAAATTCCCTCGCGGAAATTCGATTTGGAGCGTCCGCAAAGGGAGAGATCCGTGAGGCCGTACACGGCAGAACGACTCGATATTCGAGCGAGAACGGTTAAATTGAGTCTCGCCGATTCTGGACTTGGAGTGGTACTTGCCAAGGTAGCCCAGCCCCTGGTGGCCGTGCACGCCGATCCACGAGTCAAGTTCCCGTGCAATTCTATCGAGGGGCCTACAGAAGCTAATTGGCCGGTCAGCCCTTCGAGTTAGGTCCCGGTATTGCGACAATGCAATTTACGTATACGCCGTGGTCCATTCATCGGCGAAACCTCAATTCCGCTCAGGAAACGAAGAAGGATCCCTTTCAAGGGGACGCCGAGCATGGATGTACCGACGTCGAACGGCTTCGAGGATATGGGACCGCGTACCGAGTGAAAACGACGAAGGAAAGGAGAATATGGGGTGAAACGGGATCGTGCACGGTGGTGAATTTCGCGAGGAAGATTCCGTAAAAATTCGAGTTTGATTGAAAGGCTCGGAAGAATGCGAATGGTGGGCGGAGGTAGAGATCACTTTTTGAAGTTTCTGTGGCAGAATGGTGCTGGTGAAGGTAGATTATTTCTTCTAGCTGTTTTGTATTTCGACTTTGACAGCTATGATCATTTTGGCAAGGACTTGCAGTTTTAGCTAGGTCTCAAAACTATGGAAATTATTTTTATTGTTCTGTCATGTCTTTATTTGATTAAGTGAGGAGACTAGGTGTTCAGTTTCAACGTATTTTTCTTTATCTCTCGTCGTTATTGGCGACAGTAAATTATTTGTAAGACAGTAACATCTGAAATATAGTAATGAAATAGAATGACTTCGGTAAATTTCTGAAGTAAAAGCAGAATTTTAAAATTTGCTAATGCTATTCACGACTGTATGACTGCCTTCGGGGATGTAAAATAGATTAGTTAATTTAAGTATCGAGGAAGAGGGACTATACGGTGAAACAGGATTCCGTGTGCAAGAGAATTTCGTGAGGGAGATTCCGTAAAAATTTGAATTTGATCGAAAGCCTGAAAGGAATGCGAAAGTTAGAAAATATGCGGACCAGGAAGCATTCAGGAATTCAGATTTTGAAGCCTCGTATATGATTCGTTCCGATTATTTTTTGTGCCACGAATATTCTCACGTTGTTAAAAGGAAGCATTGAAAGTTCGATTAGACTTTTGCAAATCAGAAGAAAAACGAGTCGAGTCACAGAAGTCATCATTTACATTTTTATGTTCCGAAATTACGTTGTAAATGTAAACTTTACGTTCACAATTGAGTGCAAAATAAAATTTCAATTTATCCACAATAATTAAACATTCTAATAGAAATAAACCTTTGAAAGCAACGAGAAAATATCGAATCACAAAACAACTAACCGCACATATTACTTCCCCGATAAAACGATCATCTCCGCTGAAAACAACCTTTTTACCAACCACCAAAATGTGTTAGCCAAGATAGAACCTTTGAAAAGTACCCCAAAAGAACATAAAATTCCATCGCACTATTGTTTCCGCGATCCCGCGAACCACATAAAGTATACTATGACACATAAAGACAAGCCCCGAAGGAAACACCCGATACATTTCCACCCATCCGACACCCCTTCGTCGTCTCGCCGTTCTTTTCTGCTCTCACTTATTTCCTCTCGGTCCGAAGAAAAATTCTACGACTTCTTGTTTCCTCTTTCGTTTCCCAGCAACGTCGACGTTGGGGTGTTTTTCGTGGCGAACGGGAACGGAGCTTGTAAACCCGGCCGTTTGCGATACTTTGCGGGTATTTCGTCCCTCGTCGTAAAGACGACGTGTGCCTGGCTAATGCCCGTTCCTCAATGAAAAGGAAACTCGTCTCACGGGGGCCGTTTCAATGGACTTGCGTATTCTTTAAAATCATTGAACGTATTTTTATGGCGCTCCCTCCCTCTTATGGGCCGCTTTGCTCTAGCGAAAGTTGATAATTTTAACGAGCACCGCGAGAGGTTTGTCTGTAAACGCTAGTGAAGTGGAGGTAGTTCATTCGGGTTCCGATAATGTAGAGGCGCCTTTCTTTACGGTGATCGTTCGAGTCGAATTTACGATAATGCGCTTTCATGTTTATGGGGCTTATTAAACTGGAATGTACGGCGTTCCTGTTTTCGAGTGATTTAAATATGGCTGTGGGCGGACGTTAAATTAGTGGAATGTGAGAAGTTTGAATCATTGAGGGACGTTCAGCAGCTGTTTCTAGAGTTGGGGTTTATGGGAATGACAATGTGGTTTGAAGGTGTTGAGTTTATGAATGAAGCTATTAAGATGTTTTGTGACTTTGAGAGGTGGGTTAATCGTTTGAAGTCTAATTTATATTTTTTATCTGTTGATAGTTCTTTCAAAGTTACAAAGTAGTAATTATATATTACTAAATATTTATTTTCCTTTGTTGATAGCAGTAATGACAAGTGAGCATTTTCTTTAAGTAGTATAGTTCAGTGCTAAACAAATATTATATAGATCTTTAAAAATCTCGGTATAAGAATAAATACGCCCAAAAGGAATTCTAACAGCAGGAGGCGTTAGAGCAGACATTTTTCTTGTGGAAACCATAAATAAAATTTGCCACACTAGTTTCGTTTTCAGCTAAGAAAATAAATATCTCAGCAAGACACAAGGTACTGTCGGTGGTTTTCAGTGCAGCCATTTCTCCTGCGATTATATGTAGCTTGCATAACTTACAAATACAGTTATTGTTTTTGAGTTACTTTCTGACAATAACGCTACATTGAACACTTACAATTTTAAGATTAATTCTACGAAGAGTGATAGCAGTTAATCGATTTGGCAAGTGAGGCATCCAATTCTTAATAAGATTTTAGTAGTTTTGTTTTAAGTGCGATTACACATTTTGTTTTTAGTGAAACACGATCACAAAGGGTTAGTGAAAAGTACTAGAAGAGAAATAAAGTATTTCTTTTAACACCAAAGCTTTAATATGCGATTCTAATAGTCTTTTTTGTGCTTAATTTAGATATGTAATCTGTTTATCTCCATGTAGGGTTCTTTTGTGACAAGCAGTTTTGTTAAATAAGTCGTATAATCTTGAATTTGAGAATTTTTAGAAATTTTTAGAAAAAGAAAAAATTTACAAATATACTTCTCTGTTTCATGTAGCATTATTGTCTTAAAATAACTAATAAACAGTAAATGTACTTGTGAAGCAAGCTACATATTATTATAATATTAGCACGAGTGAAACGGTTGCGCTGAGAATCACTTTCAGTATCTTGTGTCTAGCGGAGCTATTTTTATTTCTCAGGCGAAAACAAAATTTTTGTTGCAACTTTCTATTATGGTTTCCTCAAGAAAAATGTCTGCTCTATCGCCTCCTTCTATTAGAATTCCTCCTGGGCGTCTAATTTTTAAGATAGATAGGGAGATATCTGCAAAAGTTGGGGCATTTTGGGCGTCGTTTTCCCTTTGACCATGGTTTAAACATGTTTGAATGTTTGTAAGATTAAAACAACATACAACCTTATATTTAAGAGGGTTTATAGAATCATTTTGTGCAAAAAAAAATTAAATAATTTTTACGGTTAAAATGCATAAAATTCTGAAAGTTGAAAATTTAATTTCCTTTCCAAAACTGATTTCCTCAAAAATGGAGTCTGATGGAAACAAAGTGACTTCATCTTCGTATTCAGCGCTACAAAACCTATAAGAATCAGTATAAGTATTCTTTGGGCAAGAAAAGTTCAATTTTGTAGTTTAGTGTTATCAGATCACAGAGTCTAAGTTATTATACTTGAACAGAGCATTAGTTGCGTTAGAAATTCATGGCGGCTATAGATTGGTCCAACACCGTAAAAGTTAACGATGTAGTATGCATTTATCTAAGGATTTTTTTACATTTTTTTCTTTGCTGAACGCGGCGTAAATTCTGTATTATCGAGTGAAGCAAAACTGCTGCCTCCACCGTTATCGTTATACGAAGCAAAAAGGTAACATAAAACTGTAACGAGACGTTAGCAGATATACAGAATCTACTTTACTTCCATTCGCATAGATTAAGAATCGATTATCGCGTTCATAAATTACTTCCACGATGCACGAAATTTTCATTGTAGCATATTGTATAGAATACATGAATTTATCTGTACTTCTTAAGAGCTGAACCAGCAGACACTGAATTATCGAGTGAAGCAAGGCAGCTGTTTCTGTCATTATCGTTACCTGGAACGAAAATGCAATATACATTTCGGATGAATAATGTTAATACGCTGTATTTAAGATGAAATTCATCCAATTTTTTCATCGACATAATTTTACTTGTAGCCACGTGGTGCATGTAAATTATTAAAAGTTAGCGAAAATTCTCCTATGCAAGAATATTAAACATACTTTTTCACAACGGACTTACAATTACTATTGATAAACACTGAAATATTTAAATTTTTCTTTACACACAAGTTACAAGCAGAAAAACGCATGTAACATTCTTTCGCGTAAATAATAAGCTGACTGCAATTTTTTCAAAATTAAAAAAAATTCCTACAATATCCTTAGACATTCTGTTTTTTAAGAGGTATGAAATATTAGCAATTGTTAATATTTGCAGTTAATTAGTACTGATAGAGTAATAGACTACACGACGCATTTCTAGCAGTCACGTATCGTATTCAACACGTACTGAATCTCCATCGAAAAGAAATATTTAGAAAATTCCACGTGCCAGCAGAAGTGCACTCGAGGAATCGTGGACTTTCGCGAATAAAAGAAGGCTCAATCTCGCTGTTTGTAGGAAGCCGAAACGGTTATCGCTGTGGTTATTCGGAATATTCTACCTGTAGAAGGCTTTTCTTCATTCGCGATTTCGAGGGCTCGGAGAACGAGTCTCATGGGACTGTCGGCCGTTTCTGTTTCTCTGTTTTGATATCGTTACGTCTCGTCGTTTATTAAGGTAACCGCGTGCACATGCTCCCTCGTTTACATAGAAATTTGTGACGTATTACGAGAGAATTAGTAGATGAAATGATAAACAATATTAATGGTTGATACTTGCAAGGTAATTTTACCGAATTATCGTCGAGTTGCGCGATTGAGGGACAAGGTGAAATTGGTTGAAATATGGGTCGACCAATTAAGAGCTTGTTTCTGGATATCCGGGTACAGTTTCCTGCTATTTTAAGGTGGTGAGTGATGTCTCAATTAAGTTTGTATTTTATTTATCGTATTCTCTTCTATCGTTAGGAATTATTAAGCTTACTGTTGCTCGAACTTATCTTCGAATTGTTTAAGTAATAACTTCCTAATTTCGGACGCTCGTGTGCTTTGTTTAAAATCGTTGTATAATACATGGATAGATTAAACTTAAGTGGTTTACTCTGGTTTAGTGCTTTATTTGTGTACGTTTCACGTTTTCTTCATTATAGCGAATTTTGTTGACAGATCCATTACGGCTGCTCTAATGCTGTTCTATTTATTCTTTTTTTACTTTTATCCCCTAATAAATCAATAATACGTTTATTGTTTTATAAAAAAGCAATTTTGTATCAATCCTTTCTGTACTATTAACAAGAAGTAGGTCAAGTCACGTTAAATCACTCCTATGTCGACTATACAACATCTCGGTTGCCTTTTTTTGATGCCCAATTGCACAAAAATTTTTTGGGCCTTCCAACTCGTTCCGCTTAGCTTCGAACTATCGAAATATTCGTTCTTGTATAATTAATTGAAATGTATATTTTTCTCCATCCGAGTAGCAGAGTAAGTTGCCATTGAGGGAACACTTGCATCTGTTTGTCAAAATCATACTGTTCTATTGCGGCGCTATCATGACTGTTATGACTGGACTGTCAATAAAGTTGTTCAATAAAGTCAACAACATCTCGAACAAGATATTGGGAAGGTTTCACGAGCCACGTGGTTGTGCCAAGATATCTAATTTATGATAGTAAAAAGAAGTTCTAAAATTTCACACTGCACTTGGCTGTGGCAAGCTATTCCGTCAATGGTAGCAAAACGAAGTGAAAAATTTGCACAATCCACGGTTACTGTAACACATCTTATTCACGGCAGCAAAAGACTTAATGTCCTTGCTGCATAATATCTTTCTGCCAACTACAAAGTTGCAAGGCACTTCAGAATTTTCATAATTCCTTCCAAATAGTTTAAGATACCTAATCAACATTCAAATATGCCATTAACATTTAACCTCCACATATATCAAACATTCAACAATTCCCAAAACCCGAAGACGATATTCATCCGATTACTCCAAACACCAGAGAACATTGAATACTCTCCACAAAATTCAATTTTCCCCGATATCCCCCAACCAATCCACGATATAGCGCCACGTCGAAAAATTTCGAATCATCGTGCTGGACGTCCCTGAAATTCGTAGGGACGGTTAAAGAGCGGCACCCTACTTTTCAGTTTCGCAAGCGTTACACCTTATCAATATTTAAAAAAGCCGCTTTCGCGATGTATTCGCCGCGGTGACAACCCCGTCGCTCCGTTGCACGAGCACTCCCTTGGGAATCTGCGGTATAATAACGTTGACACAGCCGACGTCGGAGCACTAAATAGGAACCTCCTGTTTCCTTTCCACCTCGCCCTATCCCGTGTGCCGGCTCTTAGCGTTTCGTATCCGCGCTTTCATACGTCTCTCCGTGGCCTCTTCAAGATAGCGCACCTAAATCCATCTGCGATGAAGAGGGCTGGTTTATATGCATACAACTATCTTCTTCGTGCAGGTGCATTATTACAATTCACCGCGGTATCCCTCGCTTTCTCTCTATGGAGGCCGCGTGCCGACCGAGGCTACTCGATCAACAAGAGGGATATCTGAGCCACTTGTCAAATCGATTAACTCCATAAAACCTAAAGCGGAGAAGCATGATGAAATGGTATACACTCCGTTTCAAAATTCCCTTCAAAATACAAATACAAATAAACGTGGGATTTAATATGAGTAAATGACTATTCACGGGAAAGAATAAAACAGTATATATGTGGGATTGGTTATATTAGATGTTAAAATATAGAGTAAAACTAAGTTTATTAACTAAAACTATATACTAAGTACTAATACAGAAATAAATATAATATAGAACTGCCTCGTATGATCGCTTATGAAGAACTAAACAGCATTCGCTCCGCTCACAATCTCTCACTCGTTCGTACTCATACATCCATGCACACATCCATACATACGCGCATGCATTCCTTAAAATAGGGACCGTAGGGCCTCCGCAGCACGCATCTTATAAACAGCCGCCTAGACTAAACAGTCTTTTAAAGTATGCGTTGCACGAAAGAATGTTATATACAAAAGTTACATGGTTTAACCCTTTGCGGACGAGAGGCGACTCTCGGTCGCCACGACGTTCGATACCCCACAAACCTCTGATAATTCAGAATGGACACCTTTTGATGAATCTGGGGAAATACCAGCCAGAATAAAAGTCACACCCGGCAATTTTCGACAGCCGCGACATGGAGCTTCAAAATCTACGTCCAATTCCGATGAAATTCGGCTAAATGGAAAGCTCCACGTGATTCTTATAGGTACAAAGAAGGGTTGTAAAGTTTGTTCTAGTCGAAACACACCAGGTGGAAGACATGAAACAACCTACTACTGCGATATATGTCCAGATAAGACAAGAATGCATCTTGGTCAATGTTTTATAAATTATCATACCAAACGAAACCACAGATCTTAATTTTTGTAAAATTATATTCATAAAGGTGTGAATATAGATAAACTATCGAAATATAACGTTTTTGTAATATAATTTATATGTAAGATCATTTAATTGTACCATGTAAGACACTCGACATATTTGCAAAAATCGCCTCGTCCTGCTACCTGACCCGGCTGAAAAAGTCGTCGTCCGCAAAGGGTTAAAAGGGTACACTATGTAGTGTGTTATTTTTTTTAAAGGTGGAGGCGTTTCGGAGATTTGAAGGTCAACTTTGTTTTTTTAAATGGAATGATATGTTTTTTTATTCATCATGAAATAGTACATTTCAAGAGGAGTTCAATGACCTATGACTCAAGTTCTTTCAAGGTCAAACTGGCTTGAATATTAAGTAACTATAATTCAAAATATGTCGTGTTTGGTATCATTTTAATCAGAAAAATCAGAAAAGGGTTAGGTCAGAAAAATCGGGAGGATCGGCCGTTTTCATTTTCGATTTTTTTTAAACCTTTGCTAACGTATTTGTGAGATTTTTCTAAAACGTAAACGTTTCGTTGCTCTAGTATGAAAAATCATGGTTTAGCTTAGCGATGGGCAATCTTTATTAGGAATGGGCCAGAAAAATGAATTTCGTGTATCAAGTCAACGCGAATACGGCGATACATGTTTTTTTATGGTAATGATAGTAGAAGAGGTGTAAGAGGAAGCTTTCTCTAATAAGTATGTTTTTTTATTAGCGAGAATCGTCGTTTGGCCAGAAGTGGTTTGCGATCGATTCATTGTAGATATTTGAATAAAATTTCGTATTTATGAAGGACCTTCAGTTTTCGAATCAGCGAAGCCGCGACATATATATTGCCAAGGAAAGTAGCTTATTTCTTCTGTTTATTAAAATTTTATATATTCCACTATGTTTACCGTGAAGCGGCGGAAACTGTTGCGTTTCTCGACAAGGTAGATCTCACAGGATTTATGTACTTCCTTCTCTTTCGTCCAAGCTGAAATATAGGACAAAAGAAATCCTGTATATTTAACTTCGCAGCACTTCTTCTCAAATTGTTACTATAGCGTAAATCCTGAAATTACGATTACAAAATTCTGGCCGCTACTTAGATAATTCAAGAAGTCACTGTTTTAAAATTCTTCGTCTCTGAAGAACTTCAATGTACGTCGAACGTTGGAAGTTTACACCCGCTGGAAAGTTCCATTACTCTTTAGCGTTTAATTAACGTCACTCTCAAAGCGTCGCGCGCGCTTCAGATTTTTAAGACGAACGACCATCCTCGCGCTCTTAAGAAAGCCCATCGCAGACTCAAACCGGCGCGCATTCTATGGGGTAGATTCTGGTTGTCAGGCGAGATCAGTCTTACGGGAAGAACAATGGAGGCGTCGTATGCATTGATGAAAGTCTTCCGTCAACCCTTTGTGGATTCAATGTAATTCCTGTGACGCCACCGATGACAACGACTACGCAGCGCCGACGGAGGGAAGGACAGAAAATTTTAGTGCGCGAGAGAGATGGAAGGATCTACAGATAGGTGGATAGACAGAGAGAGAGACACTGGAAATAGCAGGGATGGCCGTGAAAAAGAGAGAGAGATGAAGGGAAAGGTAGAAAGATATATAGAAAGTTTGATAGAGAAAGGGATACTGCCGGATATAGCAAGAAAAATAAAGATAGTGGCGAATATACAAACAGAGATAGAGAGACTTAGAAAGAGAGACGGAGATATATCGAGATATAGAAAGAATGATAGAGATAGAGCGAGATATAGAAAGGGAAAGTAATGACAGAATCTGTCAGAGATGGATAGATAGATAGATGAGTGGAGAGGGAGAGAAAGAGAGAGAGACTGCACGAGCAAGGGCTGAGAGTGGCCCTAGTGCTGTTTTGCAAGAGGGGGTAGCCCTTAATGGAAGAAATGTCGAGGCGTCGCGGATGAAGGCGCCTCCGTGCCGTTCTACCATCGGGCCTACAATTTACGACCATTTATTTAATTGGTTCGTCAAAGTCCCCGCGACTAATGCGTCGCGATGAAAAGGCATCGGCCCAGCACACCCCATCTTCGACGTTGTCGCCGTCGCAACGTCGGAGATTGTTAAGAAAAGGATGGACTTTTTAAGCCCGCCGTGGCAAAGTTCATTTTTCGACGAATTCAACACCGTCACTGTTACGGCTTATAGGAGAAACTGTCGCGAAGTATTTTTGTCATCTGTTACTTCAATATTGGGCTAAAAACACTCTTTAATTATATGACAGCGAAATGTGCTGGTGAAAGTGTACTTAATGCCAAGACACATTGAAATAGAGGTGCTGGACATTTTCGTGATCTAGTTTCAAGCAGTTTTTCGAACTGAGCAGAAGAAAACTTTAAAATATGAAGTGAAGAAAATATGTATGTTTTGAATTTAAAGAGTTGCATAAATACCTGTTAGTGGCATGGTACATTTCGAGGGGTACATGCATATGGAACGATCTTGGAAGTTATCAGAAAGTTTCGGACATTTGATAAGCTTCGGGTGGTCATCGAAGTAGCCAGAGGATTACCAATGTAAATGATTCTAGTGGCTTTTCGGCTGCTTGGTAATCTCTTGACTTACCTATCTGCATGAAAATGTAGAAGGCGATTATATCCGAACGCACCGCTACATGTTGCCAATTTACAAGTATTAACAAATACAATTTCTCAGTTTATAAATGTTTAACCTTCACTTTTATAACGCCGATGGATATCTTTTAATACAAAATCTATTGCCGTTTAACCGCATTACTGTTAGCACTTCAAATTCCACCTGTATTTTGCTAGTTCCATTGTGTCTACTGAAGTGAGACTTTTTCTATGAAAACTGTATCTTTATAGAGCAAAAATGTTGAAGGTAGCAATAGTTGGATATTAACCCTTTTAGTGCCGACTGGAAAAATTGATTAAATTAATAACAAATGCATTTCACTATTTGTTGAATATTGTATAAAAACATTTATCTAATATCGCTAAGAAAAATAGAAAGATCGGTTGTCTATTATAAACAGTAGTTACAAAGAAAAGGAATCGGCCTGCAGTCACAGTTAGATATCGAACGCTTAATATAAATCATAAATTGTGGACTTTCAATTGTTTGTAATAAAATTACTAATATCATATGACAAAACTAAATAATAATCCCATGATGCGCGTCGTTAGGAGTTTTGCTAACGACGATATATCGTCGTCCGGCACTAAAAGGGTTAAGGAGTACTTTACTTTTTTAATAGCAGCAGTTAAATATTGAATATATTAGCGAATTCGTGTGTTCTATTGTTTTAACCCTTACAACACTACTGGGATATTTTATATCCCAAACATTATCATATAATTTTCATGTTATTATTGTACAATTTATTTCCATATATTATTTTGTTTATATGACAATATTTACTGCGAGGATAAAAATATCCCAGCAGTAACATACTACTGGGATCTCCGCTATCCCAACAGAAAATCTGAAAACTCCTGAAATTAAAAAAATATATTTCATTCTCAGTCGTATTTTTATTCCATTTCCTGTGTCACAAAATATACACTGCTAAAAATTAGTCATTTTCTGAAGAAATAAAATTCAGTGTGGAAAGGGTTAAAGTCGTAAGAAATTTCATTGAACTGATTACCGCCGGTCACCGGTGACCCCCGTGGCATTCAGCGTGTTAATAGTTATAATTATTAGTAGCCAAAGCGTTAGTATAATTTATCGTTGACCTTAATAATTCTGAAGCCACGAAATTCCATGAAACTTCTTCAACCAGACAACCGAATGTCTCGTAATTCTTTTTCCGGAGTACAGGTGATATACAGTGTGTACGTTTCGAATGATAAGCATTGCAATTCTCGGGAGTAAGACAGTGCGTTGGTGGTCTGAACACTTGGCGTTTCCCTTACCTGTAAATCATGACAAAAGGGAATGGTCTTGTAAGAGAAACTGCTTCTTAGAGAAGTGTACATCATGTCCCTACAGAGATTTCACCCGCGTACGTTGATGTATACCTCTCCATTGCACTATTTGCGATTAACTTTCAATTTTTTATGTCCTGTAACACCCTACCGGAAACATCCCATTTGTATCGTTTAATGTCATACAATTTGGAGGAATGTCGATGTTAATTAGTGATTGATAAGTTATTTATATCCATTAACGTATCCGCCGCCTAAACATGTGTCACAATATTCGCAAAATATTAGGTTGGTGCATATGAAATGTCGGATTTTATGCTGCGAAATTAAAATGCCACAGTTTTTGCAAAATGGATGTTCATAAATCAAAATAATTTCCATCGACATCAATGCATTTCTGATAAAGATCCACAAGGGCTTTTATACGATTTTTAATAAAATCTGAGTTTTTAGAAACAATTCACCTTAACCTTCAATAAGTCACCTTCCTTATTGAATTTTTTTTTTCTGTAATAAACTGGTCTAAGTGTTTAAAAATGTGGTAATCCGTTAAAGGAAGATCAAGTGAATAAGGTGGGCACTGCAAATTTTCATATTTTAATTCACAAAGTTTTGTTGAGCTCACTTTTGACGGATTTGGTCTTCCGTTGTCTTGTAATAAAGTAGGTCCCTGCCGATTAATTGAAACCGAACGCAGTATTTTCAATTCTGCAAGCATTTGTTTCATTTTTTTACAGTATCTGTCAGTAGTATTTAATGGTTACATCGCCTTGGAAAAAAGGAAGTTCGGTTTTCCATGTATAGATTAGAACATCATTATGGCATACGGTTGTGATGTACCGCGAGGTGCATTTTGAAGATACTTATATCAGGAACGAAACTTTTTGAATCAACATTGCACGATTTTTTTACTAACAATTGCCACCCATATGCTCTGTTTCTGTTAAGGCTTGCAGCAGCGGCAGTATTACCAAGTTTAAATTCATATCAACTTACTCATCGTTCTTCACTAGCACTCACGTTGCACAAAAAGTATTTTTTTTTATAGAAAGTAGGACTCTTCCAAAAAAATACACTCAATATTGAGCGTATAGACCAAATAATCTGTTTCAACTATAAAATTATTCATTTTACTGCTACCGATTTACAAAATATGGCCAAAGTGTAGTGTATAGACCTAATCCGACATTTCATGTGTATCAACTTCATACTTCTTTCTCGCTGCTCCTGCAATATCCTGCACCTATTACACTGTAAAAATTCACGATCGTTCGTTAACTGTTCGAACTTTTCAAACTTCTATCTCTTGATTGCATTTGCAGATACAACTGAATCGTAGAAATTTGCCTTCCCAGCTATTAACTTCATTTACTCTCAAACTCTGCAAGTTATAATCGGTGCATAGCAAGTAGTTTCATCCGCAGTAAAGGAGGTCCAGACTGACCCATCCTGAGCTCGAAAAGAATGCCAAAGAAGCAACACGAGCCACGATTTCGAAGAGATTCGCAGAAGGCCGCTATGGAAGATGCCGAAGAGCGTTCGCGTTATCCGCGGTAATGCCCTGTTTTGTAATTATGCTTTTTTCGCTTTAATGACGAAAGAGAATATCCAGGCGTGAAATCGAGCTCTTACCGTCGTAAGTGGGGTACAGGATACTCGAGGAAGTACGCGTGTAACGTCGAAAGACGAGGCATTATGGATAGCTCATTTTCCACAAGGATTCCAGCACCTGGTCGAACCATTAAAAGCCGCCCCTTTTCTTCGTCGTCGTTAGCGTATCCTGTACGATGTCTCGTTCTCTCGTATTTTCCCTCTCTTTCGTACCCTCCCTCTCTCTCGATACTCCCCTGAACTTTCTCCCATAGTCCGGAAGGGCTTCTACGTACTCGCACGTTTATCGCAAAAGTGCATTCCCAGTCCTCCGAGTATCGTTCTCTCTAAAGTGCACATTGGGTGCATTGTAATAGGCAGTACTTTCATCATACTTTTCGATATTCGAGCATTCGCACTCTGAGATTTCTCGAGGTTCGGAGGTTCTTCGAGAGTACAGATAGTATGTTTTCCGATGATGAGATTGGTTAGTGTTTGTCGGGTGCGTTGGTGGATCGGATGTATGGAAATTGTGTTGTTCATCGATGGAAAATAGGATTTTATTTAGACTCTGATTGATACTAACTGTTAACTTTTGCGCAAATCGGAACTTTTTCAGTGGACATTGAAGCCAAAAGGTGAAAAGTAAAAATTTAATTATGTACACGGACCAGTTGTTGGATACTTTTAATGTTAGCCAAATTTAATTTGTCAAAGGTCCGATGTAAATTGCTAGAATACTAGCATTCTTGGTTCAATTTTATTTAATGGCATAACACCACGCTCATTACAAACATTTAATTATGGTACACTAACAATTTTAAATATATAGGTATCCAATGCACATTTAGATTCACATTATACTATATAAATATATAAAAAAAATATTTACGCCGAGAAAATAGAAAATTTGCAATATAATCTTTTACATGTTGCACGCGTATACACAGAAAATGTAACTACACCTAATTCTGTTTTTACACGATAGATACGTTCCCGCAGAGTACGAAATCAGCAAAACTAGTACAATAAACCCTGAGTTTTCACGTTAGGATCTGAAACATTTTATTTCATTAAAATTGCATATGCATCATAGAAAATAAATTATCGTTTGAAAAGGAAAAAATCATGTCCCTAATTCATGAACACAAAAATTAGGCAAAATAATATGAGTTACACGTAAAAAGATTTTGTTCGTTGTCACTTTCTGACAATAAACGCATGTGTTTGCGTAAGACAGAAATATTACTGCTATCGCTAGAAACGTCTTGGTTATCGTCTTCGTGCTCCATTGGGGAAATTCTTTCTGTAATCTCTTGAACAAAATCAGGATTAACCTCCAGTGGTAGCGATGTTTCAGTGGATTTAAGAACGAATTCAGCAATTAATCGTTGTGCTTGTGTTTTGGCTACAGTAAAGCAAAATTTTGCTCTTAGTATTTGGGTCGATCGTGTTAACCCCTTGCACTACGATTACTTTTGCGACTGTACGTGCAACAATTCAGAATTAAATTTCTAAAATGAAAATTTATCAGTGATTCCTGATACGTCTTACAATTTAACGCAATATCAATAACATAAATACTTTTGCTGTATTGTGTTCCACTGATATTTTCACTTTCATCATTTTTGGGAAGCTTCAAAATTTCCTATTCCATCTACCGCATCACGAGTGCCACTCGTTATTATAGGCCAAGGGGTTAAATCAAAGTAGTGCAAAAAGAGAATTCAACTATTTTTCTAATTCGTGTTAAATCAAAATCGTGTAAAAGAAGTTCGTGCAACAACAGAATTGGGTGTAATTGCAGCATTTCATGGAAAAAAAAGCTGCCAACCTATTATTTCGACGATTTTGGTAGATTCCGTTTAAAACCCAATGATCAACAATGTTAATCACGATGGACATGCCCGAAGTCCACGATTAACGATTTCCCATTTATTCGAACACCTTTATCGGAATCGTCGATTAAAGGCACTCCTGCGAAATCTGCATAATACAACCGCTGTTTCGCGCGTATTATCGTCGGCGTATTTATTTAGCGGTGGTAGATTGGTCGCTGAACCAAGAGCCACACGGTGGAAATTAAAAGGTACTATTAATACGAGCCTCACGCACCGGCTATTGGTCATCGGCACGCAGCCGGTGGTGACGTTCGCCTCTTTAATTATCCTCGATAAATCACCGCCCGCTCATACGCTTCTATTTTTCGTTGCCGCTAGTTTTCCCTGGTTTTTACAAATAAACCCATGAACTTTTCTTGTTTCATTTAGGTTGCCGTTACCATTCGATAAGTGTAAAATTACAGCTGTTATCATCTAATTCTACAGAAACATTTTAGCGTTTGTAATTAAGTGACAAGACAGAGGTGATAAGATTAATTGAATGAGAAGATAAGAAGAGTAAAGAAAAGGTGTCGTAAATCTTGCAGTAACTCTCCCTTCGATCCAGTGTCAATTTCACGAGTAATCCCAGTAATCGAAAGTCATGCTTCCCATTGTTAAATTCTTCAAGTTGCCAAACATTGCTCACATCTAACAATAAATATTTAAAAAAAAATTGAAACTATTAACTAACGAGTCTATTATTAGTCTATCATACCAACTATTGACTAACGAGTCCAGATAAGAATTTTTCAGTAATAATCCGCAGGCTACTGTTCCACGATAGGGACAAAAGTAAATCTACAAAAGCGCATTTAAATCTTAGGGCACCCGATGGACAGACAAAGCAAAACGTAAAGTCTGCACGGACGGGGGGATTTTTCGCGACGGCAAGCAGGGCGAGCATTTATTCGCGCGTAGGTCGACATCGAACGGACGCGTATTGTTGCGAAATCATCGACATTGTACGGAGGGGGGACTCGATTTATTTTGTCTATTCGGCGGAAAAGTGCTTTCATTTGCGAGGCAACTGTCAAAGCGATTCGCGCGAAGGGACGAGCGAGAATACAGAAACGGAGGAGGAGGTACGATCGGCCAGGAGAAAGAGATGAAAAGAGAGGCGTAGGGATAGAAGTCGAGAGAAAGAGAGGTAAACGCATTGTGTGCCTCTGACATTCGCTGTCACAAAAGCCGTTAATTCGACGATGCATCCGTCGAAGAGGACAATAGCTGGCTCTTGGTAAATAATGATTCCTTCGATTCGCAACACTCGTCGTCGTGTACTCTTTTATTCCTCTTCGGATGTTAACGACATCTCAGCGTTCGGATTTTGAATAATATTTGCCCGTGGAACCCTTAAGAGAAACAACTTTTCGTTATATTAGTGGATGCCGCCCTTTTCGGTGGATGCGAAGTGAAAATATAGGAGGTGCTTTCATTCTTGTCGGGATAAGCGAGTTAAATGGGAACGTGCCGAACGAAAAATACGAGGATAGCAATGTGAGGAATAGATGCGTTAGGACTGAACATTGTTTGGCGCAACTTGATATTTAGTGTTATTACATAAAAAGGAAATATAATCCATCTGCATTCAGAAGAAATTTGAGAAAAATTATTTTTAATCGTTACTTTATTAAAAAAGATTCATTGGGATTTTTATTAACACGTTCGCGGACGTGAATGCTATAACATCCATTTTCATCGTAATGTAGAATGACATGAATGTTATAGCATTCATGGAATGCCAAATGATAAAGTCAATTATAACTCATTTAATTCCATAGAACCTTAATTTTTTGTAATTATTATGCAGCTTAAAGTGGTGGCCAAGTGATTCACTAAGTATTTTCATGCTATTTTATTTTTTCTCTGTCTAGTTAGAAGTGTAAGTTAAAAGTGCAATACTTGACTGACTATTTATGCAGGTCACTGAAATTTTTACTGTCCGCGAACGCGTTAATTTTATTTCTATTCTCTATGACGACAACGAGAAAAATTGTTTTTGTTAATTAAAGTCATTGTATCTAATACTAAGTCCAATTTTTTAACTTGGTTGGGTGCTATGTATGAGAAAATTCCATTTAATTGGAAACATGTTAATGTATCGTCGGCGATTTTAAATTACAGTAAAACCTCGATAAATGCAGAGATTTCGGGGGAAAAGCAGTGCTCTTATCGTGCACCGGTGTCGAATCTGTGTTTATATTAGAGCTCGAGCGAACTTAGAATAAGACAGACAGTAGAAGATACAGAGAGAGCAAGCAAACAAAGTGAGCTGCCCGAAGGTATCGACGAGGCATTGCTAGTGCAACAATGAACTTGTTTATTTAGTAATTTTTCTCAATATAACTTTTCCAAATACATTTTTGAGATTCTTCTGATTAAAGTGACACCAAACACGATATAGTTTGAGTTATGTAAATAGTAAGTAAATTTATTAAATGTTAAGTAAATATAATTCAAACTATATCGTGTTTGGTATCATTTTAATCAGAAAAATCTCATAAATACGTTAGCAAAGGTTTACAAAAAATCGAAAATCAAACGGCCGACCCTCCAATTAGTATTGTCTCCCCGATACATTCGGGTGGTATCATGTTACACTGCTTCCTCGTCGAGCATCGAAGTTCGTCAAGGGGGAACCCCCTATGTGGAGGGGATAGTCATGATGCATTTATCGAGGGAAACTTCTGATGCCTTTATCGAAGTTTTACTGTATACTGCTTGGGTGCTATGATGACACTTGAGAATGTACTGTTGGCAAGAGAAAACAAGGTTGATGACTGTGATTCGGTTTATTTTACTGAGCTCCCTCTATTATATAGTGCCGGCGCCCGTTTAATTCTCACAGAAAAGTACCTAGAAAACAATATGCAAGCATTTAAATTACTAACTAAACATTCATTACTTAAATTACGTAGATGATACGTGACGAAGTAATTGTAAGTTTCCGCTTGTCTCCTAAAATCACCAACTACCTTCTTCTCGGCTGCTAACAAGGTCCACTTTAATGTAATTATAAAAACCGAGTATCAAAATTATAAAAACCGAGAATTAAATGTATTAAAACATTTGACTGATTTCCGATAAACCGTCGTGCTTTTTATTATTACACGAATATCGATGAAACTCCATCCGCCGGCAAATAGAATAAAAGGTCGGACGACCGTTAAGAGTAAATAATGGTACAAGAAATGAAAAACAATCGAGGAACCCTGTGAATAGTTCATGGCGACAAATCGTCGTGTCTTTCACGATTACACAACTCGACGGAAGAGCTTGTTGTTGCTTCGTCTGCGATAAAGTGAAAATCAAATTATCGCGGTAAGTAGAATTCCAAGGGGTCCCAGGAGGACGGATTTTGCATAATAAGGATTCCGCGCGTACTCTCGGCTCGACGATCGGCACGGTCCCCGAGGTAATTAGAAGAGAGAAATTCGGATTTTTTAGGTAAGATTGCAGGCCGTTGGACCGCGAGAAACGGTGCTGAGAGAACGTGATCCGAGTAGACGTCAGAGACGTCGAAGAATTTGAAATCGGATTAACCGAGAGCGATGGGACGCTCGATTTCGTCCCCGGCTGTTTCGTCCTTTTCATTTTTACTTCCTTTGGGAATGGACGAACAGGTATTTGCATTACAAATATACCTTTTCTCGGGTTTTCCGCGTTTCATTAAATTCGTTTCTTCCCCCTTCTTTTCTTCCTCCCCTTCCTTCGTCGTCCTTGTTTCTGCGGTGTTTCCGTCCAAGTTCTAAATACTTTTTGCATTCTCTCAAAGGGTTATATTAAAAATTGTAATCTCGCGCCGAGGGATTTTCCCTCACTGTGAACTTCGAACGCAGAAGTCGTTTTGGCGAGATCTTGAACGGAAATATCTATCGACGTTAATGTAATGGCATAAAAGCTAGTACAAGTGCCATATTGAGCGTGAAATAAGTAATTTCATGTCGATAAATTAGTATTGGAAGCGAGTGAACCTTATTCCTGTAATAGTAGAATTTATGGTGCAAACGAAGTCTACCGTATTTCCACCGTTCAAATTTTTATAACTCGATTTCCATCACTTTCTGTTTCTTTCTTTTAACAATTTTTCCCAAGTAACGTTCTCATTATAGTCAATAAATCAAGCAAGAAATATAAAAACAAGCTAACTTTAAACACTAACAAAATTCCAAACAGGATCCACACAATCTCATCACTTAACCCTTAGCGCTCCGTTGGCTCGTGTCCGGAGACATCGCTCATTTGATCAGTAATTCCGGTGGCTCCGCTGCGGAGCCAAAGGTTTTTAACATGATTACGTTTAAGATGCTGTGCCATTGTCGGCGTTAGCAATTGTTATCTGACGGTGAATTACAAAATTTAAAATTTATGTTTCATTCGTAAGGGGGATATGTAGATTTATAAAATAAATAAAACCAAAAACATTCACAAGCACGTGTAATTCCTTCCACTCCAAATAAGGCTTCTTCTTCTGAGGTTCTTCTGAACTCCGCTGCAAAAATACACCTGTGTTGCTGGTTGGCAGTGGTACAAAAACGCGCAGAGTGCTAAGGGTTAAAACTTCGAATCCCCAAAGCGAATCAACTTCAAATCCACTTGCTGCAACAAAACAAAATTTCCAACGCACACCACCTTCCAAGACACTCCACATTCTCAAATTTATCGTATCGACCCAATTACAAAATTACTCATCACGTCACAGACTTCTGCAATCGGTATATCGATAACGATAATCGAACGTACATCGTCCCTATCTACAACGGATGTCCGTTGTCGTAAATCTCCATCTGAAGTATATCAGGACATAGTCGCAATTCATTGGCCAATGATAATCGTGCACGTGCCGTGGAATCTGATATTTCGATGTCGTCCGTCAGTCGTGAATTTCTCTCGTGTATACGTCTGATCGAGATCCATGGCGGATCTTCTCGTTACCGAGACCTTGATAGTTATATCCTGACAAAATTGAGATACGACTGCTTTCCCTTCCGTGGCATCATCGTGTAACGCCATCGTGAATTATGGAGTTCGCGTGCGTCGAGGAGCCAGCCTCCGGCTGACCCGAGCAACTCCGCTTTTACCTACCCGAGAGATGTAGTTATGTGAGAAAATTATAGTCTCCTACCTGTGGCCACAGCGTGAGCCCGGTCTTACCGGTGCTTTATGAACGATCTGCCTGCTTCTACGCGGGCTTCGATGATCGACGATTGCCCGCGAACCGTAGATAACGTTTCCGGCTGTGCCGTAATTGTGAGAAAACTTCGAGTGTCGATACGGAGCCTGAGAGACGAAGGAGAGTAAGACTTCGCACGGACGGCGTTCAGGCTTAGTTATTGCGCGAGAAAGTAGATACAGCTTTCCGTCGTTTTACGCTGTTTCTCTTCATCACGCGGGGAAACGGGCTTCTTTTTGTTCCTTTGTATCTTTTAGGTTCAACTGTTGCGGTTATTTTACTTAGAATTTGCGGAGCTTTAGATGGGTTTCAAGTTACTGATGCTATGATATGTTAACACTTTACCGACCGGTAGCCTATAAATAGGCTTTTTGTCACCAACGCTTTTAGACTTTTAGTTTATTAATCGGTTCCCACGGCAATCAGTAATTTGTTATTTATTACTGTAGTGGAACTGTGTTAAGGAGTCGATGATAAGGAATTGTTATTTTCAAAGAGATCGTGATTTTCTGTAGGCATTTTAAGCTAAAATAAATCCTTTAACACTAGAACTACCGGCGTTAAATCTTTCATATTTCAAAATATTAAATAAGTACTTTGAAAAAGGAGGGACCAAGAGGCGGAAAAGCTAATCGATTCGATGAGTTATGTTTTTTAAGATTGACGCAGAATATTTATTCTAAGACTCTTCTATAAACTTGGAGAAATTTTGGAAAAAATTGTGTACCAGTCATTTTGACTGGTTTGGTAGTTCTAGTGTTAAAGTGGGTAGGATGCTCAAACAATGGCGGTCGGTAAAGTGTTAACGCTAGAAGTACCGAGGCAGTTAAAATGACTGGCTCCTAATTTTTAAGAAAAATTCTTCAAGTTTATAGAGGAGCCATACAATAGGGCTATCATTTAATACATCAATTTCTGAATCGATTATCTTTTTCCACTGTTAATTCTTCTCTCGCTAAAGTATTTATTTAACGTATTTAAGCATAATAGATTTGACTGTCGGTAGTTCTAGTGTTAAATGAAGCTTCAGGTAGAATTGTTTGGTGGCGACGGCGTTGCATCTATCACGGCTTCAGAAATGGGCTTTTAATTTGTTAATATAATTTGCATTAATATTAGATCCTTATTTGCTTCTCTCGTTAGGTATATGGAACAGATGCCTGTGCATTTTGATCGAAATGGGGTTGACTATCAAACCCTTTTTAATTAACGGGCTCGACACAAAATACTTTTTACCCGTTTGAAGTCCTATATCAAGTTACACTCGATACAGTTTTTTGCCATAGTTAGTTATATATCGATTTAACCTCTTGCTGTACGATTTCGTTTGTAACTAAATGCGCGATAACTCCGAATTAATTGCTGAAATAACTACCCCTGATTTCTGATATAGCGTGTAACTTAACCGCATAAAAATAATTTGATTGTACCGTGACCCACTGATATTTTTAATTTAATAATTTTTGGTAAACTTCAGAATTTCCTATTCCATTTACCGCGTCGCGAGTGTTACTCGTTATTGTGCAGCAAGGGGTTACTTTCGGCGTTAAAATTTGACAGAGATTTCGTATCAGCATTTAAATATGACTTAGTACCTTTAGTGACGGCTATTGTCCGATGAAAATGAGTAACAAAATCACGAAATTAATTTCACTTATCTCAAGAACAGCTTAAAAACAGAATTCGGACTGTAAAGAATTAGCAGCGTAAAAGGAATCGACATGAAAGGAATAATCCTCGCGAATTGAATGATTTATTTAACCTATATGTATTTAACCTATTGCCCTACAATGACGTGTGGCACTCGTGACGCGGTAAATGGAATAGGAAATTTTTAAGTTTTCAAAAACTATTCAATTGGAAATATCAGTGGGTGAGGAGACATTGAAATTAGTTCCGTACTTTAATATTGCGTTAAGTTGCACGGTATATCGGAAATCAGTGATATATTATTATTCCAACAATTAATTCTGAGTCACAAAAGAAACTGTAGGGTAAGGGGTTAATAACACTTCGATGTACAGTATTTGGACTATAATCTACGTTACGAATTTTGCTCGATATTTTTCATCTTATAATATCAGGCAAAATTACATTTACAATGAAAGAAAGAATTACTGGTTATCACGGTCGTACGGTAGAGATTTTGGACTCGAATGGATATTTGACAAGCCGCAGTTGCTTTGTCAAGGAAGATACAACTGTGTTTGAATCCCCGTAACACCTATTCTATCTATGGCTCTGATTCAAAACCAGAGCTTACCGTATGAATACATGCATTAAGGTGATCCTTGGGTTAGGAACGAAGTGGCATTGTACCTTCTATATATTCTGTCTGGAATTTCTTCAAGAAGTCCTCGGTGTGCCGTTAAATTTCCTCAAGATTCGAAGTCGTTTGCGGTTTCTCCTTTATAAGAGCCGTGTTATTTATATTTCCTCTTTTCTACTTACAGAATTATAATAATTAATATTATATAATGCAGTTAATAAAGGAATTTGTCACTGTGATTGAATAAGTTTGCTAGAACTCGGTAGCCGGAACTTACACTTAATGCGTTGAATGCCATGGGGGTCACTGGTGACCGGCGCTATTGAATTCAATGATATTTCATGATTTTTAAATTGTAATTTTTACGAATTTGTTAATTCAGTCAATATTTACGCGTCGGTCTCAAAAAGGTAAAGTCCTGCTGTGTATGTATCTATTTTTGTCTTTAACGTTTCTGCTTTGTAAAGATGTGATATTAATAGAAAAAGTTTCACTTCAATAGAAATGAAGAAACTAGCGAAATACCATGCCATTCAGCGCGTTAAATCATTAAAATACAAAAAAATCATTTGTATTTTCTCGACGGATATCCATAGCAATATTCTAAACCTAAAATAATTTTAACAAAATAGTTCTATCACCGGCGCTATTAAACACAATGAAATTTCATATGACTTTCAAATTATAATATTTACGAGTTTCTTAATTAAATCAATATTTACGCGTCGGCCTCAAAAAGGTAAAATCCTGCTGTGTCTATTTTTGTCTTTAACGTTTCTGCTTTGTAAAGATTTGA
Source organism: Cerceris ruficornis (assembly GCA_963989415.1). Lineage (NCBI taxonomy): Eukaryota > Metazoa > Arthropoda > Insecta > Hymenoptera > Crabronidae > Cerceris > Cerceris ruficornis. The sequence goes on along the minus strand of OZ022517.1, from coordinate 37,213,356 downwards.
TTTTAATAGAAAAAGTTTCACTTCAATAGAAATGAAGAAACTAGCGAATTACCATGTCATTCAACGTGTTAAATCATTAAAATAAAAAAAAAAGTCATTTGTATTTTCTCGACGGATATCCATAGCAATACTCTAAACCTAAAATAACTTTAACAAAATAGTTCTATCACCTCGAGTATTTTTGATTAATATTATACTACCTGTGTACCTAACAATGCAAATCTCATAGCAAAACACAATGCTTTCACTTTCTGGAAAGTGCAATAAATAAATTGAAAAACTGTACGTACAGTTTGTCAGCATTGTCCGACAAGAACTAATGCTAAACTAATTAACAGAAAATGTAAACACTCTTAACGAACATGCTACTGATGTAATTAACTCTCATGTTTCAAAGAAAGTACTCCATGCGCGAAGGCAGCGTTAACGTTGCATGAAATTTGACTTTATGCCCGTCCTCTCCTTGGAAGTTGCTCGAGGAATAATAAACAAATTTTAAAGTTGCAGTTTTTTACGCGCGGTTTCTACGGGTAGAAAACACCTGTGTCTTAATTAAAGTTGGCTGACTTCTGCCTCGTCGAGTCTTTCGCGCCACTCCTTGGGCTTCCTCCCCAGAGGTGCAATTTACTTTTACCCCTTGCCACCCTTTTATTCGACCCTACCATTCAAGTAGACCGCAGTATCTTCACGTCTGCCTTCTTGACATTCGGATTCTTCAATACGGTCGACATTGCTAATGTTCTCGTCTTACATCTAAAGGACGTTGAATTATGTGTTCATTCGAGGCAGACAAGCTTCTTTAGGAACGAGCCGAGCATTCTTGCGAATCTGGATGCTGTTGGATTAAATATTGCAAGAAATGTGTGGGTAATAAGATGGTATTGTTTTGTTGATTCTAGCTTTCAGACGATGTACGAAATGGAAAAGGAAAATCTTCTCTTCGTTACACTTGAAATTTTAATTGATTAATATTCAAGTTTAATTTCGCTCGTGAATTTTGTTCTCATAACTATTAGCTTGCAATTTGATGCTGATTGAATCTTAAGTCATAGCTATACTGATCTATTTTTTGCCCGCAAATTATCTGAGCTCGTGTGTCATTACCAGACTGCGGATTTTTATGCATTTCTGATAAATTTGACACTGATAAAATACACAAAAAGTATATAATATAAAAAAATATCTGAAATATCCAAGATATGGCATTCGGTGTAACATTTAGCAAGTGAAACAGACCTCTACATGGGTTCTTCTTTTTTACCTGAGGTTCTTAAAGCTGAAATTTGCAAAAATATCCACAGTGTAGTCAGTACTCTTCGTTAGTAGTAACCGAAGTATAAAGAAACATTTTGATTTCGGGAACAAATCAATCAGCAACTTTTTGATTTTGAGAACAAAAATCTCAAAACGCTTGAGTTCTTCGAATTACATTCATACTCAGGTTTTCACTCACTCCCTCACATTTCTCATAATACGTATCGTAAATACTGTTACGGCGAATTTTGCGGCGCGAAATAATAAAACAAGTAATTGTATATGAAAGTAGCGGGTCTGTTTGAACAAGTCTGGTCAATCAGACAGTTCACAAACAACTCTCTGGCATATTGTTATAAACATTCACAAGTCGGTCTTATCGCTCTAGCAATTAATAACATCTGGTGAGACAGTTTCGTTACTCATAATAATTCGTAAAAATACTTTTTAATGTATTAAAGAGCAATGTCATTTTCGTTCTATATTTCATGTTTAACAACTATAGTCACTTTGTCCAGAAGCCGCAATTTTAGATAGGTTCCGAAGTACCTAGGCTTTAGTACAGCGTATGTATATCACGTAGAACAAGTTAGGAGACCAAGCCTTTAACACCATAGTCACCATACTCCCATTTGTAGTCTGTACTTAATTATAGACTTAAAGTTGATAGTCGTGAATCTTGATGGATTCAAATCCTTCGAGCCGAATCTGACTCATTGAGTGCCAATCAAACAACGTCCAACATTTCAGACGAAGTTTAAAACCTTTTACCTCACTTAACTCATTTCCTTCCGTGATCCGCATTTCGGGTTTTAGGCATTTATCTTTTAAGTTTTTGCAGCATCCAATTTCGATATTTCATATATTTTTGAGATTAAATGTTTTCAAGACAGACAGCCGTAGATATACTCTTTAATAACATTTTTATGTAGTACTTTTATTTTCACGCTACAACATTGCTTCCACCAGGAAGAAAAAGGATCAAAACTTTTTCCGCAGGGAACGAATTAAATTCACGAAACATTTTCGACTCTGAAAGCTCTGATCTGATTTGAACTGCGGCTAAATATTTTGATAATTTATTCCATGAATGGAATAAATTATCTCTCTGCTCTGTTACACATTAACTCTTTGAGGCACGGCGGGATTAAAAGCGTCCCACCTCTTTGATGCATGAAGATGCACGGTGGGTCATTTTTGTCCCACCTCTAAAATTTATATTATCATATAACTTTGTTAATAAATATAAACCAACTTTATTCAATCAAAAAAAAAATTGTCTGTGCAACGTGGGTCATTTTATGTTCTGAATTCCCGTGCTTCAAAGAGTTAACAGAACAAAATCTTTTGTGATCAAGAAATCTGATTCATATTTTTTATGCAGCTTCTCTCGCTATTTTTCTTTAGAATGCTTGCATTCCGGCTTTCCAAAGGGAACATCTTCTTTAAGAATCCGTTCGGACTACGGCGGTAGTCTTCCTTGGTCTTTACTATGTAAAACAGCTTCTATTCCCTTTTGTCCATCGGTTGGGTCACCCTTAGGCGTTAAAGTTCTGACCGTTCATGCGAATCTTCTTATGGACTGCGAACGGACAACAGTTTGTCGTTTCTCGGTACGTTCGATATTTATGTAGTACCTAAAAAGGCATATTCCGAGATCCTTCAAAATCTTTCGAGATTTTCCTGCAGACCGACGGCGAATGTCTTTTCCCTGTACATCTGTATTCTCACTCGGTTTGGAATGCGCAACGAATTCAATAACAGAGATTTCATATCATGGAATGCGTACAAAACACATTTCGGTATTCGTAGAAATGACGTATATTGCAGATTTCAGTAGATAAAATGGTTATCGTCAATTGCATTAAATTCGAGTTGTCGGTGAAATTATGAAAGTTTGGAACGATATTTAATGTGATTGAACAGATTCAGCTCTGTAACACTGATTATCTTGAATATTTTCAAAGTAATCATATTAAATTTTCAAATGGATGATAACTTTGATTGACAATGTAATATTTTACTAAGTGGTACCAATGAAATTTCAGAGTTACATGTATGTAATTATGACCAGAGCAATTCTGAAATTAATAATTCAATGTCTTAAATATTTAAGGAATATAAAGCTGTAAATAATTCTGGGTGCAAATCCAAGAGATTTTTGTAAAAATTCACTACACATAAGCGGGAAATTCATAGAAACTCCAGAGAATTTCAAACCAATTATTGCAGAGCAGGAGTATCACTTCGGAGGTTCCGTTTAGTCAAATACTGACAATAAGATTATCCAACGATAAATTCTTGCCATGTTCATATACCATGCGTTTCTAATGCTTACAAACATTTAAAAAAAGCAAAGAAAATAAAAACATTAACGAAATGTTTTCGTTACCATTAACAAAACAATTCAACTGTCCCTGGAAACATAACTTCTCCCCGTGAAATAAAGTATAACATCACGGTTGCTTTAAGAATTTAATATTTACAGGAAAATACCATACATCCAATAGAAGCTGTTTTCACCTTCTAAATTTTGCTTCTAAATTTCTTTTAAATTCACCTTCTAAACTTTACTTCACCTGGATAACGTGATCACAATGATCGCATTAGCTCGAAATAAACTCCACGAAAGCACTAACAGAGCGATTTATCGGTTCTAAAACGATTCTGGGTGAGATCGTAATCATTTTTAAGACAGCTTCGTCCCTAAGCTTTTCCTCTGGCGACGTAATAAATGGTCGCTATAAACGTCTCGATGTCGTTGCGCCATGAAACCGTTTGACGGTCGACGCTCGGGGAGGGTGCACCATTAGCTTCCAGGTGTTGGATATCCCAGCAACGCCATCGTTCCCTCATACCAGGGCGATCATGCCCAAGATCATCCCCCGAATGGTAGTGTAAGTTTCGCTATCTCGTTGCCGGTATAAAGGAGAAGGGATGAAACAGCGGGAGAGTAAATAATCCTCTTCCATATAATCCCTCAAGTTCTTGGAAATCGCGGCTAATGGGGTTTCTAAACTTGCCTCGCAAATGCATTGTGACGGTCGCGGATCTGCTTTATTGTCGTTAAAGGTACATCAAACTGTTTGTCTGCTTTACATCGACGTTGAGAGAAATTAATCGGATCGTCGGATTGCGTTTGTTCGTTGGTTAATGACGTTGCTTCGTGAAAATTATACCACCTGTTAACTGCGAATTACGAAGCGATAACTTTTGTAGTCAGGTTGTAGTGTTTTCGAGAAGGTTGCGTTTGATATTTACCGTTTTTGAGGTGTATTATTATAGTGTTTCACATTTGGTTGCATAGGTTAGATATAGATAAATGTATTTGTATGTTAAAAGTTCCTTTTTTTGACTTTTTAAAATATTGCTGACTGTGAAAATTGCACATCTCAGGAGAACGTGTAGTAACATTCTTAAACTTTAACTCTTTGCAGGGCTACCGGCAATTAATTAAGATTAATTTATTACGATGCTCTATTGGAATATTTATTTACTCCTTGAGGACTGTAATAATTATAGATATTGTATAATGGGTGTGTGAAATATACGAAATGATTATTAAAACGCAAAAGCTGAAATTACATTAGCAGGAAATTAATTGTGACTGCAAAGGTTTAAGCATTTTTAAGAGGTACACTTTTTGCATGCAATTTTACTTATATTCTGTATAAATGTGAATTTTAGGTAGCTTACATTAAATCGATAGAATTTGATGGTACTTACTGAAATTATAGTATACCATTTTGAGTTCAACGTTAAGGTTACAAATTAAAGGAAGCATTATTTATTATGATTCGACGGCAACAGATATTATACTGAGCACGTTCAAATAGTTTTCCCGCACGACCTATCCCAGATAGAAATCGATATTTCAAAGTACCAAAGTACCTTGTACGTCTTCACGTTATGCGCCCGGAAGATTAAGAACGCTTCGTTGCGTATTACGAAACGCAGTATATAAATAAATCTTTGATCATAAGCATACGAGCGACATTGAAGTCTTTCGCTCGACAAATCCGGGCGAAAGTATGGAAGATTTGATTATCTTTACAATAGCAATTTATAATCATGAGTCATCGATAAGACCTGCAAGAACTTTCAGACTCAATTCTCAAATTAAATCAATCAAGACACAGCTTTATAACTTTCTACGTAAAAATCTATCCAACGATAAAATACAAGATGAAAAATAACACATAACATTTTCGAATCGATGGAAGAAATCAGTAAAATCAACATATGATTAATGAGCATATTCGCAGGTTCGTTCGTGCGCGTACTTTCTCGACGGTTGAACCATAGCCTCGCATCCGAAATGTTTGTAAACGCACTCCTCCAGCCTATAATTGCATTTTTCCTCGTGCGTCATTAAACGACAACGCTTCGGTTGCACTCTGCAGCCATATTCGTTCCATCTGCAGGGTACCTGCTCATTGGGATCGTAATCGGCGTCGAATTGAGGAGGAGAAGGAGGAGGCTCGTACGTATCCTCCTCACCTCCGTGATGGTACTTGCTGTAATTGCATTTCTGTTGATGTATGAACTTCCGTCTTCTCGGCATGTTCACCATGCATCCGTATCTTCTGTACTTGCATTCTACCAATTCCTCGGGATCACCGTAATTGTCGTCGGTGATGGTAACGTGGTCGAAACTCTCGGTGATGTGACCGATCGTCTCGAATTTTTTTTTGTAGATGCAGTAATTCTCGTGGATCGAAATTCTCCAGAGTGACGTTCTCACGTTGCATCCAACAGAGTGATAAGTGCATTCGACGAGATCCTCATGATTGTGCTTCAAATCGGTCGGAAGATGCTCGTCTTCCAAGTGTGGACGGAATTGACATCTAAAATTGTTTTTTTTTTGGATTAGCATACAGTTTATTTGGTTACTAGCATTGGTTTTTAATATAGTTAAATAGTTATTAATCATTCGACTGTTGTTAAAGATTGAATTTGATGTTTAGTGAACTTAAAGTAGTATGATATTTAATCGTTTTGTTATCGAGAGCGAGTAGAGTTAACAGTCTGAATACTATCTGCATAGAAATAGTGGTTGGTCGATCGGCAGAAATTTGCGTTCTGAGTTCTGGGGGGAAATAACTGCAGTTTACACAGAAAATGTGATTTTCCTTTTCATAGTCTCAGTTATCAGTTCACACCTAACCCAGATTTAATGTACTGAAATATTTCGCTCCAGGAGAGTTTCGCTTTATCTCTCTACAAAACAGTCAAATAACTCTTATCTCGAATTCTTCGAAGAACGTGATATCACCTCCATTAACTAATCAGCAATGATTTCAGATGAGATGTAACTTCAACTGACAATAAGAAATTTTCTTACAAAGACACATTATTTACATAAAAAGCAAATATCCAAATTAGCACACGAATCATATTCCTTTTTTCTCCCACAGTTTCTCCACCTCTCCCTTATTACCAACATCCCCTAACTCCGCAAAACATTAACGTAAAATACACCGCAGAAAATAATGTCCTATCCCCGAAACTGTACAAATATTTGAGCAAAGGATTAAACCTACGGATAATTCCACCCCTATTTACCTAGACTCGTGAATATCCTGCAAATGCTCCGGTACTTTTATCCAGCATCCCAGATGAGAGTACGAGCAAGACCTGAGTTCCTGATCTTCCGGAGGCGGGGGCGGAAACCAAGCTTGTCTTTCGTGTCTATAAAAATCGTTCATAGGCGGTGCACTAGGATACTGCGAATGATACTGCGGCGGAAGTGGATGGGGCATGAAGTGTGTGGTTGGAGGAGGATAGGGTGTATTCATCTGCGGTGGAATCTCCATGTCCAGTGGAGATTGGCAGACCGAACAGCTGTAGTAATAAGGCTTGCAACGGTAACAAACGGTGTGTCCGTTCGCGCAAGAATATCTTGGCGCTAGTTCCATCTCCATCAGACAAATGGGGCAGAGACCCTCTGTCTTGAATCTCTCAACGAGGTTCGGGTATAGGGCATCCATGATCTGTTAACAGAATTAATTTATTAGCCTTGTGTATTATCGTTGTCGTACCTCTCTTCTCTTGATACGAGGATATTATGGTCAGACGTACGTATGTTGACAAATAATTTTACCTATGTTGAACATGAATTTTATCTGTGGGATAAAAGTAGTGTTGATCTTATTTATTTTTAATTAATATGTGTAGTGACGGAAAATATCGGTAGTTCCGCTTTAACCTTTTAGGCACGACGCGAAACTATAGTGGCTTTTGCGAATATTATCTTTCAGGACGACGCGCCACTATAGTGCCTTTCGTGTATGTCATCTTTCAGAACGACGCGCCACTATAGTGGCTTTCGCGAATATCATGCTTTTGGACAGTGTTACACGTTTTTTGCTTTATTTCTCAATTGTTTCGCCTGAAACTCATTACCCATCGTACTGTAAAATCGCTAAAACCAAAAAAACTTTGCAAAATTGTGTAGTGTGCACAAAAAACGATATAAGGCGAAGATCGCGGTACCAATGCGATGACTGTGATGTGGAACTCTGCGTCGTTCCGCAGAGAAACTTATTACTAAAATGTAGCATATAATAATACTTAATTAATTAATAAAGTTTTTCGTTGTCGTTACATGCAAATGTATAAAGAAGTTATAATTTATTCATTTCGAACTCTATTCCCACGTAATGTCGTTGCGGAAATCGTCATGAACGGTTTTTGTGCCAGGCGCGCCGTTCCAAGTGTATCTACTCGCGGACGAGTGCGCCGTACCTAAAAGGTTAAGGATGACGAAGGGCTGCGAGGGCGAAAGCGGGGGTTGGGCCCTGCTCAGATCAGCAGGCATACCATTTTCTCCCTCAAGGCCCAAATATTCTAGAATTAGTGAGTGCGAATGCGAGGGCGGGTGCGAGATAGTGAATAGTTGTGTGAGAAGGATGAACGACTAGAATATAAGAAAGCGTAGATTAAGGGACAGGCACAGTTGTCAAGTGTTGTCCAGAGTTTAGTTGAGAGTTGTCCGGTGTTGTCCAGAGTAGCAGAGTGTTGTCAGAAGTGTTTTATTGAGTGTTGTCGAGAGTTGTAGTAGTTGAATTGTAGTTGTAATTAAGAGGAGTTTGAGTTGTTGTGTTGTCTTATTTTGTTAATTATTTGTAACCTCTTTAATACATTGTTATTTGTTATTTTGTTATCGAGTTGTGTCAGAAGTTTTACCAATCCCCTCTTTTCAAAATCCCCCCCTCTACATGAGTTTTTAATTTTAAAGTGTAAGAAAGCGTAGTTTAAGAGTTGTGTCCAGTGTTTTGTGCAGAGTTGTCTAGAGTGTGAGCAGAGTGTGAAGAGTTGTCCGGAGTCTGAGGAGTGCGTCGAAGAGTAGTAGAGTTGCAGTAGTTGTAGTTGTGTTGCGAGGAGTTTGAGTTGATCGTGTCGTATTGTTTGTTAATCAGTTGTAATTTTAGTAATACATTGTTATTTGTTATTTTTATTTGAGTTGTGACCGAAGAATTAATTCAATCTCCTCTTCTTAAAATTTCATCGCTCTACAAATGTATGTGGTTGGCGATGAGCTATTAATTGCTCTGGTATATGTTCAACGTTTTGTGTTGGGTGGAACGTTTTTGGAAATTAGATAACTTGTAATTTTATTGATATATTTTTAAAAGATGACTTGCATTATATATGTTAATGTGTTTCAGAAAGGTATCTAGAATTCTGTGCGCTACATTTTTAGAAATAGTAATGTAGCACAGCAATGATTGATTCAGTAATGAAAATTCAAGATCTCCCAGTTATTGCATTAATTAAAAGTACTATATATTGTTCGTTGCATATTTAATAATACAAATTCAACATGCGAAGGATTCATCCTCTGCAAATGGTTAATGAGTGTTTAGAAATTTAAACGATTAATAATATTACTGTCTTTTCTCTGATATTCCGCTATAACGTGAAGAATAATATCTGATAATGTAGCAATATACATAATGTTTGACTTTCTATATAATTATTCTTTACGAACAAATATAAATGTTGTTTTTTAAAGATGAGTAATACCCCAGTTCGATTAAATCAAATGGCGCGAGGCGTGTCGTAACTACGTCAGATAACAGATATTTAATCAGTTGGTCGGATAGTACATTGTTGATTACGTTTTTGACCTTTACTACCGTGATGCAGAAATATTGAATTTTAATTTACCATATGTTATCTAACATATTATGCGTCACCGGTCACCTGCATCCATATACACATCTATCGCTTTAGTTGACCTCAAAATCACATACAATTCCTTATCACCATACCATCATTACAATTATAAAATGTTACATCACCATACATCCATTAGCACCGTTAAAAAAAATATCCAATGAATTACCCACGTATCAGTCACAACAGTTCTCTCTCGCTCTTTCTCTCAGCCCCTGATACTTTCCCATATTATTAATTCTCAAACACTCCTTGTTTCTCAAAAATTCAGTCACAGAAGAAGCGAGAATAAAAACCAAAATAATATACGTAAGCGCACGTATTACAATCGATCGTGAGTTTACTCACCGTCGGTCGTTCTCGTGGTTGCAAAAGTGCGTCGAGCAAAACTGAAATTACAGGCAGGCGGAGAAAAGGGAGAGAAAAAAAATAGCCGTCGCGGCACGTACGGCTCGGCAACTACGAGCACCGTGTGTCATCGGCGAACTGTCAGCGTTCCCTTATTTGCCCAAGACCGATAGCGCGACTTTATCTGATAAAACGTTTCGCGGCCGATAGAGTGCCGTTTTCTTTCGCGTAGTACCAGACGAAAGTAGAGTTGGCCGTTTCGGATTCGTCGGGCGAGAAATACGTGAAACGAGGCCCACTCTTTCTCTATCCTCTCTCTCTTCTCTCATTCCTTCCCCCTCTCTCTCAAACCAACACACATATTCGGTGTTTCTCTCTCTGTCTGCAAGGGGAGCACCGTTTCCACTTCGTCGTTACATACGTATGCAACGCGCGTCGACGAAAGGCAAACGACGCGAGTATTTATTATGGCGCTTGTCCGTGAAAAATTGGAAATTCTACGCGGAGATTTTTCCTTTCCGCCGTCACACCCCGGCAGCCACTTGCGGACGGAATTAATTAACGATAATTTAGCTGCGACATGCGAGAACGAGTTTCGGGTTGGTGTCGGACCTTGCCAAGGACGATTGCTGCGTCGAATTGCAGGGAGAGTATGACGGATCTACGGTTTGAGCTGAGTTGCCCGAACGTTAGCCAGTGACAGTTAATTACGTGGGAAAAATTAATGCTCGTGCGAGACGACGAGGTTGCCGCGACCGGATTTTCGCGCGTCCGATGAGCGTCACTAGGAATTTTTGTATTTGAGGAACATTTTTGCGTGGATTTTTAGGAATGTTGTTAAGGGATGCTTTATGATAGCGTTATGAGTTGGGATTTTAAAATAATGTTATTTAGGAAATTTGAATTGGGTTAAGATGCTGGTAAAATGAAGTAGGTGTTTTTCAATTGAAAATACAATTTGATTATTTGAAATGAAATGTTATTGTTTCCGAACACCTCGATTCTCAGGAAATAAAGATCAAAAATTCGAGTGGGCGTGTACTTGATTGATAATGAAATATTATTTCTGTTTGTCTTTGTTTTTGATAAGCATTTTCATTGCAGTGAGCATTTACCGACAATACGTTTCATTATTTTAATAATTTCCTATGTCTTCGAATTTGTATTTAAAAACATCCATCGAATCGTCTCAAGAGCCAATAATATTTCGGTCGGCTGTTTTAATCATTTGCAGCAATTCTTTACTCGTAATTAACAAACATCAATGTTATATCCTGCCATACTACACGTATTAATTTATTTCAATACTCCAAAATCGAAATAATTATTTTATTATATCTAGATTTAAGTAATGTACGTACATTCGACAAATTCGTTAATTCATTTAGAAAACGATAGGAATTTTTAATAATACAATTTTATTCCATCTTTTTCGCTTGCATTGCCATATAAAATTACTTATTTCAACCCTGTCGACACCCTCGAGTTTATGGTACTCAAATTTTGTGGGTGCCCTTTAGTTATAAATATGCTTACGCGGCATGGGAATCATTAATAGTTCATTTCAATGTGATTTACTGAATAATAATGTACGGGCACAGAAGGTTACAATACAGTAATATTTAACGTAAAACATTAAAATAACGAATAAATCGGAAGGTAATTGCTTGGACAAATGAAAATGGAACACCCTATATATCCTCGTATATCTTCGTTGAATTAATGATCATTGCAACAGTTTCAACGATGAATCCCATTATTAATACGCATTGTCTGCAAACTAATGGCAGAATTGTATTTATTCTACAGAACGATCCATTCCACGTGAATTCTGTTCGCTCTAAACGATTTCATTTCAAACTCAATTTGGATTGGCTCGTTATCTGCGGAAGATTAATGTGATTTAGATACGAGGAGAAATTGATGAGTAAGTTTCTCTGTTGTATTCTTCCTCTGGAAAACTAATTACTGCTACAATGTATTGTAATACAACGATGATTTGCAATTTAATCGAACAGTATTTATTGCAATTTAATTTGGAATCTTGTAAAAAATACAAAATTTCAAGTTTTATATAAGTAACAGGGGAAGTGAATTATCGGTAGACGTTTCATTTAGGAAAAATTAAGTTTAAACAGTATTTATAGAATTTTACAATATTTACACTTATTGCGAGTCATAACTAGAAACAAATTATATTTCTCAAATAATTTATTAATCCAGTAGACTAGTCCATTCAGGGGATAATGGATAATTCTCTTAAATTGACGATCATGCTTATAATAATTAAACGTTGTTGCGAAGTATTTCACAGATCAATATTATGTAGCGAGTAAAGTCAATAATTGACAGCAATATTGTTCCCTGTTGTAATAATTACTAGCTAGTTAAAAAAAACCATATGTTTAAAAGTCCCATCAGCAGAATACAATTGTACATAATGCAATGGAAGTTTTAAATACTTTTTTTTAGAAGTTCAGAGAGAAACTTATACAATATTCTTATATAAATATTTTAAAAATTAGTTAGTTACTCTAGATGCAGAGTAATTCATTTGTAATTTCCAGCTTCATGCAAATATCCACCTTCGTGTTTCTCATCAAATAATTCCTTCCATCATTTACACCATTACTTATTTCAAATACTGCATTTTAAACACACATTAATCGATTTAACACGGTGCAGCGAGTTTTGCACGAATGTGTACGCGTGTTAAATACAAAGCTAACGTCACACGAAACGCCATACTTTATATTGGTATCCTCTAATTTGAATTCCTGCATCGGATATCGACCGGTCAGTTTCGATTGATAATCATTCGACATTGTGCAGCCAGTGTCCAATTCCCTTTCGGTCCCACAAAATGAAAAGCTCGAGAGAAAATGCATTCGTGTGACATTTGGGGAATATAGAATTGCAGGTAGATTTTAATTCCGACGGTTCAGATATTTGTAATTTGCGAGTTTAAGCGCTTAGTTAAAAAATAGAATGAACGATACGTTACAGCTCGAATTTTCATTACAATGGAACGGAAAATGGATAATTAAAGTTTCAGGTCTGATTGTCGTCTATTAGGTACTGATTTTAATATTGTACGAGGGTTTTAGAAATTATAGTAAACTAAAAACACTGCTTTCATGTGTTGAATATAGTTCATTCTCCGCTATATATCTCGATTGATTATATTATGAAGAAAAATAAGTAAATTCTTTATTGTGTCTGGAGAGCTATCTCTGCCAAATTTTTATAACAATAATTTAAAAATCTTCGACAGCTCCCTTTGCAGATGTACAACATATGGCAAGCTACTTAGGACCACAACATCGCATCCTTCATAAGTTTCCCATTTCCTCTAAACTCCCCCGTCACAGCTGTTTATAAAATTCCTAATAATAACTCATCCGAAATTCAAACACAAAATAAATCATACAAATAACAAAAAGGAACAGTTAACACCTTGCGGTAATGTGACGAGTCTAACTCGTCATTGATTTTTCATGCCATATCGTGCAGTGACGAGCTACACTCGTCATATAATTAAAGTTACTGTTGAATAAAATAAAAATTAATTTAGTTATCGATATTGTGAGGAAGTCAGTATATAGAGCTTAGCGTGAGAAGATAAATAAATTATACGCTTCTTTATTAAACAGGTAAAAACGTATTTAAATATATTTGATGATTAACTCTTTGCCCTATAACAACGAGTGACACTCGTGATGCGGTTGATGAAACAAGAAATTTTGAAGCTTCTCAAAAATTATCAAACTGAAAAAATTAGTGGAACACGAGACGATAATATTATTCCTACATTATTAATATTGCGTTAAATTCGAAAATATATCAGAAATCACTGACATATTTTTATTTTAGCAATTTAATTTTCAATTATTGCGGAGGCAGTCACAAAAGAAATCGTAGGACAAGGGGTTAACATAAGAAAACATGGAATAGAAGAATTATTGGTCGTTATAACAAAAACATCACAGACAAACCCTACTATTTACAATATTCCAATGCCTTGCTTCTTTTGTTCTTTCGCGCCAGATTCAACTCTCCAGCATATTCCATAGTTTACAATATGTATGAATTATGAAATGAAACATGTTTTTTTAACCTTTTGCCCTACAACAGCGAGTGACACTCGTGATGCGGTGGGTGTAACAGGAAATTTTAAAGCTTTTCAAAAATGATCAAATTGAATATATCAGTGGAACACGATACGATGATATTATTTCTATGTTATTAACACTTTACCGACCGGTAGCCTATTAATAGGCTTTTTGTCACCAACGCTTAGACTTTTAGTTTATTAATCGGTTCCCACGGTAATCACTAATTTGTTATTTATTATTGTAGTGGAACTGTGTTAAGGAGTCGATGAGAACCATTTGTAATTTTCAAAGAGATTGTAATTTTTTTCAGGCAATCTAAGCCGCAACAAATCCTTTAAAGTGGGTAGAATGCTCAAACAATAGCGGTCTGTAAAGTGTTAATATTGCGTGGAATTCTAAAATATATCAAGAATCACTAACATATTTTTATCTTAGTAATTTAACATTCAAGTATTGCGCAGGCAGTCACAAAAGAAATTGTAGGACAAGTGGTTAAATAAAAATTGAATTGTTATTTCATGCACAATTATTCATGATTAAATCGTGTCAAAAGGGATTAAGAATTCATACATATTTCAAAGGAGAAATTCGTAACTGAAGAAAGCCGTTCTCCATAAACACGTTCATTCTCAAGACAAATCCGTGATCCTAATGAAACTTCGGCTACCACCCTTCCCAGTAACAACGCTCACGCATGCGAGGCACGAAACCAAATACGTTCGTATGACATTCTACACCCGGTCTCATAACGACCATCCCTCATTTGAATCCCTACGCGAGCGTCACATCAAAGATATCCGAGTAGGTCTGACCAACGCGCGGGGCTAATACCCACTGACCATAAGTCACTTATGTAAATCCGCGAGATGGAAACACGCGTCGGTTTTCGGCGTTGCACGATGTCTGCGAGGATACAAATTGAATTTAATATTCAACGTTTTCTCGACCCGCTGTCACCGCGAGGCCAACGAAGGTAGTTTTTGAAAGTTCCGCTTTTATGACACTCTTTCGACTCGATTATCGTCATCTGAAAGTTATCGTGCAATAACAAGTGGACAGTGGACTGCAGTAGAGTATGCTTGGATGTTACGGCGAGCTGCAGTAGCTGGTGTTAATGCACGTAGAGGAGAAATTGTGCCAAGCAAGTGTCATTATGTTGGAGCTTTTATAGAGAGAGAGGAGGATAATTGAATTTAGAGGCTTTTAAAATATTTGTGTCGGATATTTTGCGCTGTGCTGAAAGTGTTATGTTTAAGTTTGTAGTTGGGTGGATGTATTCTCAGTATACACTTCTTGCTTAATTAATATTTTAACGGCCTTTAGCCGATTAATTGTATTTTCAAAGGGTAATGGTCATAGACTGATAGCCTATTAATCGCTTGCTAGATGATAATAAAATAACAGTACACTGTTTTGAAACAACTGAAATCAAATTGAGATAATGAGTACTGCTTCACATTTTAATTTTGAAGTCGAACAGCTCTACAAGCAAATACAGTGGCTCTTATTAATATTCGGACACCAGAGTGTTCTATCCATTATTACTCTCTATATTTAACCAGAATTAAATTAACAGATTTAAATAAATAAAATTTATGTTTTCATTGAAAAGAGACTACAGTTTATCATAATAAAAAACAAAAAATCTGCTAATTTAATTGTGGTTAAATATAGAGAGTAATAATGGATAGAACACTCTGGTGTCCGAATATTAATAAGAGCCACTGTACACTTTTGCAGAATATCCTAAAAAGGGAACGGTAGATGAAGTATTAATAAGGGACATGCGTTTCAGACAACTCACAATCAGACGTGCGTCTGCACGATGCAGTCTTATGCTACTGACTTGCCAATTTTTGCACCGAGTATGCGATTCGCTGTTTTTTTCTTTACGTCGATTCTTTGATATACGACGAATGCTTTTTCCCTCACCTTTTTTTCGAGTGAGCTCTAAAAGCGACTGCTTCACATACTTTTTACCCAGAGGACTGTAATAACATCAGAGATAGAATTTTTGACTTGCAAATAATAACACCAAGTTTGAGTTTCCTCGTCGTCACTTTTGCTCAATTTTTCATACGCGATATATGTTCGTAGGAGCGACAGCAGAAAAGTCATCGTAAAATCGTTGACAATTGGTGACATATAATACTTTAATCTTCAAATAGCGACAATATAAAAGTAAATAGACAGCATTATTCATTTACGTTGTAATCTTTTTGCATCATTTTCCTTTTGTAATCATTTTCCTAGTGAATCGAACTACTATCAAATGACAATCGAATTTAAACTTAACGCAGTATAATTTCTAAGTCCACTAACAATAAGTGTTCCACCTTTCCAACATGCATGAAATTAATAAATACGATACAAGCATGCATATATCGAATAGTATCGTGTCAAATTGCGCAACACATTATTCCCGTTCTTTTACGAGTTTAACCGAATAAGTACGTCCAAAAGGTACCTGAAACCGACTATATTCAATCTTAAACGTGCTGGCCAACGGGAGAGCAAGACTGTCCGAAAGCCTTGGGACCATTATCTAAATTTTCCCTCCGCAAACAAACCCAGGCTCTCGATCCTTTATTCGTTTCACCCCGCCGCGTCTTGGCATAATAATTTGCGGCATCTTATTTTTCAACTCATTGTCCCGCGCTTTAATAGGTCAATGAAAGCAACGTATGGGAGAGGCATTGAAGTCCTTTACAAAACAGCTTAATGAGAGATCCTCTTTGCTTTCTTCTCATTGAATTCGGCTCGGGAAGTCAATAGGGGAAAGGGAGATAAAAGAAAAGAAGAGGAAGCGCCGCGAAATCGCGGTTGTGAGAAATACGAGGTAACGAAATAAGCTTGCAATCGGAGCTCTTCGACATCGGGGCCCCCGAATCTCGAATCTCTCGTTGGGTAGATGCCAATTTATTTGCAACCGGTGTTCCCTTCGTCTTCTCGTAAACTTTTGTCGGCAAATTTCTCTCTTGGTCTGTGAGAAAACCTCTTTCATACTTCCTGTTACTTGTTATCTGTGTCTTTCTTTTCTACTTCCTCCATCTTTATGCCTTTTTCTCTGTCTTTTTGTGTTTTTTTTATATCTGTCTGATTGATCTTTCCTAATTTTTCCCTCTCTCCTTACTTCTTCCAGTCTCCTTTAATTTTTTGAAAATCTTTATCCTACAATCCATCCACCCCTGTGTCTTTCTCTTCGTCCTGTACACTGCCGGCCGTAAGTATTAGGACACCTACTTCGGATGGAATTAATGTGAACATAAATCTTCGCACATTTTTGTATGATTTTAACTAATTTTGTTTTATTTATATATTATGTACTAGATATTTCAAGGCAAACATAAATCAAGTGCTATAACAGGTTTATAATGCAAAAAATAAAATAACATTACATTTTGTTTTCATCGATATAACCACGTCTTTTCTTCATGGCGGCTTTCACGAGTTTTTGGCATTCTGGCCGTTAATTGTTTAAGGGTGTCTGTTTAAACTCCATTCCGAACAGTTTTTTTAAAGATTTTTATGAACATTTGTATACATTTACGGAGGATCTGATACGAGAAGCGACACGCAGCAGAACCTGAAAGTTGCTCGGTAAAAATATAATACAGACTGTTATCAAAAAACCAGTAATAAATTTATAAATTAACCAAGGTTGTCGTAAATATGTATAGTTGAGAATATGTTTTAATAAAAACCTGAAGATAGGATCAGTGAAAATGTTCACTCCACAATCAATTTCCGATTTCGTGCATACGTAGCAGGTGTCGTAATACTTTTGGCCGGCAGTGTATTCTCTTTATTTTTACGTCTATGTTGTGTTGCTCTGTTTATCTTTTCTTTATTATCATTTCATTTCTTTCTCTCCTCTTCACATACGAGCGTTTGACACCAAGGTATTGTATACCTTTCATTTATACTAGCCTACGTTTACGACGAACCTAACTCCGACGGATTATTGACAAGTGGTTAGTTCTTGACAACGAAGACGAGGAAGACAGGCGGGGAGAAAACGGAACCAATCTCCCTCGGAGAAATTTCGAAGCAGACAATTGTTTTGTCCTGTCCTTTCTTCGTCACACCGTCGGTATGCTGCAATGTATCGACCGATCTCGACAAATACGTTACGTAAGCTCTCGTGAAAAAACGTAAACATACAAATTGCGCAAGACATTTGTGTTACGCCAGCAGACCGAAGTAAACTCCTTCAAACCTTTAGTCATCCTGTTGACGTAACACGCGGCGTTCAAACTCTACAAAACTTTCCAACCCAAAAGAGAATTCCCATGGACGTAACACAGAAAGTCGAACAAAGGTAGCGATAGTTATTGACATTTTCTCCTTTAATATGAAAATGCGGTTGTTATTCGTCTATCGAACGATCAAAGACGCGAAGATAACGTCGAACGTGACCACCTTAGAAGATTTTCCATGCAAGATTAAACTCGACTTTGCATCGTAAGCGTATCGAAGTAGTTGATATCTTAATTACTAAAATTATCCACGAAAATTCCACATTCCGTCCTTGATCCGTATCATTTGGCAAGGACATTTTTCTTTCCCAAACTGGAAGGGAAACTATTACATATTCATTAGAGTATTCATTCCTGATCACGTTTCTATTAATATTAGATGCAATATATAATAACAATAAAACCAGCAAGACGGTCAAAATGACCGGTACCAAATTTTTTCTAAGAATTTCCCAAATCGATAGGCGATCGATACAGTAAATATCCCACTACTATCTTATAAAACCTAAATTATTTAATTAATCACCTTTTTCACTTCTTGATTTCTCTTTTGCCAAACTACTTATTCAGCGTATTTAACACTTTGCGGACGGAAACTTGATCTAATATTGAGAAATCATTCATTTGGAGGTCAAATACCACCTTTTTATCAGAAAGTCAGGGTGGTAATGTACAGAAGTTATTGTAGGATTGCGAGATTCGCGGAAACAAATGCGAAATGACAGAGAGAGAGAGAGAGAATGCGTGCTTCCGATCCTGTGCTAATGCATTCTGCTAGTGAATTTTGTCCTCACGAACAGCGAACAGCGTATTTTTATCAGCGACAGTGTAGAGCGATAAATGTGAATTTCTTTGTGTTATGTTTCTATTTCCTTTTTCTGTAATAAATAATAATTCTACACTATAAATTACTATTTGCGTTATCATATTTCTGCGGTTATGCTTCAATTTTCCAATTTCAACCGTGTATATATGCGCCGTCCTCAAAGGGTTAAATATATCACATTTAATGCCAGTAGTTCCAGCGTTAAATCTGTTATTTTTGGACATATTAAATATTACTTTAAAACAAGGCAATAAAGAGTTGAAACATTTGATCAGTTCAGTCACTCACGTTTTGTCATTCGGACCTGGGGTATTCACTGCACTGACTTCCTGTTTGAAGAATCTTTATAGAATAAATTAGGAACTTGTCATTTTGACTGCCTCGATAGTTCAGCTGCTGAAGGTGCGAATATAATTTATCGGCGCGTTATCTGCTATATCCGAAATTGCACACCCGTATCAGCTGGGTGGAGAATTCGGTCGAATACTCGTTCGTTTTGGATCGACGAAGGGTGAAGAGGAGAGCCAAGGAAGCTTAATCTGCCGACTGGCTCCGTGATTGATTCGAACATATTCGCAGCTTATTCTTACAGGGTATAATCGATCTTCCCGCTGTTCAGCCCCTCTCATTGTAAGGAAATAATCAATTGCCACGTTTATTTTTACCTAGCTTTACTTCTACTAACTTTTTGTAATCGAACGATCGACAGGTTTTAATTTACGAAATTCAACGACGTGTTGGCTTAAGAAGTTATGGTATCACTCAACATGGTGTTGAGGATTCGAGGGAAGTTTAAACTATTGTAATAATGTTTATCTTTATTCTTCTTGCTATGGCGACACACTGCGGAAATCTGACTTGAAATGAAGTTATCGGATGCGGTTTCCGGTATTTGAATCGCGCTCGCATTGTTGGGAAAATATTACAAAAGTTATTCTGAAAATTTCCTTAATGCAAGGCTTGATGAAAGGAATTTCATTTTGATACTCTGATAAAATAAATTCGATTGTGTTTACGTGGCTACTTCCACTTATGCAAGTTCATTTATTAGCGATCTTGAATATTACAGTATTTTCAAACATATTACGAAGGAAAAGAATTTCAGGCTATGAAAATGCTGAAAGTTTCGTTGGAAATTTTCTTACTATATTATAGCAAAGAGTCTGTTAAAGATAATTAAAATGTACCGCGATAATATTAAATCCCAGCATATTTACAAACTTGGTTGTAATCATGCAAATTAATTTATGACCGTTCATTAAACATTTCTTATTAATGTACTTTATCAATTTTGTAATATCAAACTGTGTTATCAATATATTTCGATTTTTCCGCAGCTAGCAAACAACATGCCAGTTATGAAAGTGCTATTCAATTTATTCTTGAATTTTTTTCTGTAAAATTTGTAAAACGATAGAAAATTTCTGAAGCAATTATAAAATAAATTCCATTACATTTAAACAAATTAATTCGAGGCCGTTCTTAAGCGTTACAGTTTTCCAACATTTACCTATCACGCGGAAAAAAATTTATGGCGCCTGCTCCGCAAGTATTAAGAATCGTGCTCTTGCAATTTTTTACAACAAAACTCGTTAAAAATGCATCAGCTCGTGCATCATGATAAAGCAAATCCCATACATTCATGCGAACTAATCTTCAAGTGTTCTTGAGCATTTCAATTTTTCAGCATCTATTACACAGGCAATGAAATGCCTGCTACGGAAGTGGAAAGAAAACTATTCTTAAAACTTTTTTTACTCCACGTTGAAACTAAATCGTCTTAAAATAATTGTCATTACAGTCACGAGTCCACTTAAATTTATGAAAATTAATTTTCAAGAGTAACTCAATATTTGCTATTCATACATATTATTAATATTACAATTGCAGAGTAAACGTAATATTATTAAATTGATATGCACAATACAATTCCAGGAGACGTTCATATCTTGCTATTATCTACAGACAGCCCCTACTGGCTTCTCACACATGTATTTCATGCCTTCTCTCTATAAGCAACCGCGTTCTACAATCATTAAGATTTCTTCTCACTTCCCTTCCACAATATTATCATATATTAATCATTATCTAAAATTTTTAAATACCCATCGCTCCTAAAAAGAAACGTAGCTCACAAACCTATTTCGAAGTCTATTCTTCAAATACACTCAATTCTGTTTTTACACGAACTTCTTTTACACGATTTTCATTTAACACGAATTAGAAAAAAAAAATTAATTCGCTTTTTACACGGCTTATTTTGATTTAACACGATCGACCCAAATTCTGAGAACAAAATTTTGCTTTACTGTGGCCTAGCCAAAACACAAAAACAGCGATTAATTACTGAATTCGTTCTTAAATCTACTGAAACATCGGGACTACAGGAGGCTAGTCTTAATTTTGTTCAAGAGATTACAGAAAAAATGTCACCAATGGAGCACGAAGACGATAACCAAGACGTTTCTAGTGATAGCAGTAATATTGCAGTCTTACGCAAACGTATGCGTTTATTGTCGGAAAGTGACAACAAATAAAATCTTTTTATGTGTAACCCATATTATTTTGCCTAATTTTTGTATTCATGAATTAGTGACATGTTTTTTTCCTTTTCAAATGATAATTTACTTTCTATGATACATGTGCAATCTTTACGAAACAATATTTTTAAGATCCTCACATGAAAACTCATGGTTTATTGTATTACTTTTGCTGATTTCTTATGACTGGAATCAATCTTCTATTTTTCCATAGATGCAGTATATTTTTTTACACAATTTTTTTTACACATATTCTTCGGGAATGTATCTATCGTGTAAAAACAGAATTAAGTGCACCACAAAATTCTTTAAAAATAAACAAATTTCTATATCTCACTGTAAGAAATCCTATAAGATTCATGGAGACTAATTTCCAAGCGTTCTCGAGTATCACAATTTTACAGCGTCTATCACGCGGCTGAAGAATGAGCATGCAACAATGAAAGTCTCCTTCGTTCCGACGTCGAAAAAGCTCGCTGACGACGTTCATAGTCGAAACAATTCCCTCGTCGATGGAAAGCTTTTCCGGCGGGCGGGGCTTGCGAGTGTGCGGTCGTTCGAAGGGAGCGCGGGCCCTGCAATATGTCGCATAATTCGACCATTTCTCATACCATTCCTCCGTGCACCGCTTCGAAGGGAACAAACTTCGAACATGTGTACACACGCGTGTACGCGCTTTGCTGTTTCATAAATAGGAGAAGTAGGTGGGCTGCGTTCGTTCGCTTTCAAAGACCAAAGTCCCGATATGCAAACTGATCCAGGAAATATCGGGATTGGCCAGGATTTCGTCCTGTCGGGGGATCGTCGAGACCGGTGGAAGTTCTCGTACGAGTACGGTGGTTGTTTCTTTTTGCGTATTGGAATAGGCACGCATGAATTCACGTTCCTTTCTATGGGACTTCTAAAATACCGGCTGTGTTTTTAGGGGAACGTTTTAACGTTTCGTCGATCCGACTCAGACGTACGATTGTTTTTATGGGATTGTTGATTCCGTTTGCCTATTACACCTGACTTTCATACCGTATCACTTTGCGGTAGTTTTGGATAATAGCAGTTTACGGCATGGGGGATAACGTAGCGCAAAAAGGACGCTAGACTTTGGTTAGACTTAGAAATTATTATGAATTTTCATATGTACACTAATTCTGTTTTTACACGGTAGATGCGTTCCAGACAAAACCGTGTAAAAAAAGACAAGAAGTACATACATAGAAAAAAGGGGAATAATTCCATATCCTTCAACCCTGTAAAAAATAGTTAAAATAAATTTATTAAAAAATTTATTTTTAGAATATTTAAAATTTTTTAATCGTGCTAAATCGAACGAAATCGTGTAAAAACGGAATCATTTTTTTTTCAATGGCAGTGTTAAATCAAAACCGTGTACAAAAAGATCGTGTAAAAACAGAATTGGGTGTACATGATTTTTCTAGTATTAATTCGTTTTTTAATTAAATTCTTCAGTGGAGTAATGTAAGATAAAGCAAACAGTTTTAAAAAATATGTTGCATTCGCGGTTGTATTTTTAGCAAGGACAATTAAAAACATACATTATTACAAAATATATAAATATTATATTTATAATATCCTAAAACAACATATTTCATTAAAATATTCCGCAAGCACCGCACAACATTATAAAGCATAGTCTCACTTTTAGACCCTGAGCACCTTCTCACCTCCCTTTATTCCTTGACGATCTGAAATATGTAAAATTATTCGTCCCGATTCCGCACGTAACACGATTTCTTTCTCCATATTCCCGATTCATCCCCCTCATTCCTCCTTGATTCCTTTTCCGGTCTCGCGGATCAATCGCAGCACGTCCATGTCGTCGATCCACCTTCTCGTGTTTACCTTAGCCGTATAAAAAACATATCTATAAGCAAGATACAGGTCGTAAGGAGTTTTTCACGGGAAGACAATATTATCCTGGACGTGAGTACAAAGGACTCCTTTGTAGAATCCAAGGTGAAATTGCCGCTGAAAAAAGCGTGTCGAGTGCTTCTGAGCTACGGCATAGAGAAGCCGGAGAAAGGAGCGGTGGAAAGGAAGTAATTTTCCGGAAAACTTTCCACCTTTCCAGGTCGAGCGTTGGTAATTTGAAAGCGACGAAACTGTTGACCCCGCGTATCGCCTGCAAAGACGAACGTCACGGACTCCTTTCGTTGCCATTACAAAGCTCGGTTTCCTCGGCTGCAAAAATATCCGCGTGTACAACAAGATTTTTGTCCAAGTGTATCACGGGCTAACGTGCCTCCCCCTTTCGTATTTGCAATTAAGAATCGTCGCGTCAGTTGTTTCTCAAAATATCGTTAACGACCCCCAAGAAGCGTTTCCTTCGGGCGTGAGCATGCGTTGTGCCTTTTTCCACTGGAAAAATGCGCGCTTTTTTTTGAGCTCGTTGCAACGACCGCGGAACGGGGGGAAGGGTGAAAAAAAGCGTCAAACCGGCGTGTTATACAAAGAATTGCGATTTGTAGCAATTAACTTTGTCCACGCGGTGGAACGACGACCTCTCCAATTTGGTGCGCACTGACATTTCCCGATTCGAAACGAGCGTTTCGCGTTACCGGCGTATAACGAAATACCGTTACGGGACAATTACATTTTAGATCGATCGACGAATCTTGGAGCGTATCCCTTTCAATTTTTTCGGCAAACGTTCTTTGATTGGAAACGTTCTATTAACCTATCATTTTTACGAGGGCCGTTGAAGCGTCAAAATTCATTGTTTCGATACTCCCGTGTAAAAGTCGGTTATAATTAATATCTGTTTTTCGGTCGAATGTTTTTTCAAATTCTGATTGTGGAGACGCATTTGTCGTCGAGTGCATTGCAACGAATTAATTATGAAACTGCACCGTTAAATCTATTTTTACGAAATTTTTGAAACTATTTCATTTTGTAACTTTGCATTTTTATAGTTATTGATATTTGGTTCCCACCTATTGTTTGTGAGAGGGCCGAAAAATAAATAATCATCGGTTTTCCTTTTCTGTGTTTTAATGCAAAAGACTAAGGTATTGGTAAATAGAATTAAATATGTTATAAAATAGATATTATATAATCGATAGATATGTTTATCGAATAAATATTATAAAAAATAGATATTTTATAAAATATTATATAATATATATATTATATTATCTATTAAATAGATAAATGTATTAAATAGAATTTAATATGTTATTATGGTGTCGGTCACCAAAGACCATGGTGACGCAGAAGGTATTAAATATCCACCAACAACGACTCGCTTAATCGTAACATCTACAAACAGCGATCTCTCGGGTATGCATTGCCCGCCAATACATTCCCTTCTACTTCTAATTTGCATACTCCGAAACAATTTCCCGGAAACCGCGCTTTACCACTCGCCCATTGTTCTACTCTCGTTCGTCGCTCAAGCGCAAACTCATTCGCGTTAATGCGAATGTAACAATTTGTTCCAATTAACGTTATTCGATCGAGTCTATTTCCCACGTAGCTACGTTCGTATTATCTCTAGCGAAACTTCAAGAATTTTTCCAAGCTGAAAAGGAAGGAACATCCGATAGTATATTTATACTTAATGTTTTTCGGGAGCACCAGCCTTCTTTTCAATATACTTTACTATCATAAAACGTCATTCTTAAGTATTTAACTTCTTACATAGACGTTGAAGGATTTGGAATAAAGACAACGTATAACGAACTTTAATACCTCATTCCCGCGTTTTAAAGCAAAACCAGAAAGTATCAGTGCTTTCATCGAAATCAATATCGCATTATAGCGTCAGTCGTCAAGGACGACCATGACGCAGAGCGCGTTAAAAATCCACCACCGAGGACTCTCTTAATCGCATCGACTACCATCTACCACCTCTCATATATTCCATCTTCGACAATATGCTACCCCCTCCTCCTAATTTGCATACTCCAAAACAATTTCTCCGAAAGCGCGCTTCCCACTCGTCCGTTGTTTCATTTCATCCCCTCGCTCCGGCGCATCGTTTCCCGCGTTAATTCGAACGTAACTTTCCCTCGCTTCCGTCAGAGCGCGCGTCCGTCGGGGGCGCGAAGTTGAGCAATCGATTGCGATATATCGCAAGCACCCCGGCGCTGTTGGGTGCGACGCATGCGCGCCGGCCGTCTTGCTCCGATTGGCCGGCGATGATGTCATGCAGTCTCCCCTAAGTCTCTGATATCATCTGCGGGCTCTTCTGCAGTCCACACCGATCACTCGAGCGGCTAGGCCGGGCCATCGGAGACTTTCCACACCTGTGCTTCCGATCCACACAGTGCTACGTAGACCGGCCTCGGGCGAACATCGTCCGACTCTCCTTCGTCGTGAGAAAGGTGAGTCCACTTCTCGAGAGATTCTCCTCTATTCAGCCTCGTATTCGCGTGGGAGCTAACGACCCCGCAACGTTTCGCCTTCTACGTCTTTCTACCAAGCTGAGCGTGTGTGAGTGTAAACATACGTTCGTGTCTTACGAACGATCGTTGGTCGCGTTTTGGCGGAATTAATGCAGTCGTTCGTCCTGCTAAATTGCGCGAGACGGATTTTCATTTGGGGGTTATGTTTCTTTCGGAGTGACTGGAGAACGGTATGGATGTGTGGAGCGTGATGGGACGCTGAGGTTACGGAATGTTTTTATTGTCGGATGACAAAAGATTTGGTGGTATGATATTATTGGATTTCTTAATTGGTGAGGCTAACCCTGGGATTTCGATTTGTCCTACGATATACAGAGGGTACATTCTGAGAGACACGTGCGTCTTGTTTTTTTTTTTTTGGCGTGTCGTGCTTTCGTGTCATTGGTAAGGATATATTTGCATTGTTGTCAGGAAGCTTCCGGGTGTTACCGACGCGGACGAGTCACGTGTTTCGTGACCGTCCGAAGCCGGCTGCTGCGTATTTGATATTGAACTCGTTGGTTAAGTGTTGGTTAAGTTCTTCGTTCAAAGATCCTTGCTTTATTGAATTTTTGATGAATGTTATTATGGCTTTGAAAGATTGTTTTGTACTGCATAGATAACATCACTGTTATTCGACTATTTGTCGTTAATCGTGACGTACGCAAATCCTTTTATCCTGTTTAATCTTCAGGGTACGGTTCACTTTGTTTTATACAATAGTTTACGATTTTATATTGCAAATATAGTTAGATAGAATATCAGGAAAAGGCGGATAAACAAAGTGTATGCTATACCTGTTGACATATGAACAGAAAAAGAAATTACCACATTTGCTCAACAGTGAAATGTATTACGGAAACAGTTGTGTTATGTATGTATTCAGAAACAAATTATTGAAACTCATAATTTTGTCTTATTTGAAATCTTTCTTAATTAATCTCAATGTAATTGTTTCACTGGAAATTGAGCGACAGGTAGTAAATAAGTAATATTGGAATCGAATAGCTAAACAACTTTTCAACAAATTACGTAAATTATGCTTACTTCACTTTGAACGCCCCATGACCTTAAGGTTGAAGTGCGCATATTGTCGTTTAGACGTCGAACACGTGGATTTGCGTATCGGAGAGAAACGCCGTCTTACGTAATTTGTAATTAAGGGAAACCCAACGTCCAATCCATTTTTTCATTGTTATTCGATATTCTGTATTTCAGCTGAGAACATTTAATTGTCTCTCTTTATTAACCCATTCGGACTGAGAACTTATTTAATTGTGCTCCCGCAATATTCCTATAACTTTAATTTGTTTTTGTTAAGGTTCCATTTCTCACACTACTGTTAATAAAACAGTTGAGCACATAAAGTATTTAAGTAAGGCGTGAAAATAATAAAATCCCGAATAATGGTTCTTGAAGGCTGGTGCTCCTAAACAAAATTTAGTATAACTATACTATTGGTTATTCCTTTCTTCTGCAGCTTGAAAGTTATTTCCTTCGCTCTGGCATCAAAATTCGGCCTTTCAAATAGAACTGTGATGTCACTTATACCAGTGACAACGAACGCAAAGAGTTAAAATGTTCTCAATTCACTGTCCATATCTCGTCAGATATTGAAAGCAATCTTGACCATGTCATCTTCAAATCATTCTCCAACAATTCTCCAATTACATTAACAATAGAACTACCGGCGTTAAACTTATTACAACGAAATATATTAAATAAGTAGTTTGAGGAAAGAGGAATCAAGAGGTGAAGAAGATAATCATTTCAGTAATTTGTGTTTTGTAGGATAGGTGTGGAATATCTGCTGTAAGGCTTCCTTATCAGTTCGGAGAATTTTTCTAATATGTTAGGAACTATACTATATAATATACTATAATAAATATATATCATATATTATACAAAATTATACTAAAATATACTATAATATGTTAGGAGTGCATTTTGCTTGCATTGGTAGTTCTAGTGTTAACCAGTTAACTGTGTTCGACGTGTATACAGGTCGATCCAGAGCTCTACTCCGTTAAGCTTTTTAACAGTAGATTGTAAATTTCTTATCGAATAAATATATAATCTTTCCACCTTTTGCTTTCCTTTTATCGTAAAATTTATAATAGGAGCATTTGCCTTATGTTCGACTTTCATGCACGGCGCTGCTTGATTTTAATTCCGCATCCTGTGAGGGATTTTAAAATAAATTCCGCGGTTGATTGGTTAATATACTTATCATTTAATCTCCCTTTACGTGCCCTTCCGTTTTAACGAATTTTCGAGTACGAAAATATTCCTGCCACCAAAACTATAACACTGCTTGTATTTATTGCACATTTCGCTCATTAACACGTTCTAAAATTTCACGAGCACCCTTATATCTTTCGTTAACGACGCACCGCTTCACCTCTCTTAAATTCCCATCGATTGGTAAAAATTCAACGCGCGTGAATCCCTTGGCGAGAGGAACTTCCAACTTCGTAATTGCACCGACCTTTCAGCAACTGCGTGCCAACCGATTTTTAACGCGTTAGACGTCGAACGTTTGATGTATAGGGTGCGCAAATATGTTGTGGCCAAGGTTTAGGGAAGTGGTTTGTTCAGGGAGAAAGGACAAACATGAAAATCTTAGTAAACACGACGTTGAGACATTTATAGACGCACGATTGCTGCTACTAAGATAGATTGCGGACGAATTTAAGATGCGAGGGGAAACCTTGACTGTATTTAATATTTGTAATTTATCTACGTTTTATTGTTTATATATTAGTACGTTAACACGTTGAATGTCACTGGCATTTCACTAGTTTCGCCATATTTATGTAAGGAAGCATTTCCTATTCAATTCACAACTTTCTAGAGCAAAAACCTTAAAGGTAAAAATAGTTTTATGTTCGGCAGTAACTTACTTTTTGAACACCAATATTTTAATAGTAAATGAAGTTGCAAATTTGTGAATACATATTATCATTTAGAAGACATAAATTCAATAGCACCGGTGAACACCATGGACTCTCATGGCATTCAACGTGTTACGGTACAGCTGAAAAGTAAAGGTATCGGAGAGAAACTATTCTTAATGTTTACAAATTCTGATTCTGGAATGCTACGTCTATTATGGTAGACAAAATGACTCATTCCCAGCACGTTGTGTACAGAATACGTGCTAATTCGTGTTGTAGCACTTCAAGTCCTGTTTTGTAATACTGTTATATCTCGAAGGTGATTTGACTCGATGTTAAATCTTTTGAAATATCATATCTCGAAGTTTGAAATAAGACGTTCTTATTGACAGGCATCAGTTTGTATTTAAGCTGGCCAATAGTGTGTTAAGTCTCTCTGGAAAAAGTTTTAAATTCTCATTTAAACAGTTCAGTTGCGCAGAATATTTCAGAGGTTCGTCCCTTGGGTCGACACTTTCGGTTAATGTGGCGAGAAATATCGAAT
Organism: Cerceris ruficornis; assembly: GCA_963989415.1. Classification (NCBI taxonomy): domain Eukaryota; kingdom Metazoa; phylum Arthropoda; class Insecta; order Hymenoptera; family Crabronidae; genus Cerceris; species Cerceris ruficornis. The sequence goes on along the minus strand of OZ022517.1, from coordinate 37,183,992 downwards.
TGGTCACATTTTCCAGGGATTAATAAAACTGTCATGTTTCAATTTATGGATAAATACACTGAAAGTATTTTCACGCTAGAAATTTCACTTTTATTGCCAAACGTTTGAGAATAGAGTTCTCGGCTGTTTGGCTTGTTATTCGACTAAAGGTGACCTTTAAAACTTTCTTTTATCGTGATCGTACTGTAGGCTCTTTTCAATTGAGTTACTTGAGACAGAAATACTTTGATCCTCTCCCTTGTGAATTTTGCAAGGCGTTTCTTTTTAATTTAAAAGTTAAATGAGGATACGTCACTGTAGATGTTATTATTAGTTTCTCTACATTCAGAATTATTTTCCTATAATACTGTTACCGAATTTCTGTACTTTTAAGTGCAGTATTAGTTATAATAAGTTACTCAGATTATGAAATACTCTTTAATCTCATGGCGTTTCAGCTTTACAACGATAAAGATGAAGAAATACAAATTCCAACATACTGTTTAGAATGCCAAAATTCTACACTCGTCATCTTGACGCTCCTCCTTAAAAAATATATTACTTTCGAATATTAACAATATAGGTTATATAAATTCTAATACATTAATAAATAAATTATATAATTTTCGAACACGATAATTCGCCTCGTATTATGACACCTATAGTTTCAAACAGTATATACACTCTAAATTGCTAGACAATTCCAAACCACCGATGCCATAATACACATACTCCCTCTGAGAAATTTCCTAAAGTTGACGACAAAGGGATTGTAACCCGAACTCACTATTTCAGAGTCCGAAACTCAATCTACGCTTCTGCCATAATCCCTTTGTATCCTCATATTCCACCGATTTTCCACCCAACAATCAACCTACAGTGTTCCCAACGATTTTATCCCACTCTGGACAAACCTTTGCATGCTTCACCCCGAGCAATTATATAGGACAACGATCTGGCTTTCTTCCCCGTCTCTCTTTTCTCTTGGACGGCTTTAAAGCACGACTTTCAGCTGCGTTACGCGCTTTTTCTGTTCCAAGCACGGTACAACAATTGACCGGTTAAGTCTGTGCATCTACGTGCTCGGCTGCAACGCAAAGCACTGCATTCGATCTGCGTATAGATGCAGTTGCACTCATCGGTGTCCTTTTGACGTAGAGTCGCGTAGACCGGAAGTTCTTGTAGAGAAGTCACTCTAACCGTGGCTTGGAGGACGTTCAGGGCGGCAGTAAAGTTTAAGCCACAGAAACTGACAACATTACGGTGGTTATCGAGCGTTGTGCACCCGTGCTTCAGTTTATGGTATTATAAATTGTCCCAGTGGAAATTGTTTCTTGGTGGTATCGTGCCAATTCGATCGACGGCGACCGATGTTTATCGTATTTTTGGTATATTTTTGGTGGTTGATTATAAAGGATTTATCTTTTGCGTACAACTTACGATTTGCGAGTGTGATACGTTAATTAGATATTTAATACTGCCGTTATGTAACACTAAATCTACTAATGTGGTCACGATGTAAATGTAAATGTTTGTAAATGTTCCTGAAATTTTTAATTCTAACGCTTTTTCAATTCTCAACGCATATCTCGTAGACTGCGGTCGATTAAGTTGGTAAAGTTTTTCGCTTCGTTAATTTCTTTTCTTCTGACGTATTTATTTGAAATTTTGAAATATGTTTAATTAATAGTCGACAGATATAGCGTTAATCCATTTGTTGCGAGAAAAATTAAGCAAATTTTGATGTAGATGCCAAGGGTTGGTGAGAACAGAGAAACTTAGAATTATACGTTTATTAGTTGTACATATGATTTTGGGGTTTGTGATGATACGGATATTTTTTTCTTTTTACTTAAATTTTTGTTCGTTGTGAACTTCTGGATCAATTCAATGAATGGGGTAAATAGCTTTCCATTATTAGGACTTATTCACCGGAAGTCGATTAATATTTTACCTGCGGATTTCCTATGTATACTGTACGAAAATGTAGGCTCTTTTACATCTTCACGAAATGCTGTTGCGGTGCAATTAAGAATGGACTGGATCTATTGCCTTTTGAATTATTTTCTTTTTGAAATTTCCTCTCCAGTGTGCCGCTACAGCCTGTTTTCCCAACGGACAATTGCGACCGTATATCGTATTGTTTGTCTGGCTGCGCGAGCCGAAACCGGAAGCCACTGGTACCACTACTGGTACCACTACTGGTACCACCAATACCGAACTACTGGAATGATAGTTATGGACAAAGTTAATTAAATCTTACTATACTGGGACCACTGTTTTTCTTGAAATTCTACACATTACAAAATTCTATATTTTTTAAACAAGCCAAATGCAAACTATGGATCGTTGAATTCCTAGAAATATAGATTGGATTTACCAAGTGTAAAATCACTAAATATTTTTGTTTATTCACAGCTGAAATATATCTGCATTGAAGCTTATTTATCCTCTGCCATTAATTTAGTAAAAACCAGTAAAATATTGACATTTTTTGGGCGATATGATATATTCGTACTTTGTATCGTTTTTAATATTTGTTCAAATTAATTTAATGTCGGAAGACAGCGATAGACGGACTATCTTTGTGTTCAAGACTTATTGCCTGCCCCTCGATTTTGAAGAATTTTTGTATCAGCTATGATTATCCGATAATCCGTGAATACTGAAATGTCTTCTTAAGCTTTTGATCTTCGAGGGAAAAGTTAGTTTCACCAGTAACCATTTTACGAGGTGGATGATGCGCACCGTGTAACGGGGATTAATTATGTGGTTCCGGAAGGAAATTCCGGAGGGAAGTCGTTGGATAGAAATTGACGAAAGTTCAGGGGTTGCTGCGTGCAAATTGGAATCTTCGAGTGATTCCATGCTGACTTTTGTGTACTGTGATTCTAATCATCTTATATTATATCACCCTTCTTTCCTTATAAATCGAATGTACAAATTGTTCCGAGATTTCCACTTTTTCTATACTAATCGTCTAGGGAAGTATCTACTAAAGTATCTTCGATACTAATTCCACTTATAAGTTTAACTAAAACTTTATCTTTTCCCAGCAATCCTATCTCTGAAGTTATACTTTTTTATTACGATCTAAATTAGAAATAATCACTTTTACAGTTTCTTTTCTTACAGGATGGGTGACATAAGAAATTTCATATCTTAAGGAAATTGAATTAAATTTTGTTATACGCCAACTGTACCGACAAAATATTTTCTTTGCAGAATTAGTAAATTTTCTAATATTTTAGAGTGTTTTCAATAGTTTTTGTAAAAGTTTCTCAGATAACCATCCGCTGAGCAACTCGAAAGTTAAATGTATCGTTAAACGTCGAGTTCTGCTACTTGCAGTCTTACAATGCGCGTTTCTTCAATCCATATAATATTTTCCTAAAACATTGAATTTTGTTTTATATGCATCAATCGTAATATCGTACTGTTTTGCACTGTTTATACATTTTCTCGTTGCACAGTCTCTAAAATGGCACGCGTATATCGCACTTATCAGCAAAAGGGTAATACTGCCAATGCAAAATACATAATTTTATAACTTATCCATTTGCATTAATGAGACAGTCAATGCGTGGCTATTCGTTTATTACGTTTGCAAATGTGCAACATCTGGCATCGTACGAACGTTGCTTGTTTATAGAAAATAACAATCACCATAAATATACTTTATAACCAGATTGATTCGGAGATGTTCATTCCATAATATCTCTTCTCACCCTGTCACCCGACATTGTATTATTTTCGGCCACTGTAAGCATAAAATTTTATGTCAATTTGTTTTTTTTTTACGAGTAATAAGATATTATCTGGCGGAAATTTAAGTACAATTCTCTTTTGCGATAAAGGAAAGAGTAAAGTTACTTTCAGGCTCTGTGTCGTAAAATCAGCACTTTTCGATGGGCTTCCCCCATGTAAATGTCCCTCCTTTATGATTTCGTAACGGTTACAACGCTCTTTTAACGGACATTGAGCCTTTGCTCTTTATGTGCACTAAAAATGATTCGCGAAAGAGGTTTAGAAAATTGTGTAATCGTAATGGGCTCTTTATAAACTATATGTCACATTTTAACGGGAAACGGTAATTTGTGCTTTTAAAAGGTCTGTATTTAGATATTTGTTGACCGGTATCGCTGACTCAGAATTATGTATGTATTTCGATTTGAATTTTAAAAATTTACTATCAGTAATGTTGTTTAAAAATTCCAGCCATAGTAATTCTCAAATTATATTACAAAAGGTGTATACGCTTTTCTACTATGTTTCTATATTTCTCTATGCTATATTTCTCTATTGCTATATTTCTCTATGTGATTTATTTAGCAAAATTTGTATAGCTTTCGAAACTACGGTAAAAGCCAATGCCAGAATATCAGTCGATATAAAATTACCTCACATATTGCCTACAATTAATATTTCATTTTAAATATGTACACATCAAACGTAACCAACTATAGTTAGATTACTTCCTACGCGAAATTCGTAATATTCCTTACATCACAGAAAATTTTTAACAGCTTTTGCATTTGTGTCCGCGAAATGTCGTATCGCTTGTCGCCCGAACTGTTACATAAATTACCACTCTATACTCTCCTTGTTATTATTGATTTTTTGTTAACGTTTCATTCAATTTATCCGTCCGACGTTCAATACATTCACTCTCCACCCTTCAACATTCATTCGATACTACTACATTCATCTCGCCCCTCCATAGGGACATCAAACTAAATGAAATGCTTCCAGCATTCATCGTGTTAGTTAAAACACTCGTAAAAAAAGTGTCTTTCCACAAACGAGTCGACGTAAATCGATAGAAATTCCGAAATTGTCATTAAATGTCACAGCAAGTGAAAACCTCGATGCAGAATTCAGGCTAGAAACGATTTATTCGTGTCTCTGACAGTGCAATCAGTGAACGACACACAGAACACGTCGGGAGACACAAAAGAACACAGAGGACGCAGTGCGTGGGACAATAAATATTTGATCAAATCGGCTGCGCGTTTAAATTTAACCGTTGGACGGTATCTAAACGTACTGTCGCACACGTTAACCGTCGTAAAGCAAGCGCGTGCATGGAGGCTGCGTAGGTACGTACGTATACTACTGAATAATATATGCATCGCTGGTGAACGTTGCGTTTTACCGGTAAAACTACGTAACGCGCCGTGGGAATAGTTTAGCTTCACGGGCGGCCGCTTAACGCGGGACATATTTATGGGAGTGCGTGGGCTTAGGGTGGAAGACGATGCACGAAAAATGCCGGAAACGCTGTGTGTAATATTTGAAGAATGTAAGCGCTGAGAGGCTTTGTCGTCTAGCTTGTATGAGATCTTTGAGTCTAGTTTTGTTGGCTGAGTTATGGAGGAGAAATAGATCCTTGAGAGTTATAAATGTAGTTGCAAATTTTGTGCGATAGGGGTTGTCGAAGTTTTAAGACATTTTTTAACACTAGAACTGCCGGTGTTTAATCAATTAAACTGGAATATATTAAATAATTACTTTAACACTAAACCTACCATGGGCGGTCAAATGACCGCTTTCTGATTTTTTCTAAAAACTCCCCAAATTGATTGGGCAGTCATTCAGTAAATATTTTATTTCTATCGTATAAAACAAAAATTACTTAACTGATCATCTTTTTCACCTCTTCAAATCTCTTTTTCCAAAGTACTTATTTCGTATATTTCAATATAACAGATATAAAGCCGGTAGGTTTAGTGTTAACTCTTTGAGGCATGGCGGGCTCAAAAGTGTCCCACCTTTTTGATACGTGAATATGCATGGTGGGTTATTTTTTGTCCCACCTCGAAAATTTATATTATTTTGTAACTTTGGCAATAAAAATAATCCAACAACTTTGTTCAATTAAAAAGAAAAAACGTCTGTGCAACATGGGTCATTTTATTTTCTGAATTCCCGTGCCTCAAAAGGCTAAAAGAGGGAGAAACAAGAGGTGGAAAAGACAGTTGATTCGGTAATTCATGTTTTATAAGATAGAAGTAGAATATTTACTCTATGGCTCCTCTACGAACTTGGAGAATTTGTAGAAAAAATGAATAATCAGTCAATTTGACTGCCTTGGTAGTTCTAGTGTTAAATTATTATTCGTTGATGTTTTTTTTATATTGTTGAAGCTAGTTAGGGTTAAGTCCAACGGTTTATCTATTGATATGTTCGGTTTGATTCTTATGACTTCTTGCGTTTTGTTGTGATACGAATTTTGCAAAGAGTTTTCATTAAAGTTTGTTGCAAATCTTTATGTTACGATTTGGTAATAATTCCGTATAAATTTTTTGTCGATTTGTATTTCGGAATTTTTAATTTTACGACACTGAAATTAAAGACTATTTGTTAATTTTAAGTTAACTGTTTTTTTTTCTAGTAGACTAAATCCGGTTCTCACGATCTTCCGTGTTTTCCTTGTTTTTTACCTGGCGAAACATGAATAAAATCATAAATCGAGTAGATCTAGTTTTTCATCTGACAATTTAACGTCACCTCAAGTCCTTTTCTCAAAGATCATTCGACGCATAACTTACAGTTTTATTTTTGCGGTTTCCAAATGTCTACAATTGACAGATTTATAATCAACTTTATGATACGCTTCGATAAACTCGGCCGAGTTTCAATGGATTCGTTGCATTTTGTTTCATTGAATACATTGCAAGCAAAAATAGGTTCCTGAAGCGAATACACGTAGCTGTGAACGAGCCAATGACTTTTTGTTGTACTTGGCTCTTACAACGTTTCTTTTGAGTGACCAGTAGTCGCCGTCGACCTGCATCGTCTGACTCCATTCTTTCTGATTCCACTTATCTCGGTCAGTTCGGAATACGTATTTTGAATAATACATTGTATTCCATTGTTCGGTACGTGTCGAGCACAGTCTGATCGTTTAGGCATTGACCTTTTAAATATTTCACCCTGTATGTCGACTGTACGAAATGGTGCAAAATTTTCGCAAAAAAGAACCTACAGACGATGGAGAAGTTTCTAAATTTTTTTTTAGATTCTGTGTACAGGCATATAGAAGGAATACGAGAGAAATATTATATAAAAATTTCCTTTTGACAATGAGTGATTCTTGCCTCAACTGTTTACCACCTTTGAAAATTAATTTGACGGTGGCTTAATGTGAAAAATGAATAACTATACTGCGGATGTTTATGCAAATTCTAAGTTTGATAAACCCGGCTGAGAAAGAAGAACACAAGAAGACATTTCTTTCAGTCGCTAAATGTTACAACGAATGTCGTGTCTTGGTTATTTTTTTATATTACATGGTTTTTGTGTTCTTTAGGAAAGTTACATTTGTCATAAGTGCATAAAAATCCGTGGCCTATTGATAACCAGCGGAATGAAAATATGTAGTTGTTTGTATTATTAATTAAAGGCTGCTTTCTGCGACGTTTCTTGCAATAAGTTAACAATTTCCTACATTTATTCCGAAAATATATTAACGTCGTTTCGTAACCGGTTGAAAGATCTGTTATGATGGAGATACGTATACATAGACTTCCGGTATGATTAGTGTTAAGTAAAAAATAAATTTCGTATAGAAATGCTTCATTACTAGAAACTTTGTGGCACTTGTGAATACATAATTTCTCAACTGTATACAACGGACTGTAAAAGTGATAGAAATTCATCATTTTTTTGTGCGCAATTTCTAAGTCGTGTATCAAGTAGCATTCAGTTTGGACGGATTCGAATGGCAATTTAGGAAGTATGACGAATAAAAGTAGACTATGGAAAAGACTCATAAAGAAAACGTCTTGAAAGAAGTATCAAGCGAGAGATTCATCCTGAACGCCATCGAGAAACCTGAAGCTTCAAGAATAGCAGTTCCGCTATTCCCACATCTCCCTTTAACTTTCGCACGCTTTTCCCTTACGTGTTATCCTGCACTCGCCATTCCTCTTGCTCGTTTTCTCTTTAATTCCGTTTCCTGGCGAACTTTCGAGCAATCGAGCCGGGCAAAGTTTCTGATATGAGTTGAGGTATCATTGCGAGACAGCGACGTTCGCGGTGATATCGTGGAAACGTTTTCAATATTGTATGCGTTTTTCACACTGGAACACATTTCTACGTTGTTATTGCAAAAAGTAGTGGAGCTAGAAGCATGTGCTTGTTGTTATCACGAATTTTTAGATAGCAAATAAAAATATAGGAGATAGGAAATAGAGCTTTTTTGAGAATAAAATTAATTCTTCTGTAACTCTTGATGGTCCTAAATTATTACCGTTATAATTAACGGTGATTTAAATAATATTTTTAATATTATCAAATACGGTAACATAATTCTGAAAAGTATCAGGCTTTCTTGGTATTAAAAAGATTTTTATGAAAATCCGTCTCTTTCTAAAACTGATCTTATTAATTTCGAGTAATGTAGTATAGTCTGACCAATTTTACAGAGAGAATGAAAAATGATATATAATTAGTTAACATAATATTTTCACTGTTAGATCGCAGACTTAAACCTTCATGCTCCAATTATCACTTTGATTTATACAGCAAGCGAAGACATTCTACACTAACTACCAATTGTACTGTCAACTTAAAATATTACCTAAAAATTTGCATAATAGACTAACTTATTATACGCCTATAATAAACGTCACAAGACGTCATAAATTGCAAGGGATGCAAAGGGTTGATATTTTTGCGAAGTTGGTTTTGAATTGAGCTTTTGATAGATCAAGAACACGCGTTAGACTTTCGAGAAGAAAAAAGGTTTAAAGCCCTTTCTCTCGAGAAGTAAAAGGGACAAAAGGATGCACTCCTTCAAGAAACGAGTAGAAAAACGCAAGTGTGATCTGTGCAATTTGGTTCTGCGCGAATCCAGCGCGAAATTCTTTCGTTGACCAGCTTTTAAGGTATTTCTAAATACTGTATAAACACAATATAGGTAGTGTTAAACGCAATTTAATTAATTACTTCCAAGCGGCTGTCATCGGGCTTAAATTAACAAAATGGAGTTTGACAAATAGAGTCTCAGAAAGTAAGTACATTTTCACGTACAAAGCTTTCACAAATACCGGTGATTTTCGCATCATGCTGAAAGCGTTTACCTAGCTTTCACGGTAGTATGATACAGTATATAATCGAATATTTAAAAAAACGATTCTCCTTTCAGAGGTCACCTTTAAAACGATTGAACTTGTACAAGATTTTTCATTTCGAAATTTCTCTGCAGGAATTCTGATATTAGTGTAACTCGAAAGGGGATATATTTTATAGAAACATGCTGACATCTAAGTATCAAAGTTCAACCAAGAAGTAAAATAAATGTAAGATATCACTTCTCGTTATATAAAATTCTTCAGAACGATATATCAAACGATATATTAAATAACACCTGATATTTTATCTACACTCTTAACACTCTGTTCACCAGAGGCCTATTAATAGACTTTTCATTAATTAACGCTCATCAACTAGTACTGTTAATAGATACCCTATTAACTAACTATTACAAATGACAACAAGATGAAAGTACACTGCTTTGAAACTCTATTTTAACTTAAAATCACAGAGCTTCACAAGTGAATACATAAACTCCTGCGCGATATTAGAAAAAGTGGGTAACAGATATAGTTATACAGAATATTATACAGAATGTTAATACACAATATACTACTCAATCTATGAACCTGAATTGTTAAATCCGTTAATAACGTCTCGATTATTGCGTAATCTCAGTCGAAATTCTCTCGCGCATCGTTCGGAATGAATGCAGGGTCTGCTTCGCAGCAATAATCGTCGCCCTAAACGTCGGCCATCGATATGCAGGCTTCGCTAAACCGACATATTCTCATCATCCCACGTAATTTATCCCGCGATCGTGCCTATCTCTGTCGGTCGAGGATACATAAACCGGAAAATAATTACGTCATTAGTGGGGTAAATGAAAGCTGAGAGAGAGAGAGAGAGAGGGGGGGGGGGGGGGGGGGCAGACGCGTGGGGCGAAAGTCAAGCACGTATTAAGCGTTATCTCGGTACGATAATGAACGATTTGACCGAGAAAGACGGATAAACAGTATACAAAAGAAAAGAGAGGGTGGAAAGCGAGTGAAAGAGAAAGATATAAAGAGGGACGTAAAACAAGTGAGAAAAAAAGGAAAGAATGAGAAGGCGAGAAGAACGTGGTAAAAACGAGAGGCAAAGCCTGTCGGGCAATCAGTAAGGCAAACAACGGGGCGCCACGAGTATAGAAGATTCTTCCCGGTCGTCTGGTTATCAGCGTCATCATCCTTACGCCCTCTCAGAGGCCTTCCCCTTCTCTACCTTTGGCCCGCACTGCGGAAACTTCCGCGGAAACTTCGAAGATTCGTCAAACCTTCGTTCCCGTAACGGAGTTCGACTTGGAGTCACTCCAACTTCTCCTCGACGGATTGTTGCCCATCTTCCTGCTGTTCGCGCTCCCGATTCGCGATAGGGGAAGAGATGAGTAGCGGGGAGAAGTCTTCCGTTCGATGGGATGCTGATCAATGGTCCTCGCTGTTATATAGTTTCCTCGGATTAGCTGAGAACGATACGCGTTTAATTGCAGTGTAATCTACAAAGATGCCTCGAAAATCACTCATGCTTATCTTAGGTTGCTGCGAAGGATTTAATCGATTGATCGGTTGCACCGATACTTCTCGGTTGACTTGGTGTTGTCTCTTTTTGTGGTTTCTCACGGCAAGGCTGATGCTTTTTACTCAGTTGGATCGAATTTTACTTTAAATTGTACTATTTTCCTGATAATTGAAGTGGAAACAATAGAAATAAGTGGTTTTTTATGATCAACAAAATTGTAGAAATACACTGTAGTGGCAACGGAGATAGAACTCTGAATACTCGATCAGCGAACGTGATTGATTAAATTAGTAAGAACGTTTGGATTTAGACAGAGGTGTGATAAAAGTTTCATCGCTTTTTCCTCCAATATAGTTAAGGGTGAGTCATAGGTTCAGGTCGATGCAGTTGCATAAAGCACCCAAGGATGGTTTTAGATCGAAGTCTTACGGGGGTCTGCCTGATCCAGATTAATGTTCCAGTAGGACATTCTTAACGTACCGTGTAATTTGGTTCTTTTTCATTTGGGAATAGTTTGAATCGATCATCCGATAATGCTGCGTCCATTCGAAGCTTGCAATTTCTTTTTCCCCTTTGACTTTAGATTCTTCTATGGAGTCATTTCATGATACGCATCTTGAGGCTTTCTAATTGCCATCGACTCATATTAACTATCTATACACTACTTTTATAGAAAAAGCTAGTGCTTCAAATACCACATCAAATTTTACACGATTTGGTTATTTAAATTATCAGCGTTTATTTTTCCATGCAAATCAAAATAATTGATTTATCGTAAATCCCTTGTCCGTTCCTTTTTTCCCTGTCAGCTTTGCAACGATTAATATTAATGACCACGCCATAAAAGGGATGAATATTCACGCCGAAGGAGGCCGCGATTCTTTCTTCCACCCTATCGGCGTAATCAAATTTTCGTCCGTTTCTTTCCTCCTTCTCGGAGTCCGTGCAATTAGCAGGAGACGTATTTTCCGTCGTGTTGTATCTCCACGCGGATTTACGTGTCACCGTGAACGTACGGACGTTACACCGTCGTATTTCGTCTCGCAGTCGTTTTTCGTAATGAAACGCAAACGCGGCCGTCCACCCGACTCTGTTTGCTCCGTGAAATTGTAATTTTAGTCTCTCACTTTTGTCTTCTGCTTCTGGCAGCGTCTCCGTCCTTCTCTCTCTCTGTCTATCTATCTTTCTCTTTTTATCGATCTCTCCCTTTCTACTTCCAGGTCTTTCTCATTTCAGTGTATCATCGGTTTCACTTTTTCTCAGTTTCTTCCTCCGCTCTGCTCACTCATTCTTCCTCTTTTGATTTTACCTCTTCCAATGTCTCCCTATCTTCTCTCTTCTTCTAAGAATATTTCGTACTTTAAGTCTCTATCTTTTCTTCAATTTCTCTTCCACATATTTTTTCCCGCTTTTACTCCACTTTTTAAACTCTTACTTTTCATCTCTCCTTCTCAGGTTTTCCCTCGTTCTCAGTCTCTACTTATATTTTCTCTTCGTCTCATTCTTCTTCATGCTTCTGTCTTTATTTCATTTTTTTATATTAATTATTGTCTTTGTTGGGATCCTTAAACCCTATGTCGACTTGAGACGTGTATGAGCCATTCACTTGTCAAATCGATTAACTCCACAAAACCTAAAGTGGAGAAACGTGATGAAATAGTATTCACTCCTTTTCAAAATTCCCTTCAAAATATAAATGCAAATAAGTATTGTAGAATATATAATCGCATGTAGCTTTCCTCTAACGAAGTATAAAATGAATAAGGTGGAATAGCCTTGGAATTAATTAGATTGACTTCTGAATTAAATTATTTATTATTCGATGGCCAAAAAAACTTCGTCATTTAATGGCGTTAATCGTTATTATTACGAAAATTAATTCTAACCATAAAAAGTTAGGATTCCACAAAGTGCTTTGAGACTTTTTAAAAACATTCAGAAACGGGAGTTAATCACTTTGTGCTGTGAACGGCTCATATATATTTATTTTGTTATTTAGTTCTAAGTCGGCGACCGTTATCTAGTTAAATAGGCGTTATATGTACACACTCTCTGTCCAGTCACATTTAACTCATTTATTTTAAGTTATCCTATCTATTTAATTATTCTATTTTATCTATTCATTTATTTATTTTAGAGTGCCGGATTTTATACGTTATACTTAGTGTGTTACCTTTATATACCTATTTATTTATTTATGTATTTATTTTAACCGCATTTTTATTTTTATTTACGGATTTTAACTTAATAACGACCTCTGCGACCGCGCATGTCGACCGGCGCCAACTACACTTTTATATTTACAGTGGGTGTAGAAAGTCTTTGTACACCGACTAATTTCGAATTATACATTGTGAAATTGTAGTTTATTAATTAATTTTTTATAAACAACGAGTTTGTACATATTTTCGGAAATGTCTAGAACAGATTCAAGTGCAAAAAAAAATTATTTAGTTGAATAATTTGCAAAATTGTCTAGAAAAAAACGAAATATTATCCGAAATATAAGAAATATAAGAGCAATAAGTAACCAATAAGCTTCACCACAATATCCCGATATTAACCCCATCGAGCACCTATGGGACTACTTGGAACGTCGCATTAAAAAACATCACATATCCTCTAAAGAAGGCTTAAAAAATGCTCTTATGGAAGAATGGAATAAGATCTCGTCCAACGTAACAGCGAAATTAGTAATTTCAATGCCAAGAAGAGTCGTAGCAATTATAAAATCAAAAGAAAATCCTACTAAATATTAATTAACTGTTTATTTTACTTTTTCATTGCCAAATAAATTTAATTTTCACGCTTTCCTCATGAATTTCGAATGACTTTTAATAAATGCAGTAGCTGTACGAATACTTATTGCTCTTATATTTCGGACAATACTTTTTTTTTCTTGATAACTTTGCAAATTATTCAATTAATTTTTTTTGCACTGTGTCTGTTATAGAGACTTCCGAGAATATGTACCGACTCGTTCGTTATAAAAAATTAGTTAATAAACTACAATTTCACAATATATTATTCGAAATTAGTCAGTGTACGAATACTTTCTACACCCACTGTATATTTTAACAGATTATTTTAAACGAAATGCTGTGCTGCGGTCACCCGGGAGACACTAAACTTTTTGCAAATCTACTCGCAGTCCTAGACGCGGATACTATGTTGTATTACTTATATTTCCTCTTCGTCTCATTCTTCTTCACGCTTCTGTCTTTATTTCATTCTCCTTCATGCTTCTGTCCCTCTCACACATATACTTTTCCACTTTAAATCTCATTCTCTCAAAATCTCCCCCGTTTCTATTCCCTCTTTCTCATTTTATCGCCGTTTCCCTTTCACTCCATTTTTTCATATTCCTCTCTCCCTCCTGCTCACAATAAATTTCCCTCTCCATCCTCTCATCGTTCTCTTCCCTTGGTTTAATATCCTTCAGCCTGTTCTTCCCTTTGCGAAACTCTCAGCGGGTGTTCCCCGTTTCGCGTATATAAGCGCGTGCCTCGCGTGCGCTCAATTGTAAACGAGCGATTCGCGACGCGGTAAAACGCACCGCAAACAATTTCACTTAAACCGTCGGCCGGCCGTACGTGAAATTGACACACAACACGGAATTTATCTCCGCGATCTACGCTCCAAAAAGTTTTCGGTCAGAAATGTTCCTGCGTTCGACAGATTTTTATCGTGTTTCGGGATAACGATGTTCGGCGGTGCTGGGTGCGCGCGCTATCGGAAAGTTTGCATCTTGAATGTTTGCACAGAGCGTGAATTTTCGGTCGATGTAACAGAGAATCACGATTGTAGGTATTCTACCGTGAATTTTGACGTAACTGCGAAGAGGGTAATTAATTGGTAATCGACTCTGTTCGTATGTGCGCCCCATTTTTACTCGAGAGACGCGGGTGAAATTTGCGGCGCAAAATTTTATACGGTCTGAAATCGTGCCTCGTTGTTTGACAAATCATTTAAGCTTTTGTAATTTTAAAAGTAGCTTTTTGTTAAGCAATCGTTTCAGGAGATTTGTAGTTTTATGCTAGTCACTTTTTCTGATGTTATGGAATCTCATTAATATGTGCTGCCAATACATTGAATGTTATTTAGAATTTTACGCATACTTGTAATAGGTGTACAAGATTTCTAGCTTTCTGTCTGGCGTTTAACACTATTCCTACCACGACCGGTCAAATGACCGTTTTTAAAATTTCGATTAGAATTTCCTATATACAACGTAATTGAATCGCCTTTAAACTTCACGACTTTTCCTCAAATATACGTATAATACATTCACATTATAATACATTTTTCAATATTCACTTCTGTTTTTACTGTTCATTTTCTGGGAAAAAATGATCATTTGACAAATTCACAGGTTGCGGTAGGAAAAGGTATACGTGAAGTGTCTGTAGAAATAGTGTTAATCCTCACTCAAGGAATACCAAAATGCTTGGGGAGCTTCCAGAAAAAAGATTTATTAAATTTACAATTATTAAAAGAGTAACAAATCGTTAAAATTCCGAAACTTCAAATACCTTTCTAATAACAAATCATCGTAGCATTTTATAAACCAATCAGCTTCTAATTTCCAAGTATCAACCACTTCTAAAATTATAAATTTTCATTGCCACGCATGGGGCATATAATATAATTTTCCATTTAATTTTAACCACCACGATCCGTACATGAAACGTCTAAAACTTTTCCGCAACGTCTCAATTTTTTAACCGCAAAGCTTCTCAAATCTAAGCCGTTTCGAAAATCCCGACAGACAGTCTCTTGATACCAACCAAACTCAATCCTTCAAATTAACCCGTGCAGCCAGGAATAAAAAGCCCATGGCAAAGGCTTAAGAAACCTGCCGATTCGTATTTCAAGATTCCACGGCGCGGTACTCAGCCAAGATACAGATGACGCTTTAATGTCATTAAAAGTCCTTTCCATTCCTTCGGCGTTTCGCATCGAAAGATCGCAGTTTACGGATCGTGCAAGGTCGTTGAAAGGATACGAGCGAGTTAATGCGCGATGGCCAGAAGATCCGACGGGGGAATAATCGCAAGGACGCCGGAGGCGGGTGACATCGCGCGGGGAAAGGGTTGCTTTTCGGGGTTGGAAAGAGGGTTTACGCGACACGCAGTAGAAGGAGGGAGGAGGCTGCGCTTATAAAACGCTTAATCGCCGCTTTTTTACGGATCAGAAAGTTTAGAAAAAGTTTCTCAGTGGCTGCGCTCCTCCGTTTCTCCTCCCGGCAGCCCACTCGGCTGCGTTCGCGTCGAGAATACTTGATGCACACGAAAAGCGATTCGAGCCTTTCGGGTGGCGTTTTCGCGAACTTACGCGGCCTCGGTGGCTTTTCTTAACGCTTGAAAAACCGTGGCAACGGCTTGCATTTCTGCTTTGCTCGCTGCGACTGAATGTTCTTATTCCCGGTAGAACGAGGCACGGTTAACCCTCTGAAATGATCGTGACTTTAAGATGACATAACGCCTGGCCGAGGTTGTTTTTTTTTCATCGGTCTCGTTCGTTCGGGGGTGTTGGTTTCGTAGGCTGTATTTTTGATTCGCTCGATGCGATATATGTATACAGTATAATGTGATATTGGTGACCTTTGCTGCATTCAAGATCCTGCTGCATTTTGGCGCTAAGATGACTGCTGGAATTGAATTATAGAAATATGTATATAAATTCTATAACAAATGAGAGCAACTGAAGGTTCTCGTATACAATTTTATAAAGTATTTCTTTAACTATTGCACTCGTAGAAATGCTTTTAACACTAGAACTACCGGCGTTAAATCTATCATATTTAAAAATATTAAATAAGTATTTTGAAAAAAGGGGAATTAAGAGGTGAAAAACATGATTGATTCGGCAATTTATGTTTTATAAGATGGACGTAGAATATCTATTCTATGACTCTCATATAAATTTGGAGAATTTTTGGAAAAAATTGTGTACCAGTCATTTTGACTGGTATAGTAAATCTAGTGTTAATGAAGTTCAGTTATGCATTAGTTGTTATATCACTATGATAGTAATTAATGTGTCTGTAATACCATTTTTTTAATTTCCGTATGCAACTAGTGCACTCTGTTGTGCAGTTTTACCTTTGATTCATGCAATAATTTTAGTTAGAAAGTATTCAACTTTTGTCAACGATACTGTAACAATAGCGATTATAATCAACTTTCTAATTGAAGTCTGCAATGGTGTTTTAAAAACAAATGGATAACACTTTAAATAAACGGTATTACGTTCGTTAGGAAAACTTATCTTACCTTCCGTGCAATTCTATGCTGGTAACTCCAGTCTTTCCATGTAAATGTAATGCATAAGATTACACGATTCTCGGCTCAAACTACTCGGAATCCGCTACCTCTTAATTGGGACATCGATTCCCAACGTTTACCTCTTTACCTTCAAAATTCATTTGAATTTCATCCGCGCTTCGATAATAACGGAATCGGGATTCGATGAATTTTATTCGATTTCCTCCGCTTCCTCTCTTCTCTTTACTTTTTAATCGTGTCACCGCCGGAAATATTAACAATCTCCCAGAAACACAACCATTCAACGAACAACCGGAGAATTGCAATTGGACGGTGATTTTTTAATCATTTCAAGGCAGTCAAATGACCGCCCGAACTTCTGCTCCGCCGACTTTATTTGAAGCGAAATCCAGCCGGGAACGGAAATCCGTTGATTACCGATCCTTACATATTCATTTACCTCATTTTTCATTCTTCGAATTCGTGAAACGCGTCTACGGGACGTCGAGGAAGGTAACGCGCGAAAAGTGAGAACTTTTCAGCCGGATATTACCGAAGAAAGTAATTGCAGGAGCCGTCTGCTGCATTGCCCGGAGGCAACCGGTACCGCCACTAGATTTCCATCGATTCTGTGTGCTTCTGGCAGCACCCTCGCGTTTCTACCAGCCTCCATGACTATGCTCGAGCTTTGGTTTCATGGAGAGTGCAATGATTGTACGATGACTGCTGTCGATATGTTCCGCGCACCGCATGACGCTTGCATCCCGGCTGTTTGATTACGTGTCATGCTCGTGTTGGCATGTAGACAATTGAAAACGAGAGAAGAATAAGAATGCACCGTGTTAGCTTGCGCCGAATGCAACAGAATATAATACTTTGGGATTAAGATGTAGATCAGTGGTTGCCAATGGAATCGGCACCGTCCATCGATGGTTGTTAACACAATAGCGAGCGTGGGAAATTTTGAAGTTTTGCAAATCCTATGAAATTGAAAATATTAATGAGACGCAACGCGATAATATTATTCCTGTAATATTAATATTACTTTAAATTATACGATATATCAAGAATCACTAATCAATTTTTATTTTAGCAATTAAATTCGGAATTATTGCGGAGGCAGGTACAAAACAAACCGTAGGGCAAGGGTTAAGGAGATCTAAGGGAATTTTTTGGTCCAACGCAAATTTAGGGGGAGTTGAGGACCAACTGCCCATTTAGGCAATACTCGCAAGAATGCGGTGAAGAGTTTGATTAATACAAAACCATCGAACACTGGTTTCAACAACAAAAATTTATTTTAATATTAATTTACTATTTTCTAAATGTCTTTTAACCCTCGGAGTACTAAAGCATCGTAATGGCTCTGCCGTTTAGGGTTATACGAAACACGTTTTTCATCGCCAATAGTGTATCCATTACATTATTGATTTCAAGAACGGGAATCGACTGTATCTCGATATAAGACTAAACGATTAGAGCTCAATTTTGAGTTAGCTCAAGCCGTATTAATTTCAAGTCCAAAATTCTGGAAAAATAGATCACCATTTTTTGGGAAAAATCGATGTATGCGTCGCTCAGAAGCCAATGCGGTTAAGTCCATTTTTTTATATTTTCTGATTTTAATACATTTTAATAGAATGAAGTTTATTCTATTAAAATTTACAAAAATCAGAAAATATCAAAAGAATGGACTTAACCGCATTGGCTTCTCAGGGACACATATGACAATGAATATTCTATTTATATTGTATTTATTCCATTTTTTAAATTCTTTCTTGCTTGTTTGGATATTGTCATGCGATACTTTTTAATCAAAATGATAACACGCCGTATTGATACACCAGTCGTGTATGCTTTGGTAGTATCTTGACATCCACGTTTTGCATTTAAACACGATACTCTATAATGCCAGTTAGTATTCATCGCCAACCGTAAATGCAAAGCACGCGTGAACAAGACAAGGAAACAGCTGGGCAATCAAGACCGCTTGCAATCGTGACTCTGGAGATAGAATCCTGAAAATAACTGCGCTTCTCCCTTCTTCGTTTTCCCATATATTCCACATTTTAAAATGACACACATATTTTATTTGATAAACCTTTGCATAAATAACTTACGGTGATTATGCGCGCGAAAAATCAAGTTAAAACGCAAGTAATTATAATTAACAAGTTCCACGACGTACAGTATCTACGTACATACCCTGATCGAATAACAAATTGCACAAACCAGCCGAACATGCAACTTTATGAGTACTAAAATGATATGAAAATATGCGCATAAAACTGCCACATGGGGACAACTATTTGGAAAAGAAAGCTTAGTTACAGTCCCTTAACACTAAATCAACGAGCAATTAATCCAGTACAATAAAAGTACCAGATAAATGCATTAACACTAGAACTACCGGCGTTAAATCTATCACATTTCAAAATATTAAATAAGTACTTTGGAAAAGGAGGAATCAAGAGGCGGAAAAGATAATCGATTCGGTGATTTATGTTTTTTAAGATGAACATTGAATATTTATTCTAAGACTCTTCTATAAACTTGGAGAATTTTTGGAAAAAATTGTGTACCAGTCATTTTGACTGGTTTGGTAGTTCTAGTGTTAAAAGAAGAGAATTGAAGGAGGCCGAAAACTTAATTTTATCGCTGGAAGTCTATAAGACAGATGGCAAAAATTGAAAAAGAAAGTGTTAAATTTCCGGAATATTTACAAGAAATTCAGAACAAGTCATTCCGGCTAGGTTGGTAGATCTATTGTCAACAGACATAACTGCATAAGAAAAGATTAAGATTGTGCACTGCATAAGTCTAGTACGAGTACACTCTACGACATCGACTCCTGTCTATTTGATCGAAACTTTTCCACGTGGATCAAAGAGACTGTCTGACTCATTTATAATGTTCGGCTTCGCACATACCAAGTCTACGAACGTGGTAGATGGACGACTAGTACTTATACCTCATAATTCCCGAGGGTATCGTCGCCAAACCACCAACCGCTACGAACTCGATTCGAGCGCCGTTTGGCTACTCTCCACACGGATTTTGTATCCCTACTTCATAGTACAAGGGTAGGGCATTCCGGTTCACAGTTTCACGAAGACACGTTCTGTACACTAGTCGGACGATACCCTATCCAGAATAGATAAGAGACTAAGATCCAAGACTGCTTATCAGAGTCGTGCATCTTGGAATAGTCGCTGTCTGAAATAAATGAGGCAGGATGAGGAAACTGTTGCAGTATATAGCTGTCGCGTGTATATCTTTGCTTTAAATTCGCCGGGTGTTCTCGTCTCTTGCATAATAATAAATAGCATAATAATAAATCTCATCGACCTGGAATAGGCAAGAGACTAATTTTAACCCTTTGGAGTCCTATGTCGAGCTATACTCGACAAAGCTTTTCACTACATTTTATTTTCTGACGTTCTAATATCAAATTTCCAATTTTATAATGATTTTGTAATATTACCTAAATATTCACCAGCACCTAGTTATTGCTATCATTACCAAAAAAATGGATAACCAACGATAGAAAATGTTGCGAAATTAATTTCATTTGGCTCAGTACAATGTTGACAAAATAATTCGGGCCGCAAAGGGTAAAGGTTCGAAACTGGTTATTCTAGTCACTTATTGTAGAATAGTCGGTATTCGTAGTAACTGAAGCAAGATGAAGAAGCTGTTGCAGCATACAACTCCTAGGTATATGACTTTTGCTATAAATTAGCTATGAGTTTTTGTCACTGGCGTAATAATAAATAGCATAGTAATAAATCTTGTCGATTCAAAATAGTTAAGGGACTAATTGGTAATCTTACCTGTCTGGAATAGAGCAGGGACTAGTTGTCAAATCTGAGGCTGGTTCTTCAAATTCTTGAAGAACCTTTAGACTAAATGACGTAGAATTTGGATGCTGTTGCAGCATACACCTCCCGCGTGTGTGATTTTGTTTTCAGCCAGATCTTTCTTGTCCCTGGCGTAATAATAAATAGGTCACGCCCTTAAAAGTTCTCACAAAGCAAAAAAGGACGAGGTAGAACGTAAAATTCTTTTTTGAGGTCTTCTGCTCTTTTCACTCGACGTTAACGTCGTGTAATCACTGAAAGCATATGTCGCGGTAGTAATAGGTGGTCTAAATCATTCGCCCTTCGATTCGAGATAGTCAGACTTTTGCTTAATGTGCGCTGACACTAAGTTCTGTATAAACAGACAACTATTAACTTATAGTTCCAACAAATTATAATATACATTTAAATTACAATCTTTCAAATTATTTACGTAGATCATTTTTATAATACCGATACGTATATTTAGACCTACATTAATCTGATATACAGTCCAATTGAGCCTTGGAGTGTGTAAATTTAATACAAACAGATTTCTTCCGCAAGAAGGAGCTATTTCCGTTAATCGAACTGACTGTGCGTCCAGGAAATACAACTCTATCATTGGCATACATTTCAAACACGGATGATCGCTTGTAAACGGAATAGGATAATTGTGACAAGTGCGACGTGCGTTACATGCACATCATGTGCATTTAAGTTACGCGACATATCGCACACATCCGAATGACAGTCCACGGTTGAAGCAACATCCACTGTTCCGATGATTTCCTACGATAGATACTAAATATACTGACGCTGCAAATTTCATTCGCGTTGCATTGGAATATCGAATTGCATTTAGAGTTAGATTTAAACTGTATTCCGCATGATGTTTACTGCGGCGCTCCAAAGAAGGCTGTTGGAACGAGGACCAGCAAAGAGGATTACTCTACACATTTCACTAGATTTCACCTTTGACATTCTTCTTCATTGTAGCTTATCGGAATATAAGACCGTTCCCGCATATAGGGTGTTAGAATTGTAAACTTGTGTTAGAGTGAATGTTTGTATTACAATCTGTGCAACCTCATTCAAGTTCCTGGTGCTCATCTTCTTTCCAAATCCTTTCATCCATTAAAAATCAGATTGTGTAATCAAGAGCAACACGTGCTGCCCCCCTTTTTACAAACGCATAATACATCCCAATAAAGAATAATTTCTCAGGATAAGGAATTAAAGGTGCGGCCTTTCAATTAATGAGTTCGTGTTCAAATCTCCATCACCTCTAGGAGCTTTTTCCTATTTGATAATTACGTTGGATAGCGACTCATTTTAAATATTTTCGTAAGATACACGCCGAAGTGACTCTGCTCCCAAACAGGATGCACTAATTATTTTCCGTCATTTATCGCTTTTTCCAAACACTACAAACTTATCAAGAGATGTAATAAAAATAACATCCGCCTTTCCGGAATCCGAGTCACAGAGGTCAAAGTTCCCTAACCTCCCACCACACTAATTTAGGGTCCTTAACCCCTTGTCCTGCGATTTCTTTTGTGACTGCGTCCGCAATAATTGCAAATTAAACTGCTAAAATAAAAATATGTCAGTGATTTCTGATATATTTTGGTATTTAACGCAATATTAACCCTTTGCCTTACAATAACGTGTGACACTCGTGACGGTGTAAATAAAATTAGAAATTTTGAAGTTTTCCAAAAACTATTAAATTGAGAATATCAATCAGTCACAAGACGAACAAATTGTTTCCAGAATATTAATATTGCGTTCAATTGTAGGAAATATCAGAAATCAGAAAGAAATTTTGATTTCAAGAATTTATTTTAAGTTATTGCACGCACAGTCAAAATAGAAGTCGTAAGGCAAGGGGTTAATAACATATGAATAATATTATTGTCTTCTGTTCCATTGATATTTTGAATTTGATCATTTTTGAGAAGCTTCAAAATTTCCTGTTCCATCAACCGCATCACGAGTGTCACTCGTTGTTATAGGGCAAAGGGTTAAAAGGGCGGTCTAAGGCCCTTAGATAAGACAGATTTTAGTTTGCAATACTGCTACGAGGGCATACCGTCGGCCTGCGCCTCTTATTTCTTTTGTAACCGAAAAGTCTCGATTCTTGTTTCTTATAATAAAATTGTTGGACACGTATCACGGAAACACCATTATAAATTTGGTGTTAGAAGTGGAATACCAACATTTATATCATAGCCTCGGTATTTCGGAGTCCACTTACAATAGCAAGTCCTAGGTGGAATGACCATAGAAATTAAAGCTGAAAAAATACAAAAGTAAAACTAATTTTTTACTGTCCATGAAAATTCGAACCCTCACCCATTTATCCAATGCAAGTTTGAGTCTTTAATTTTATAATTGCAATCATAAACCCCCTCTATGCGAGTGAAGTATTTGCAAATGAAGCAACGTACAGACACGACAGAAAACATATGGTAGAAACGCGCGGCGTGTACAAAGACGTAACAAGGTAACAGAGATAGAACTCACTGGTGATTAATAACTCTACAACCCCGTTTTGACGGACGCATGTGCGCGGCGACGTTTTTGATTACGTCTGCGTACGCCGACGAGTAAACAAGAACACGCCTGGAAGTTTTGATATTCATGTATAGACATCTATATGCCGCTCGGTGTTTCTATACAACACGCGAAATAGACTGCGGCGACGTCGGAAGATTAAAACAATCACCACATGTCGATTTCAGTCGTGATTATCTCTCTAGTCTTGTTCTGCTTTCTCTTCTATCTTCTCCCTCGAGAACGAAATGATGCAATGATGCCTGTCGGATTATCATTTCCATGCATCGATATAGCCGACATTTTGAGTTTTCAATTATGCTCGACATTCGGATCGATATTGAACCCTAAATGTTTCCTGTTTGATAGCTAGAATTACGGCATGATATTTTGGCAAGAATTAGGATACTTTTAATTTTTCTAATGAAAGGAAATGATTATTTTCTAAATTATTACAAATGTTAGTGACTTTATATTAAGGTAGGAAAAATTATCGTCCTGTAGAAACAAAATTAGAAATTGAACTTTTTGCAAAAGTTGTAGAATTCTATAACGTCCGATCATCCGCTGAAATTTAGTATTCTGATTGAACTTATATCGACAGGGATCCTATTTGCGAGGGTCGCGGTAATCCTATGACCTATCGGATCGTCATTCGAAGCTGTAACGCGAATACTTTTTAATCAATCGCTCTGATCGCTTCGGCGACTGATCAATTAAACGACGGGAATATTCTGTCATACTCATACGATATTGTATTGCATACCCTGGAAAATACAGGAGGATTAATGCTATCGCCTACATCGATTGCTCTCGCGATTTAATGCTCGCACTTTTTTTTTGTCGTCCTATTGTTTATTCGTGACCGCTTCAAACTTGGAATACATTTCTTGACCAATCTGTGCTATCCTTTTTGTATTTTGTTTGTTTTTTGTTTGTCATTAATCTACGACAGCCCGTATCTTTATGTATTTTCTGGCGTCCGTTGATTTTTGTGCGCGCCTCTGATAAACTTTTCTTTGGCGATATGTACATAATGGTTTTGTTTTTTTTTTGACACCACCTAATTCTGTAAAGCACAAACGAAATGACCACAGAAATTAACACTAGATCTACGGAAGTTAAATGTGATTTATTCAAATATATAAAATAAAGGCTTTAAAAAAATTATAAGGCGGCAGAAATGACGATTAGTTAAATAATTTTTGTATTACAACATACACGTGCAATATCTACTGCACTTCTTCTCTACAAATCTGAAAAATGCTTATAAAGTATTAGGACCCCGAGAATTTGACGGCTTCCGTAGATTTAGTGTTAAGAACGAAATATATAATCAAGAAAATAAAAAAATTAGTTTTATAGGGTCCTACTCTAATTTAATCTTAGACGAGCCACCAAAGAATATCGGTAC
The DNA here is from genome assembly GCA_963989415.1 of Cerceris ruficornis. Lineage (NCBI taxonomy): Eukaryota > Metazoa > Arthropoda > Insecta > Hymenoptera > Crabronidae > Cerceris > Cerceris ruficornis. The sequence goes on along the minus strand of OZ022517.1, from coordinate 37,159,339 downwards.
TCGTCCTTGAAGAAACCGAATAGATTCCCTTAGAATTAATTAACAATATCGTAACCTAGAAACTTAACTGAACGCGTGTAATTAAAAAAACAAATGACTAACTTTAATAACTATAAAAATACAAAACTCTTAATACCACTAAAATTACTCTATCTCTGAATTTATCGTTAAAGCTCTCTCCACTCACGCTATGTCTCTCACTCTCTGAACTCTCCACTCTCGCTTGTGTATGTACAAACCATCCACACTCACTAATTCCAAAATTAATACTATTTAGTTATTGCTAGGAATTCCATTCCTACAGTTTTGTCAAAATATGATTTAATTTTCCGCGTTTCATTTTTATTTCTCGAAGAAATGTTATTCTGAATGATATCGTAGGTCATCCAGTCGCTATTATAAACTTTTTAAACGAATTATGAACGTTTCCCAGAGGACCTTAAAATTTATCGATGCTAACGTTATTACAACGTATTCTATGAAATTAACATTTATTGTCCTATCAGAAAGGTCCAACGTATTTTAGTAAATCGTCTCTCGTGTTTCGGTAATTAAGACGCATTCACACGAATGACACTAGGGGTCGCGTTAATTTAATGACCCTTGATTGCTCACTGTAGTAATTGCTGCGCGGACATGCACGCGGGCCCTTTTTATCGTTAGGTATGCTCGTCGAGACAGGGTGCATTGCATTTCAACATCGCTTCTGATCATTTAAATAATTTATTCATTCGTCACATTTTAGTGAATATTTTTAAAAGTAGCTTTTATCATGAAATTCAGTTAAGCTCGTTAGACGAATGTGAATAACTCGATTTTATGAATTTCAACGTTGAAATTCCTTAAACATTTTAATTATCTTGAATATCTACGGCGATATTTTGGTTAAAACATCAGTAATCAAAAACGTAATTTAAGAATCTCACTATTTTCATTTATACAAATTTTAGTTTATACAAACATTCTCAATCTATTTATCACTTAGTGGAAAATATCGTCCGACAATTTATAACGGTATAGTAAACATTCTGAAATATTTACTGCCTATAAGTGTAATATATGGCGTAACCACACTTGTGTAAACGTAAGGAATATGTATTGTGAGATTCGTTTCGTGAAACTTCGCAATCGAAATTTGTAAACGGAGCAAATGGATACGGGAGTACCGTTCTCAAATGGAGGCTGAACCATGGTAGAAGGAAATCGCCAGGATTTCTCGAGAAGAGGCGAGTTTTTCCAAGTCGGAGCATCCATCACCGTAACCGAGCACTTTCCGTAACAATCCGTTATCAATCTTGCTAATGTCGAGCCCACCCCCCTGATTATCATAACTTTCAACTTCCGCCGAATCACAATGAATCGGAAACGTCGAATAACGCCTAGGTATTTGTTTCCTTTCCCGTAAGAAGAAAATCCTTGTATCAGGTTTTTCCTCTGCTTTCGCATTTTTTTCTTCGTTGTATATTCAGTCTTTCTCTGTTTTCAGTTTCGATGTCTTAAATTTTCACCTTCAGAATTAGCCTCTCACGTGTTTCTCTTGTACGTGCATTTTTCCTCTTTTTGTCATTTCTTTCTTTTTTCTATGACCCTTTCTTCTGATTTAATAAATCTCTCTCTCTCTTTTTTTCTCTTATTTCATTCTTACCTTTTTAATCCGTCTCTGTTTCTCCTCTTCGTCTCTCGCTCTAGCTTTTCATTCTGTCATCCCATTGTTAAAGCGAATCGATTAGCCAGTCTGGCAAGTCACGTAATCCATTTCGTTTCTTTTTCCCAGTGCAAGAAGTTCATCCTCGCATTACATTGATGTAATCTTCTTACTAACAATCGGATACCGTTACTAGATTTATTCTTGATTGCATTGCAACATGTCACTATTGAATGATACTTAACGTAACTGCATGAGCAGCAAAGCATACGTTACTTCGGTCAGTTTAGCTTACAGTGGGCGGGCAATTTTATTAGAGTATTATGCACACTCTATAAATAATACAGGGATAACCAAATTAAATAAATTAAGTGCATAGGACGATAGGAAAATTGACAAGCGAAAACTCGATGGATGCCTACATCTGTTCTTCCTACAGATATAACAATTTAGCTGTTACTAACAATAATCGTAGAGAAATACATTAAAGTAGAACGTGAAAGAATTAATTAAAATGAGCGCCATTGTCATACTGTTTTGGACTCTCCATTACGCAATATTCTCCATAATTCGAAACTCCCCAAAGCTACAGACCCTCCACACCATAGTGATAGTTTTATATAACAGTTCCCAGAAGGAGCACAAAAAAATTAACCCTTAAATGCATGATTTTTTTTCATTTCTGAATTAATCTTTTTAGGTTCATAGATGGTGCCAGGAAATGAGAAAAAATAATTAAAAACATCTAAGTCATAACAATCCTCTCTATTTTCAAAACTTTTCTTAGTTGCATTTTTCCAATTAACCCCTTGCCTTGCAATAATGTGCGTCACCCGTCACGGTGTAAATGAAATAGGAAATTTTGAAGTTTCCCAAAAACTGTTAAATTGAAAATATCAATCAGTCACGAGACGATCGAATTGTTTCTACAATATTAATATTGCGTTCAATTGCAGGAAATATGAGAAATTAGATAGAAATTTTGATTTCAAGAATTAATTTTGAGTTATTGCACGCACAGTCACAATAGAAATCGTAAGGCAAGGGGTTAAGGACCATTATGTATTATTCTGAAGGTTCAGAACTTTACATATGGAAAATAGATATGTTGCAAATTTACAACATTATGCATTCAAGGGTCAAGTTAAGGTGCTCTGCCATGCAAAAAATCACTGCATCGCATCCACCCTTGCAATTGCTCTTTGTTGAACATTTTTTCAACGACTCTCACAAAGCAGCACCAGTCTCCTAACGTGAAGCAGAACTGACGTGCACCAGTCGCAGTATCCCCATTCTAATTAAGTATCATCATAAACATACATCCTCCGTCATATCAAGCGAACCCTTCTTTCCTTCCTTCGCGATGGGGTGGTCACACATACACGAAGTGACTGGCATGTCCCAGGAGCTATTTTCCAATTGGCTAGTGTCCATAATTGAACTCGGGGGTCCGCGGCTTCGTATCCCAACAGAGCTGTAAATGCTCCTAATGCTGGGAGAACCATGAAACGATACACCGTTGGACGGATCAATGGTGTCGGTGTTTCGATGGAAAGGCCAGTAGAATTGTGAGACAATAGATTTAAGGTGTCTCCGAGCAATCTCATGAATCTCGCGCACGTGACGAGGATGTGGTCAGTTGTTGCAAAACGTTTGGATCGGAGAAAAGGCTCTGGCCCTTCGTCTTTCTTTATTTTAATTGTTGGTTTATAGGGTATCAAGTGAGTTGTAGTTGCAGTATAGATAGTACTTTAAGTTGATGTAGGTGTATGTGCTATTTAAAATTGTATAAAGTCACGTTGATCACAATTCGACGTATGATTTTAAAGAATGGCCGCGTTGAATTTTGTAAGGTCACTGGTGAACGGTGCTGCAAAATTAATTTTTTGCTACTTTTAACTGGCCAATTTCAGGAATTCGCTTCTATATATGCAATTTTGAAATATTACTGTAAGAAAAGTACGATGTAACCGAATATATTCAATTTGTTATTTTTATCTTTAATGTTTTTACTCTACAAAGCTGAAATTTTAGGTGAAAAAGTTTATTTTCAATGGTAATGACGATACAGGTGAGAGACGGGCAGCATTTAACGCGATAAATAACAAATCAGACGTAATATTCGCGTCCGACTACCTTTTCGTAAGGAAATTATTTTTATAAACGTCGATTTCGTGGTCTTGATAAAAAATTACAGACTTGAGGCTTTCGTAGCCATTGTTACTATTACAATGGTATCGGTGTCTACTCTGACCCTGATGAAGCTGTCTGCAATGCTGGCGAAATCTCGGTTCGATTCAAACTCTAGACGAGCGGCTTACACCCTCAAGCCTCGAACCATTGTGATTGAGATGAAAAAGTTAGCAAACGATGACAAAAGTAAATGAAGGCAGACTTTGAAGCCCTAAATCCAAAGAACCAACCGTCGATTAATATTTTGACTATTAATATTTCTTGATCAACACATTGGTTGTCGATGATCGACCTTTCATTTGAACGACAAATGAAAAATTTGAAAGTCCCGAATATACAAATTTCTTACACTGACCCGTTAATAATAAGAATCGAGATGATTATACAATTTTTCGGAAAATGGTAATTTCTTGTGTTTTAATATTATTAGTGGTACTTTTTTCTCAGATATTGTTCGCGAAAAATTTCCGTGGCATTTTATGGCCTGAATAATATCACTGATGCGTAGTGTCGTAGTTTGCACCACCTGTTGATATTATTTATGTGTTGAATGACGTTGAGCATCGCCATTATGGTGTATGATATCGGAATTATTAAACAGACGATCCCCAGGGAGATTTCGAATACGAGTCATTTTATGAAGATAAAAAATATCACGAGGAATATTATTTTATAATTTATAAGTGTCTCAGTGGCATTTAATTTATTCTATATAATTTCTTTATTTATCGAGGTTCCATTTTCTCTTGTGGTAGCGGATTAATAAATGGGAGTGCGGGAAAATAAAATTTATAGAGAAGCCGATAGCTACATTTTTCAAATTTGATAAAGATTTTCAATTCCGCAAATAATAATGGATCTAGAATACTAGAATATGCAAATAATTTTATATGTTACGATAATAGATGAGGGGATAGCAGCAACATTTATAGACACTTGGCTTGCAGCGTTTTCCAAATTGAGTAAATAATTTGTTATTCGTTAAATGACATTTAATATCAGGTTTTCTATATGAAACTTTAGGTGACAAAAAATTCTCATTTACAAAGCAGAGACACCAAGATCGATGACACGTAGATTCTCATTGTATACACGGTTTCCCGAGTATTACGAGTCTCGAAAGTATATCTTTTGTTTCGAAAACAGTAGGTCAGATTTATAATATTCGAAAGGAGAAATACAATGATATAAAAATGGTACTTTTTAAGGTCATCTTTTCCAAGCGGCCTGAATGTCTCCCTTGTTTTAGGAACAGGTGAAAATGTTACGAGTCGAAGTTGCAGTCTTAAAGAGACACGATAACAATTTAGATATACATGAACATACTATTCTAATATTATAATTGTCACTCGAATTTCACAATATCTTACGGAGTGTAATAGAACATACTTGACAGAGTTTCACAATTTAATTGCGGTAAATGACCATTTTCTGGATAATTTTCTTTATCAGTGACGCAATATACGAAATAACACCGGTGTATTTAGAAGAACAATTTTCTCAGTACCTAATTCGATTTATACTAATTTGCCATTACTAGATATTTCATAGACTGATCTCTTAAAAGCAACTACCAGTTATCTATAATAATATGCACATATCATCTTAAAACTAAATGTATCAACACATTTGCGACTGCTGACGTGAATTTACGTCTTTTCAATTTCCTTTCCTGGTTGCAACTGACGGGAATTTACGTATTTTCATATTATATTCCTAATGTACCACATACGCTCAACTTGGACTCAACACCAGACCGATTAGCGAATAGGAATAAGAGAGATAAAGAGAAAAGCAAAAAATTTGCTGGTTGCGAATGTGTTAAGATGGTCAATTTTTTTCTTAGAAAGAATTAGGTACATACATTCTACTTACATCTAATCACATTGTGATCGTTTTTATAGTAAAAGAAATAGTAATCTTTTAAACGAAATTAGATAAATGGAACATCTGGTAGGTCCCAGTGACATAAAAAGAGTATGCCTGATGACAAGACGCCTCCTCAAAGAACAATCTCACGAATCTCCGTCGCTCGACACCTTAGCGGTGGTCAATGCCTCCAAAAGACTACTCGTATTGTCCCGAGGAGGAAATTATCCGTCCTTCCCCTTCTCGAGTGTATTCTAAGGATTTAGCGGAGCTCCTCGAAGTGTTTACTTACGTTGAGCCTCGGCGAGCAAATTTGCTCGAGCGAACTCGCTGATTATCCGCTTGAGAGGGACTCGAAAAACCTCCCGGTGAAGTACGATGCATATAAATTGGAGGTTAAGAGGAGGGTGGGTCAACGATCGCCAGTTCTTCTTTTGCTCTGTGTTTGCACTAGCGTTAATTATAATACTGTTTGATTGCCTTGAAAGCGAGCGCTGTGCGAGAGATTATAAGCGTTTCCATGTACAGTTGTACTGCAATTTTCTGGTATGCATTTTGTCTCCTGTTTCAGAGTTGTGCAAGAAGCTATTTTAATGAAACCTTTTACTTTAAAAGTGACTGGTATACGAAAAAATATTCATATAAATTTGATACAGCAATTTTTCGGCATGAATATTGCCTTTTTTGTCAGGATTTTGAGTACCATTTTGATTATATTGCTTACTTTGAAAGTTAGTAGTATAGAAGAGAATGTTGATATACATTTATATTGATATTTTTCAATATGTATTTCCTCTTCTTTTTCAGAGCTGTTTTTAATCAATCTTTTTCTGTCGATTTTAATTACATTCTTTGCTTTGAAAGTTCCAGTTTATGAGAAAATATAAGCCTCTTTACGTTCACTTATATTGCACTTTTTTCTGCCGACGTTGGATTCTTCATGTTTTAGGTTGCAATACTAATTTTTTCCTCCTTCTACAACAAAGATATAAAAATATCATTTAAAAAGTACTTTGAATACATACCCAGGATACGCCGTAATGTATTACAATTGTTATACAATGAATACTGAGAAATACCTCGTAAAATAATTGCAAATAATGAAATTGAATTGCAGAGTTCTATACAAAATTGAGTTCATGAATTATTCGAACTCAATTCGACACAATTTATAAAGCATTCGTTTTCGTTAACGAGGATCGCATCGTTTCAACGAGAACCAAGTACGATTTAATCGACTAGGCAACCACGTCGAGGAAGAAATTCCATTTATTTTTACAACGTGTCTGCAAAGTTCTCCTTCCTCCTCGACGAAGCTCCCGTTCGAGCCGATTAATGCACGCACTGGTTCATCCTCGCGTTTATCAGCGTTCCATCTGTATATCGATCGAGCGGAACCGCGGCGAGACGAGAAACTTTTTCCATCAAGCAAGAAATAATGAAATTTTCCGCCAAGATCGCACCACCCCCGTTTCCACTCTCGTGAGTTTTCGCTGAAACGTCTCGGTTTTGCGCGATATGTTATTCTAATATTCAGCCAACTTTTCAGGTGAAATTTCTTAAAGTGTCTTCTTGCTTCCGGTGCTTTCTCCATTCGTTGAAGAAATATTGACTTTACGATTCCAAAAAAAAAATCCACCATTTGTTTTGTCGCGGTCATATTTCCCGATCTCGTCTCACGTTTTATTTTTCTTTGAAGAAAAGTCGAGTGTTGTTACAAAATTTCGCCGTTTCTTAATCCATATCTTTGATAATTTGTATTTTTCGAAGGGGAAAGTATGGCACTGAACATTTGTTTGCTCCTCTTGTCGTACAAAAGACATTTCGCTTTTTTTAGTTTTCATTTCTTTTTGGTTTCAGCCCGCAATGGTCATTTCACCTAGAACCCTATATTTCAGGTGAATGCCGGGCAATTAAAGAAATTGTATACATGTTGTAGGGTTTTATAGGATTTTACTGCCTTTACTTTACCTGGGTATAGACAAGTGTGACTTCAACTGTTTTAATACAACGGATGACTGTATTCAAATAGAAACATCTTTTATATTAGAGGGACCGGAAAGTAATGTCGTTTTTTTACATTAAATTGAAACAAATAAATTTGTAACAAGTTTTTATTTTTAATGAATGATGTAATCGCCCTCGTTATCAGCAACCTTTTGTTATCTAGTGTGCAAATTTTCAATGCCGGATCGATAAAAATCAATTGGTTTTTGAGCAAAATATATTGAGAAACGACATTACTTTTCGCCTAATATATTATCAGCAACTTTAGGCATTCACCGTTAAGCGACATTCGTATCATACGATTTTAGTCATACTTGACTAATTAATTACGATAAAAAAAAATATATCAATGGCGAAGTTCCATTTAAAATGAATTCATCAAATTTTGGAAAGTAAATTCGACACTTTTTGGACACACTTTGTACACATTTACCATCGTATCTCTTTCATTGTTCGAACCCAAAGGATAGCACAAGGGTCGAAGCCATAAATATAAAGTTCAATTTATGTTTGATAAATATATAGTTATTTGTATCTCCGTCGCATGAGCAGAAATTGGACATAACGAATAATGGAATCGAATTTCGAATGAGGCGATAGATCGTGGGAGGAGAAGATTCGTCAGAGTATCGTCTCTTTGAAAAATGCCGAACAGGGTGGAGGAAAAGTTATTACGAACGTGTCGAGACACTGCACGCGGGGGAAACGTTGCCCTCCTCCGTTTTCTCCGCAATTTCTGCATGGAAATCCGGTGTGTCCGCGGATGAAAGGGAAAACTAAAGCGTGACAAATTCTACCTTCGACATTCTGACGTAGACACGACGGGAATCGGCGTGGGCAAAAATCGTCGGGGCAACGATATATGAGAGTCATCCGGCTGGAAAATGTTTCCCGGGCTTTTTGCCTCTTTTGAATATCATTTTCGTGGAACGTATTTTTTACGAGTAACTAAAAGTCAGTTCGTCGTTGTGTACACTTCCCTTCACTTTTGACATTTGCGTCGAACAAGAACGTATCGGGTTTTGAATAATGAATCCCTTGTGGCGTCGTGTACCAATAATGAAGAGAGACCATTTTTTCAAATAAATCCCCTTCAAACTTACTAATTGCTCAACGTAATTGTAATAATTCATTTCTGAATTACAAAGTAATTATATTTATCTTCAAGCTGGCAAACCTTGATAACAATAATGACAATTGACCCTAGATTTACGGACTGAGCCAATTTGACTCATTCAAAATTTGATTACTATATATTATAGTGCCCCTTTCAAAAAGGAAAAAGAAAAAGATTGTATTAGATGAAGGGATTTCGTAGGTACGGGCCTGAATAACCCGTACTTACGTGTTATCTGCCTAGCGACAAACGCCGATGCGTAGCAGTTTTACGCAGTCTGATTCGATCATCTTAGTGAGACGGATGTCGTGCCCTTATTACTATTATTAACATTATTACTATTACTCTTATTGCTACATATAATTATCACCAAATATATATACTCTAGTTTTGTTTAATTTGTACTACGTGTGTGCTTCCATTTATTTAATGTCTTACTACAATATATATAAAACTTAAGTATTATTTTTTAAAAAGATATGTTGGTTTTTAGTTACGTAATGAAATATATGTAAATGTTGATTCTTCTCCCCCGCGAACCCCTTCATTTCGCATTATCGAATGCGGTATACCTATTTTTACGGGTTTGAGTCGATTTGACTCATAAAATGATTTAACAGTTAATCGCATAACACATGAAATTTATAACTTATATATCGCCTGGGCAACTTGCAGCTTGCAAGCCGCACTTGAGAAACAAATTTTGTTTCTCCTCTAATTTGTCTCTCCTCACATACAAACAATCATCCTCACTTCTTTTCGCTACTCCGCTACATTATTTTTCTTACCTATCCACTTCTGTCATCATTTCAATTTATACATCGCGCGTGAACAGAGCATTTTTAGTGAAATAATTTAATTTTATAAAATCCATTTTTTGAAAAAATGTTTTCAATGGATTTTTTAATAAAAATCTTTCATTTAAATTGATCTGAAACTATTTTCATTGCAAAAAACTTCAATTTTCTTGTATGAGTCAAGTTGGCTCACTTCAGTAAAAATAGGTATATAATCAACATCCGTAAATCTAGTGTTAACGATAATGATAACTGAGCGGTATAAACACCTCTAATTTATTTGAAACACTATAAGTTAAGCGTCTTGGCACCACCAGTGTCAGGTGACCGACCTAAGTTAAATACCCATAGGCGCCAGCAGTACGCTGCCCCGTAAGCTTCAAAGCACCTGCAGGCGCCACCTGTAATGAAGGGATTAATGTCGTTCCGCTTACAATATAACATCTCATAGGATTTAATTAACAAAAATGAACTTAACAAAGTACTCTGCAGTGATGCGAAGAAGTCTATCGCAATCGTAGAGGGACAAAGGGGTTCCTGGTTTGATTCCATCATTTGCATATTCATATCTTCTGTCCTATCGAAATGTTAACATTGCAGTAGGTATGCTCATCTCGGTGGAGGATTCCCAATTTGTCTAAACAAATAATTAAAGATTCCTACAAGGCTACGCCGATATTTTGAAAACATCAACCTATTCCATTCGATGTTGACGTATCCTTCTACCCTTTTCACCTCGTCGATTCTTCTTGTAGACCTAATCCAATTTGCCAATCACGAAGATACATGTAATTCAAGGTTTCTGATGGAATTTTTCTATTTAATGGTTTTATTTATTTAAAGATATTATAATTTTAAACTGGTTTAAATATAAGTGAAAAAATAACAATATAAAATAACGAATCATCTGCTCTCTGCGGCTGTAACATTGGAACTGAGGACGAAGTTCTACAGCACGAGAAGCCGCTCTGCTTTTTTATAAACAAATCTTAAAACCGCCGCTGTCGCTTCCTCATACAGCCGTCGAACGTTACATCGTTGCACTTCAACAGTTTCATCATTAAGTCTAAAGTAGTATACATGCATTGGCCATCAATAAGAGACGTATCGCTATGACTAAACAATCTTCTCATCTCTACGTTACACCTATACTGAGGGACCAGAAACAAGGCACTTGAGGGGTAATTTGCTTGGATGGATAGGGACATCCCTCTCCCTCACACATTTTCGGTTCTAACGCGTGACGGGCCGATAAAACCGCACATCCGTTGCGTCGTCATGTAAACGACGAAAGAAGTGTTTTGTTTTCGGTTGTCCTTAGTCGATCTCAGGTTTCAAGGACCGATATGGTAGGGATAGGCGGTGCCAATCTTTCACTTTTGTCTGTGACAACAGTTTATACAAAAATACCATAAAAACTACTCAGTTTTTCATCCACCATATCCACTTTTCGAATCAGCTCGCAAATCCGTCAGACCGGATCTTAACAGCAAACTTATTCCGAAGATCACACACCTGCATGGATCCCAAAGTGAAAGTGAGGCAGGAGCATATCGACTTCCCCGATTTTCAAACGTCTCCCGACGTCAAACTCTCTCGTTTTCTGCACTGTCCTGAATTGCACAGCAACGTTCGCACATCCTTCAACCGTACGGCCACGGAGGGTTTCAATTATGAACTAATTACCGCGTGTGTACACGGACGGTGCAATTACCGCGAACGTGGCAACATCTGCCAACCCTGTTTCGCCTACTCTGTGCGTTGTTCCGACTGGTGTGTCGTTAACGGCGACGTGCCATGTGGTATTACACGTGTCCATGGGGGGGGGGGGGGGGGGGCAAGCGTTTTAGGGGTAGCGGATGAAGGGTGCACCCTTTCTTGTCATAGCCTGTCTTCAGGACGACTCTCGATTATTGAGAGGAGTGCAAGCGTTTACTCCGTGAAAGGGTAGCTTCTTATTGTAGTACACAGCGTGGATCCGGCATACGGGATGTTAGTAAAATGGACGGTTAAGTTTCTTCATAAGATGAGGGGTCGAGTGGAAAAGTTCGAGCGAATGTAAGTCTGACGATGGTTCATTAAAAAGTTGGGGGAGAGTTAGAGTCGCGGGGCGAAATGTCGTGATAATTTGTGAGGCGCTGACATTGAAACAAATGACTGCTGACTATTATATATTTACTTTCTCTTTGCTTCGTGTTTTTATTTGTGGTAGTTGATTAACAAATACTCGTTTGAAAATATTCGCCAATTTTTAGTTGGAAGGATAGAGGCTTGTGGAATAGAAAATTAAAAATTGCACGCTTCTGTGAGTTATATGATACTGAAAAGGGGATTAATTTCATTCTTAAAACGAAAAGAAAGTTTCACTTAAAACTTTCGCCTTGGGAAATTTGTTTCCTCTTAACGGGTATATATGTAGATATCAAAATCTCAGTGCTTCTGAGCTTGCACAGTTCTGTAAGTTTCTAATAATAGAAATGAACAGTTTCTATCCTAACTGCATAATAACTATACATCTTACTAAATTCTACTACCACTAGTCACTTAACTATTCCATTTTCTTCGTTTTGTATTACTCGGCTTTAACACTAAAACTACCGGCGTTATATCTGTTATATTTAAATGTACCGAATAAGTATTAATAAATATTTACTTCATGGCTTCTCTATCGATTTGGAGAATTATTCGATAACATTGGGAACAGATCACTTTGACAGTCTTGGTGGTTTTAACACTAGAACTACCGGCGGTAAATCTGTTATATTTAAATACATTAAATAATTACTTTGAAAAAAGGGGAATTCAGAGGTGGAAAAGATGATCGATTCGGTAATTTATGTTTTATGAGATGGACGTAGAATATCTATTCTATGACTCTCCTATAATCTTGGAGAATTTTTGCAAAAAATTGTGTACCAGTCATTTTGACTGGTTTGGTGGTTCTAGTATTAATGTTAATTTTCATGGTAATTCTACCTACAGCTTACAATTCCAGATGTGTTGCGAACAACCAAGCCTATCACACACTACATGCTGATTTAAGAAGAATCTCTCAGACATGACCCTGCTGATCTAGTTTAATTAAGTGTCCTAGTCGTTAAATCCATACCTAGCACCGTCCCGTCTGCTACAATTATCTAATATCTTCTGATACCATATAATAAGCAGTTTCCAGCCGGAAATCGTGCCTCTCTGACATCCCTATTCATACCCGCGTAAAATGTAGCAACAATGATCGTGCCATGCCGGTCTGTCTCGAACAGTCTGAATCTACTTTACGCATCGCGAGTTCGTACCCTTCGATAATTTCTCCCCCGTCAACTCTGTAATGTTTTGCGGCTGCAGCATCTGGAGGAGGAGATTTCCTTTCGAATCGGCTTGGAATTTCAAGGAGCACGTGCTTCGCCTAACAACAGTCTGCGTTGTCCGATCTTCTTAATTAACTTCCTCCTAGAAAGAGAGGGGTAGGATCAAGATCACGGCGCAACGAGGTCGTAAAAGGCTTTGAAGCTTCCTCATCCTGGCAGATAGGGCTGCGGGAGATCGCGCTGGAAAATTATTTTGGACCTCGTAAAAGTCTTGTCGGGTTGAGACGCACCGCAGAGATCATTTCACTCGATGGCTGTATTATTTTATGCTCCTTTTACGCGCGGAGGGTGGATGCTAGACATCATTGCCGGATGTGTGGAAAACGAGAAGGAGGAAAGCGATCATTTTCTTATGATTTTGGGTAGGTTATCTAACCCTTTAGCTTCCTTTGCCGACGATTTTTATCTGTCGAACGTCTATTGACTGCTAATGGCGACTATTACCACTATCTTTTAAATTCTTTTCTAAGCAGCCTTCTGAAAATTAGGGTTGTTGGGATTTTTGCCACAGAAAAAGCCGGTTGGGAGGGAAAAATTCTACACAGTTGAAGAAGTACAAGAGCAATGAAACGCAGTGACACTTAACATGGTCAAAGTACAAAGCACGATAAGCGCATTGCGCGAGGAGTTTGAATGTCTTCACAAAAATAAAGTCGCTGTTTACGTTCTTTATATACTTCTTTTGTTGCCATCACGATAATCAAATGTACCTTTAAACATTAGAACTGCTGGTGATTAAAACGATATGTTTAAATATATTAAATAAGTATTAGGGGGGCCGGAAAGTAATGTCGTTTTTTTTCTTTAAATTCAAACAAATAAAGTAATAAATTTATGTTTTTAATGAATGATGCAATCACCCTCGTTATCAACAACCTTTTGTCATCCAGTGTGCAAATTTTCAATGCCGGATCGATAAAAATCAATTTGTTCTTGAGCAAAGTATCTGAAGAAACGACATTACTTTCCGGTCCCCTTAATACATTACAAGGAAAGTAACACAAGGGAGGTGAGAACTGACCGGTTACCCGTCTATATTTAAAAAAAATTTTAAATTAAAAACTCATCATTCTGAATGCCTTGAAAGATCTATTGATAAGACACAACAACATCGTAATTTATCGGCGTGTTGCAGCTCTATTGCTAGAAAGTTTATCAATAATACTATACCGCTACATCCGCACCGTACAATAGTTAAGGGTCGAACATTGTTCCGGCGGAAGAGTTAACGCGATTGGCATCAACGCAAGGCACCCTTTCACAGCTTTTGGTTCATTAGGAGTTTCCATAATATTAGTTTCAATCCAGATAATATAAGAGTTTTCAGTCAAGAAAAATTATATGACAGTGACAGCGACACATTTAAATGTACGTTTAGGCAGAGGTATTCATTGCAAAGAGAGTGTCACCGCATTCTCGACGGTTATATAACATTATAAAAGCAGGTTTTTCAAACGCTATGAGAGCGTCGTAAAGTGCACTTTATCCGAATTGAAAGGAGGCTGTGAAATCTGTTGAAATGACCCTAGAGTTTCAATGTACGGGTGTGAGAAATTTCAAGATTTTGCACATGGCACAATTATGTATTTCACGTGGATCATAGAACAAGCTGTTTTCCAGATACGTGTGAGTGTTCCTTTTAACGATAAAGTACGCTAATTTAAACTGCCTGTATGACGAGAGAGAAATATTGAAAGAAAATAGTGAAATGAGAAATTCTCGTTTTCCCTCTAGTTTTTGGGATTTTAATGGGTCGAGAGATTGCTGGAATCGATTTGCAGCGCACTAACTCTCATAGAGCGTTGAAAGTTTGCATTTCTTTCCAGATATCTTACCCGTGCAAAATGTTCAGCAAAGTTTTCTGCAAGCAATGACGCTAATATCTCTCAGCGAATTCCTATCGAGGAAACGAAGTAAGAAGCGAAAGGAGCGAAAATTTAAGTAGTGTCAACACTTTACTGGAGTTGTTTATTTAATATTACTTCAACGACACATGACGCTTTACAAGAGTAACGCTACTCTTACACAATGTCATTTTCATATTACGATCGCAGTTTTTTAGAATATTTCTTAAAAACGTAGTTACGACTTACATGAGCCGTTCATTTTGAAAGTGGCGCAAGTCACTTTCTTTTTAAATCGAGACATTTGAGGGTTTCCGTTTTAACGTGTTTAAAAATTTTGGTGCCAATTTTCGAAAAGACTTACTTATACCTGTACTTATCTTGGATACTTCTTTTTTTCTTCATCTAAATGATTTTGTTTAACCACTGCAAAATCACCATTTTTCAATATTGGTAGAGTGACTTATGCAACTTTCAAAATAAACGACTCATATAGAGAATCGAAGTGAACAATTTTCACTGTACGAACTTTATTCCTTATAGAATGCTTTTTTCATATCTTTTGCCCACCTTAACTTCTATGATCAACGCACTCAACGCTACACCTAATGCTCATCTAAAATTTCTTCCAAATACGATATTCACCCTTTCCTCCACCCTAGCTCACCCACGTTTCGAGAATCCATACACTTCCGTCAGGTAGAATGACACAAGACGTTAGTTCTCGAACTAGGGTGATCCTCCAAGCTACCGGGAAGATACAGCTCGTTTTACCGATCTCGCATTCCCCCTGTCACTCGACACTGCCGATTCTTTTTTCGTCCGCGTGTCCGCGCATACATGCAGGGAGGGCGGCCTTGGAGTTTTAAAATTCTGCACCTGAACGCGATACGAAATCAATGCGGCGAGTGTGGAACACCGCCGAGGCCGAATCTCTGTAACTCTTGGCGCAGCCGGCAGCGGGTATGCAAATACACGCGTGTGTTCTGACAAAACCGACGAAACTCCACTGTCTTGTACGTGTCTGCTCGAGTGAAGGCTCGTCTTCTTCTCCTAGGAGATATCCTTTGCGTATGACGTCACGCTCAGCCAGCTTCGAATCCCTGTAGCCGCGTGACTGAAATCACGATGAGATCAGACGCGGGATACACGGAGCCTTTGCCTGTAAACATGCATACTCGGATTACTCGTTGTCTTACGAACGTAGAGTGGATCAACGACGCGAATATTCTGGGCGTAACGTTAGGCGGATGAAGCCTTTGGACGCTAAGTGCCAGGGGCTGATCTCGAGTGCCTTTTTCTACTTGCGTCGTTAATGGCTGCTAGTTGCTCTGCGCGTGGTATTTCATGTTGAGCGGGAAAATACGATGTTGTTTTATACAGTGGAGTTAGTTGATATGGCTGTTTCGTTTAGATTCTATTGTTTTAACCCCTTGGCCTATGATTTCTTTTGTGACTGTTTTTGCGATAATTCAGAATTAAATGGTTAAAATGAAGTTTTCTCAGTGATTCCTCATATGTCTTCGAATTTAACGCAATACTAATAAGATAGAAATAATTTTTTCGTATTGTGTTCCACTGATATTTTTAATTTGATAATTTTTTATGTGCTTCAAAATTTCCAATTTACATCTCACGCATCACGAGCGTAACTCGTTATTGTAGGGCAAGGGGTTAACACTAAACCTACCGAGCCGGTCAAAATGAATGATTCCCAATTTTTTCTAAAAATTACGTATACTGATAAGGTAGCCATGAAGTTAATATTCCACTGTTAATTCCTTTTCACGTCCTTTTCTCCTAAGTTTTTATAGGAGGGTACCGCACCGATCCCATACTTACGAGACTTAAATTAGTTAATTAATCTTCTGTCTCACCTTTTGATTTCTCTTTTTCCAAAGTACTTATTCAGTATGTCGAATTTTTAGTAGATATAACGTCGGTAGTTTTAGTGTTAAGGGCGAAATATTAAATGATAATTTAAGAGACATCTATTTTTGTTAACATGGTGGTTCATTTGGAATGATACGTAATACTGATGTACAAATTTTCATTGAATATTGTACAATGAATATTTTTAATTAGGAGTTTGAAGAAGTTTTTATATGGAGTAAATAATAGGAAAATATTTCGTGTCATTTAGATGTTATAAAAGCAGGGAGTTATCGGAGAAATAATTCAACGTCAGAAATATTGCGTCCCACTTTGCTCGCCTGTTTCATGCAGACCCTCCATTAATCTGCTGAATGCTAATTTTTCAAAGTTCTATTTTTTGTTACTTGTTTCCCAAGCTATTATAGTAATATAATAGTAAAATATTACTTGCATTGCATATATGTATGACATATCCACTACGGAATTCTGACCAACCAATTTTATAATAATTAGCAATACCTACCTCCAATCGAATGATAACACGGAGAAACAAATCATTTTTCCTCACCGATCATTGTTCATCATACCTTTTGCCAAAAGTGATTATAATCAATCACGCAACCAAGAAAATACCGTAACTCCTAATAGTTAGCTAACTTTTCTTTCTTCCTAAACTTTAACACTAAATCTGTCAAGGTATGAATTCCAATTAATTTCTAAATATTCCAAAAATTACGCTATTTCTTTCACCATCTTCTACGTCTATCTTGCGGATTGCAAACGATGAAACCAATCAAGTTATTGCCCTCTCCATTAATTTCTTTTAACGCATTTATCTGACATTTTTAAATATACCCTATTAATCGTCGATAAATTGTATTTTAATTGTTCGTTTCACCAATCCCTATTACCTACACCCGATTGCCCCATCTTCAAAACATTCAATTTCAATATCGTCCACCTCTTCTAATATCTGTAGGATGTTTATTACAAATACACGTTAAAAAAATAAAATACAAGTGGAAACACAAAAGTACGGAAAATACTTGAACGCACACACACACACTCTTATGACTACTAATAAATACACAAACGTCTGTCAAGTCGCGTCTATTCGTCTACTTGTACGTCTATTCGTCTATTCGTCTACTACGTTTATGCGTCTAAATACGTCTATTCGTCTATAACGTCTACTCGTCTAAATACGTCTATTCGTCTATAACGTCTATTCGTCTATTACGTCTATTACGTCTACTCGTCTATAACGTCTACTCGTCTAAAAACCAACGTGTCCGTCTAACGTGGCGTTCGTCAACTCTCTTTCTGCGTCTTCTCAACCGCGTGCAGTCCACGTCCGTCTTTCGTCTGTCTTTTGTTCTTACGGTGGGTCCCTCTAGACGAATCTAGATTGATCCGCGCGGGTTTTATAAAATTCCCACATATCTATCCCCTCGATGGTACATAAAATAACAACTAACATCTCAAGTATCACCCTAGTTCTCACCCAGCAGTTTTTACATCTTCACCTCCCCTTGATTATCACGGATACGTAATCTCCTCGACCTTCGTCCCCGTAGGATTGACGTAAGGCGCGTCGGCTCGTGCCGTGTAATGATAATTCATGACAAACGTTATTCATACCAGAAGTTGGTCCGAGGTTATCGCGGTAGTTTAGCCGGAGGGCCGTCAGGGAAAGGCAGCCCTTGCGGGCGGCTCTCTCCCGTGGCACAGCAAGCTCCGCATGCTCCCTGGCCATGCAAAGTGAGCCAGGGGTTGTTAGATTAAACTCCGGCCCCTCGCGACGCCCCGGATGCCTCCGACGCCACGACGGGTTAAAAACAGACAGGAAGAGCATGAGTCATCCCCGAGCGAGGACTCGAATCCCTCGTGAGAACGAACAAAATCGCATGTGGGATTTTGCCGTTCCGTACACCCTGACACTCCCTTCGGGCACTGTCTTTTCGCCGATAGCGTTGTCATTGAAGGTGGAAATGTTGAAGGAGGTTATTTATATTTGTTAGGTGCGAGATATTGACGGGAGCCTGTTGATTTTTAGGGTGACGGGGTGGAAGTAGATGAGCGATGATAGGGGTGATAAGGAAGTGCCGGAGGTTTGGAAATTAGTTGCGATTAAAAGGGGGTGCTTTCTGTGATTTTGTTCTGATTTGTTTTTATATTGAATCGACTGTGTTGGTTGATTTTCTCCTAATCTGTTTGTTGAAACGTCATAGTTAACAAATTTCTCCTCACTAAACAAAGGATTGGCATGGCAAGGAAATCTGCATCCCGTAACATATTTTAACAGAAATTGAAACTTCAGTATAATACGTGTTAACAATGAAACTTAATTTCTAATTAATTATAAATGTAGTAGGCGCGAAAAATATAAGCTGCTATAGAAAAAAAGCTGTCATTAATTATACCGGGACTATGTTAGTTGAATTTCGTGAGGTATGACTATGTATGTTTGTTTAGTTGCTGTTCATTGTACGATTAACAATGAAATATTTTTAATACTGAACTTCCTTGAATGTTATTGCCATTGAACGTGGATGTTTTGCTAATTTCACTAATTTCGCTAATTCATTTACTTATGATTATATAAACACTAAAGATATAAAAAAAATGATATTATGAAATAGAATTACTAACGATAATACCAGAGCAAAAATTGCCATTTCGAGCACTATCTATAAAAAAATTAATTAGCACATTACTGAAATACAAAATCAGCTATAACTCGGTGACAAGTTAAAACAGAGTACTTCGTATGATTTTCTTCAGTTCTCGATTTTGAGTTCATCCAGAAATTAGATTTCACTTGTGAAATACCCTGGACGGAAAGCAGACATTATTGTTAATGTAACATATTAGTAAACATTTCGGAAATGGAATGATATAAATCCAAATAAACTTCAGTAGATACACGTCGCTTACTCGAACTTGCGAATTGGTCACTGCAGTTGCTATCTTTTGTCACAGAGTCACTGACAAATTTTGTGTATCAGTGAACAAAGGGGTGTCCGTGCCGAATACTGAAGGGGTTCCAAACAAGTGAGTCCATAGGGGTCGATTTATTCCTCAAGCTGTTTTCGACATTCCACCCATGAAGAGAAGACTGCACGTATCTATTATTACGAGAGGGCGTTAAAGGGTTTCCAAGGGGCGTGCTTGACTTCCTCGATTCTTTGAACAAATCTCTTCTTTTTTTACCATTACAAACTTTCGCGTTTTAAATCTTTAACGATCTTCGCGGTTCTACAATGTTTGCTTTGCGTGACTCGAATAAACTCTAAAGCATTTGGTATTGTAAGTTCGATTTGCTTCTCCAAAATCTACTTAAAACCGTGGCGAAGTAAAGCATAATAAAGATAATTATGTAAATTATTTATAGGTTCATTAAAATTTCCTATAATTGTTAATTCTCATTGTAGTGGACAGTTAATAAATCAGTTTTTCTCTTGTTGTTATGATGGTAGACATCGGCGTACCGAATTTGGAAGAAATAAAAAAAAATACTTCTTCTGCTCAATGAGGTTTTCAGGAGACTTAACGTAAAAAATATGCAATATTAACATAGAAACTAGTCAACTAACGTAAAATTATTTTTTTTTGTTGCAGGTAAGCAATCAGTTCAGTGGAAGAAGGTGTCTGCGATCGTAAGTCAAGTTTTATGGTATTCTCGTATCGCGTGCGTTCGCCATGCTTCCTAAAAAGTCCATTGAGCGGTGATGTGGGTTCTTGAATACGACACCAACGTGATCAAATCTCGTAAAACCTTTGAGAATTGCCACCGGAATACAGATCGGTTGGGTATATAAAAATGAGGTGAAAACATAAAATTATTTGTAAAAACGAAGTATTTCAATTTATAAACGCACAAATATTGAATGGAAATTAAATTAATTATAATGACAGTAAGTTAAATGCGCACCAATTTGAAAAACCCTTTTTCCATGCTAATTTTCATGCGGTTGAACAATAAACATTCATTAATTAATATAGCAGCGGATGACCAAACGTATGCAATTAGTGTCTCATTTTCGGACAGAAAGAAACAAAGGGATGCATAGCCCTTTGAAGTCCATACGGAATTACATATAACTTTATCTGAGAGTAAAAACACCGTAATGTAATAACGTCCCACTGTAATTCTGCTTTTTTGAATTTACTAACGTACACGTAATTAAGAATTTTTGCAATAGAATCATCTCAAGAACCGAATCAGAAAGAACTGTACCCTAATTTCAAAAATATCGATAGAATACGAATTTTGGACAATGCGGGCATCGAAATAACGTTTCTGCCATTGAAAATTAATTTATATGTGAAATTAACTCCCTTAGAGCATGATATCTCGATTCATCATAAAGTATCGACCGATCGGAAATATCGGTCGTTGAAAATGTGACACCGACGTGATCCAATCTCGTAAAACCTTTGGGAATCGGCAGCAGAATACAGGATCGAGTCGGTCCCTAAGAAAGTGTTTTAAATCTCCCTAGTAGCGTTGTTCCCATTCACCCTCCTCGAGCCCTCAATTATTCCCATGGAAACGATTCGGGTGAAACCTTTCAACGCATCAATCTCGTTCGAGCTCTTACCTAATATACCGCGCGGTTAATTATTCCGTCGACAAAGAAGCTGCTGCGAAAACTTTCCGGATGATCGATAATCTCGAAATTCGAGTGGGAAGGCCTAGGGTCAGCTTGTTCTCATTGATAATCGCTGGAGAGAGGCCCCAAGGAGCGCACCGAAGCACTTATCCTTTTAATCTTTTAATTATACGCTATAACGAACTCCTCTGCTAATTTCGGGATCGAAAGTTCGCTAACCGGAAAACAATTCTCTCTTTTGTGCTTTTTGCTCTAATTACTGATGCGATTTTTAAGGATATTATCGCTAATGTTAATACTTAATGTTGTTTTATCTGCGAATTTAATAAGTGAAAGCCTTTAGTAGGAACATGTGAAATTGTAGACGAATAATGCATCGCACCTGGGTTTTTTAATTTTACTTGTGAAGATACATATTTTTACAAAACTCGTAAATACTCCGGTGTTCAGTTGTGGTTAAAAGATCTATTTCGAAGAGCTTTTTGAAAAGCAGAGGAGCAAAATAAATTCCAAGTGCAAAACCCGTTTCAATTATTGATAAACTTAGCAATATCCCATATCACTTTGCACTATCTTTCTCACCATATCCAGGTTCCTATTTTTATCAACAATAATTCTAAACTAAATTTTAGATACAAAATACCCCAGTCAATTTATTTATCAGACCGTAGGTCATTTCTGATCACCGTTTGGTTAGCGACAGCGAAGTATTAATACTAGCGGTCCTTAGTTGGTATTAGATCGTAGGTCATTTCGCACAACAAACAGTGGCGCGGGATAGATTCCAAGTACCGAGACTGTTTTACGACCTTTTTTTTCCTGCTGCTTTTGCTAGTCGTGCGAGGAAGTTTCCAGCAGCATCTAATCCAATTCTCGCGCGAATAAAGGACCAAGGAAGATGCTCTTGAAGAAAAGAAAAATAACTATGAAAAGAAAGAGTTCGGTGTACGAGGACTCTTTATATGGTCCCATGGCGTGTCCAAAGTCCACTTCACGTTTCTTTCGAGAAATCTTTCGCGATACTCAAGGCGAGAAGATGATGAGACCACGCCGATGGTCTGCGAACTTTCCTTGAGATGACGACGCTGATGCACGCCTCTTCTTCGCGAACTTGTATCGAGGAGTGGAAATAGAAAACGCGAGGGTCGAAAAAACTTAATAAACGCGCTGAGTTATTACCATTGTGCACGAACAGGAACGATCAAACTTTCGATGATTCCTTTCTGGATGATTGTAACGGATCGCACAGAACGTAGGATATTGAAGAAAGAAACTTGCCGAGGAGAATATGTGTACGGGCGGTATAAAAATGCTGTGCCACGTAAAACAAAGCAATGTTCTACAGTTCTGAATTGGTGAGGATTTATTGAGTGATATTGCAAAACCACCCTTGATCTTGAATTCCAAGGTCAATTCTTTTTTATTCGCCTTATTGCACTTATTACCAAGATGAAAAGTATGGTCAGGATTCAATCGTTCTCTAAAAAAATATTACAAAAATTCCAACAATTCTTCAACACCTTGCCGTACGATTTCTTTTGCGACCGCCTCCGCAATAATTCAGAATTAAATTGGTAAAATGAAAATTGGTTAGTGATTTTTGATACATCGTACAATTTAATGTAATAATAACATTATAGAAAATATTCCATCGTGTCGCGTTTCACTGATATTTTCAATTTGATAGGTTTTGTAAAAGTCGAAAAGTTATTATCCAATTTATCGCATCAGGAGTGTCGCTCGTTATTGTACGGCAAGGGGTTAATACATTGATGCTGGCCGAATTTCCAACGTCTCGCCCTTTCTATCTAATTGTAAACGTACCTTTTCCTATTAAAATCACGTCGTTCCAAAGTAAATACATTATACGTCAAAATAATAATGTATTCAAGAATATTATACTTATCTCGCACTAGTATTCCAATTTTTAATGTGCCAGCATACTCGCGAATATTATTATTTGAAGTTCAATAAAGATTTCATTGAATTCAGAAACGCCCATCGATCAGCTACATTAACACTAGATTTACGGAAGCCGTCAAATTGACGGGTTCCTACTTCCTTTGTAAATATTTCTCAACTTTACAGAGATGCTGTACAGTAGATATTTCACGCGTATTTTATAATACAATAATGACTTAACGAATTACCGTCTTTGCCGCTTCATCCCTCTTTTCCCAAAGTCCTTATTTAATATACTGCAATGTAACAGATCTCACGCGTGTAAATCTAGTGTTAAATGCGTCAAGTTACATCATTTGTATTTTTTTTTACCATTTTTGCTTATCGGGAACTACGAGTTTTACATATTAGATGCATCCAAATCCCACAAACTTATTCGTGAAATTGCCTCTTTATTTTCACCCTGAAGGACACCTCGGTAGGATGACGAAAACTTAATAAATAAACGAGCACATCTGTCAGACGAACAATAAGACCTATGCCGCGGTCGAGGTTGACTGTTCGCACGAAAACGAATACAATGGTAGTTCGAAAAGAGAACGCCATAGAAAGGATGAATTCACACTAGCCGAAGAAAGGACACTCGCGTTTGATTCATCTCCGGCAGGACTTTCATTCACGCAGAAAGCAACGATGAGATCGCGGAAGATGAGAGTAGGCTTCTAGCAGCGAAACAGAAAGAAAGGGAAAAAAAGGTAGCGCTTCTTGTAAGACCCTCGCACACGTCACCCTCCCATTTACATTATATCTCGGCCCACCCGCTTTCTTCGGCTCTCCCTTGTCCTTTATTTCGTAATGCCGATCCACGTTTTTCACGTGGAAGAGGCTGCCATCGTGTGGCTGACGTGAAAGAAGAATCGCATATTCCAATATGTTATGAACGTAATAACTAAGGTATTTTTGGACGAGGAATTTTAAGATATTTCTTCTAGCTTTGGCTTTTATTAGAGAAGGTTTTAGGTTTTTCTCTATGGGGTCATATTGTCTACTTGGGTTTTGGGGTTTGTAAATTAGTGGGAGTAATTTTAAACCTGTATCACTGGAAGTCACAGGAACCATAACGCGGGATTGAGTCTTCATAGGGTTGATTAATTTCTTGAGTAATTAATTTTATGATTGCAGCTTCCCTCCGGTAGCAGCACCTGGGTATTCCTATGACATCTCTATAGTAATATTTTTAAAGAAAAATATACTTGGCGGTAATATTTGACTATTGGGCGATATAATGAATTCTAATAACATGTTATATCAATTACGATTGATACTTCTTTACTACATCCATGGAACGGTACCCAACGATGCAGTCAGACAAAAATTGTTCGACAAGGAAGTCAATTCAAATAGAAAATTCAGTTAGCAGTTATGGCATCTTATAATACAATGCATTCGTTAGTACTTCTGGAATATTCTCATCAACGTATTGAAGTATTTAAAAAATTTCGTAACACGTTCGCGGACGTGAATGCTATAGCATCCATTTTCATCGTAATATAGAATGACATGAATGCTATAGCATTCATGCAATGCCAAATGATAAAGCCAATTAAAACAAAATTAATTTTATATAACCTTAATTTGTTGAAATTATTATGCAGCTTTAAGTGATGGCCAAGTGATTCATTGAATATTTTCATACTATTTTATTTTTTCTCTGTCTAGTTAAAAGTGTAAGTTAGAAGTGTAATACTTGACTGACTATTTTTGCAGCTCACTGAAATTTTTACTGTCCGCGAACGTGTTAACACATCCAGAATATCCGTGTTAACTCTTTTTCTTATAATATCATTAATATTCGATAACAGCACATCATCAAACGAATTTTATGTTGTCGCATCTATTTAAAATGATACAA
This sequence comes from Cerceris ruficornis, assembly GCA_963989415.1. Classification (NCBI taxonomy): domain Eukaryota; kingdom Metazoa; phylum Arthropoda; class Insecta; order Hymenoptera; family Crabronidae; genus Cerceris; species Cerceris ruficornis. The sequence goes on along the minus strand of OZ022517.1, from coordinate 37,134,194 downwards.
TATAGGGTTTTACTAGTAAATTTTAGTTAACAAAGTGCAGTACCCGACAATGGCACACGCAGACGTAAAAGAAACCTCGATTCAAGAGGTTAAATATAACTGTAATTGCAATACTTATTGAACAACCCAGTACACATTCATTCTTGCAGTCTTTTCAGTTAGTTGAACAATGCCAATTTGCAACAATGTAACCAGACATTCTCTGTTGGACATTCACAATACGATATTCTGCGTCGATGAATACAGTGCGCTTCGACCATTCGCCGTGAAGTTGCATTTTGCGCTGCAACGTTAACGGCTGACACGCGGCGAAGTGTGAACGTGATGTTAAAATGCAGAAAACACGTTTCGAGAGCTCCGGCACACGTAAGCTGAGATTACATTTTGAATTCTGGCAGAGAGGTTTTACTTAGCGATGGATGCATCCTCCATCCCAGAATGCAGAAAGTTTGCTACCGGCTTAGGAGCTTCGCAGTAATGATAGAATTGGCGGAAGCAAACAACGTCAGGGTGACGTATAAATAAAATTCCTATCGCGTTTTCTCATAACAATATTGGAAGTTTATCTATTATTTTTGCAATTTATTATTAAGCATATTAAAATGAAGTAGGAACATTTTGATTAGGATTATGATAGTAGCTCTATTGATACATGCAACAGAATCTATGTTGCAGGGAGCGTTAACCCCTTGCCGTACAATAACGAGTGACACTCGTAACGCGATAAATGGAATAGTCATTCTTGATTTGTTCAAAAAATTATTAAATTAAAAATATCAGTGAGTCAGGATAAAATAAAATTAATTCTATGATATTTAATATTGCGTCAAGTCATACGCTATATCAGAAGTCAGCGATAGATTGCTATTTCAGCAATTAATTCAGAGTTATTGCGCATTCAGTCACAAAAGAAATGGTACGGCAAAGGAATAATGGCAAGTATTCCGAATTTGAGGATTTTCTTATCTTCTTGACGAAAGTTTTTGAACAATGTGATTGCCAACCAAGCACTATAAGGAGTCCTTGGAGATAAGACATTTCGAGAGGGATATAGGTGTACACGTTTTGCCTATAAATGGAGAGTTTAAAGAGTTACCTTGCACTCTATAGAACAAGCTTCAAAGGATTAACTTAATTGAAATTAAACTCGACAGTAGAAAGATAAGCTAGTCTCGTTATCAAGCAATTAATTATAATCGTTCCAAAGTACGTACAATACATCGCTCCTGTATTGGTAAAATTAATTCCTTTTCTGAAATCTAATAATATTTTTTCAATCAAAGTAATCCCAACATTCTTTACCTAAGACGTGCAATATTATTTTCAAATTCGAAGTATCTTTCTCCAACACTCTATACCTTGAAGCATAGTCGTCGTAGGCAATACCTACGCATCACGTAAAAGAACGGAAAATCAGTGAGCACTAAGTGGCGTTATACGTGCAAGAGCAGATTCGGAAGGTTTCTCGAATTCGATATCGAAAAGAGGACGCGAAGGGTTCGAAATCCCTTTCGCGTGTGCGTGCTCGAACCGAACACTTTTCGCACGCGACAGAGCCGAGGGGACGGGAATTCTCATTTGAGGAATGAACCTGACTCGTTCATTGCTGACGTTGCTGACACTATGCGTACCGGCCCTTTTGTCACGTCGTACCGAAAGTGTATTTCCTCATTAGGCTCCGGCTGCAATCCTGGAGCGAAAGTAAGCACTCGTCTCTCGTCGACGGATAACTTTAAGGGCTGCCGTCTTCCATTCGATCCTTTTTCCGTTGGAAGACAAAAGACGATGAGACTTTTCTGGACTGGAATTCTTGTAGTACAGTTTTCCGAGATTAGTTTGTTTCTTGTTGTGGGAGAGGGAATTTGTGTTGATATTTGGAAAATTAAATGTGAATTGTTGTGGGAATATGATGATTAAATGGGCCGTTCACAGCACAGAGTGATTAACTCCACTTTTTGAATTTTTTTGAATTTAAGTCTCAAAGCATTTGATTGAATCCTAATTTTTTACGTTTAGAATAAATTTTTGTAATAATAACGATTAACACCATTACACGACGAAGTTTGTTTGGCCATCGAATAATAAATAATTGAATTCAGAAGTCAATGTAATTAATTCCAAGGCTATTCCACCTTATTCATTTTATACTTCGTTAGAGGAAAGCTACATGCGATTATATATTCTACAATACTTATTTGTATTTATATTTTGAAGGGAACTTTGAAAAGGGGTGTGTACTATTTCATCACGTTTCTCCATTTTATGTTTTATGGAGTTAATCGATTTGACAGGTGAATGGCACAAATGTGGTTTTCTGTTGGTGAGAAAATACGGGTTAATTTAGATTTTTGTAAGGACAGAGAAATAGGAATTTGTACAGGATACAACAGTCTTTAACACGTTGAATGCCATGGGGGTCACCGGTGACCGACGCTATTGAATTCGTTGAAATTTTTTATGGCTTCTGAACTGCTATATTTACCGGTTTTGTTAACACATTCAGTATTTAAATATTATTGTTAGAAAATTGAAGTATCGCAGCTTGTAAAACTATTTTTATCTGTAACGTTTCTATTCTATAAAGGTATGATTTTAATAGGAAAATCTTCAGTTCGATAGAAATGATGGAACTAGCGATATACGTGTTACGTTCAACGTGTTAATCTTTTTGGGTACGGAGGATGGAGGGCAAAGAATATCGCGATAAATACTGTCAATAATTACTAGTTTTATGGCAATGAGAGCATGTGACAATGAGTAAAAATATAGTAAAAAATTAAAAGAATTGAATACATTAGACATTATGACAGACTTAGAAAATTATTCAATGTGGTATGTTTCTACATTTTTTTTCTTCTACATTTGACCTCCAGTTACTATAATTATTTTGCGTAGGATCTACTGCTTCAGAAGACTTCAAAATTATCAAGGTGTGTCATTCGACTATATTGTAAAAATATTTTAATTTACATACATAGTTCACTATAATACAGGCACTGCATTAATCGCAAGCGTGATTATTTTGAAAATAATTTGCAATCTTTCTTCACCGCATTTACATCTGCGAAAAGCGAAGCTGCAAAGTCGATCCGCTTTTGTACCCTTGAAAACATCTCGTATGTAAATTCCGATCAAATATTTCGACGAAGCGCGAGGAAGAAAATTTGGAAGTTCTTTAACAATATATTTCCGGAGGAAAGTTTTCTTTGCTCGGTGACCGAGCCGTGTGCGCAATAAAGCGTATTCCGACGCCCGGTTTCCAAGCTTTTACTGAAAGTTCGGCGAATTTTGACGGTTGATAAAGTTCAAGAGAGTTTACGCCTTGCTTTCTCGTTGAACTCAAATAACGCAAATATCTTCACCGGGGCATACGAAGCAAGTTGACGCCAACTTCTTAACGTACAGCGGTGGATTTAGAAATGTGATTGTTCTTCAAGTAGAACGGGGACGTTCATTGTCAGGGGCGAGTTCACGAGTTTTACCGTTTGCTTTTGCTGTTATTGCACAGATGTCTCATAGAACGTACAAGTTAAATGTTAATTTTAACCATGTTTTTAATGAAAGACAGAAAAGATTTATGGGTATAATTTCTCCCGTTCAGTGAGAAATTTTGTTTATATTTTAATGGAATTCCTTTGTTTTGGGGTATACTAATAGAACGTTGTTACGTTCTGCTGCTTTACATTTTGTTGATATTCGGATTTTGTTCATTAAAATTAATAGAAAATTTAGAGCATAATTAGTTAAAATTTCAAAAGTAGTATGCTATTGGAAAATTCCTTCCCATGTGAGACTTGTTGCTGTCAGCAACTTGTTACCACGTTCTGACGTTAAACTTCTTGCTGAAATATGAATTCATGCTTCTTAATTTAAATAACATTCATAAGTTGATTATATTTCTTCTATATATATTCTTCTTCTATATATTATTTCTTTTATATAATATTCTTCTATATATATTCTTCTATAATTTCTTTCTATATATTTCTTCTTATCAAAAACCGCAGTTTTACGTTTTCCCTGAAGAAAACGCTATGCATCTATTGTACAATTAGCGCGAAAGCAATAAGAGCATGTTCTATATTAATTAAAGAATGAATAACATTGCAATTACATTTCGACATATTGCAGTACAAAAAATAGTTACTTTCCTCCGTACTGAAATATTTGTATTTTTCATATTGTGCTGTCTAGGATTCCTTTATGGAAGACAAATTCATCCGTATTTTTAAAACGCACACGATATATTACAATGTCTGTCTCGACGTACAAAATGAAGAAAGCAGCGCAATACATTTTACATTCCGTTCCGAAAACTGGGCAGACGAAACGTTTTATTTAAAACTCGAGGGAAACAAAATTGGAATGTTTAATTTTCACTCGAAGCAAATACAAATCAATTGTCGGTCGTTTTAGTCTTCCATATTCTCGGTTACTATTGACGGTCTGAAAAGTTTCAATTCGAGTGTAATAGCCGACGATACGTGTCGCAAAACAAAAGAGAAAAACAATCGCAAAAACCTCGGGCCGTTCTTGCAACCGAGTATTGAATGGCGGCTGGATAATTTCTGATAATATCGTGACGTCAATTATAGAATTTAATGGGTCGCGGACTGCAAATGACGCCGAGAGAACCGAAACGATGGAGATCTTCGGAAGATGAAAGTTTTAATCGCATTAGACACTGAGTAACTTGCTACTTAGACGTCTGGGTAATATTTGAATGCAATTACGAGTCCTTTGAAACTGTCCCTCTTCGCGCTGGGCATTCGGGACGGATTTAAGATTCATCTTTACAATTCGCCGACTTTGTATTAGAGTCTCGTTCTTTCCCTCTCCTTTATTTTCCACGATAAAAATATCATTAATGGAAAATCCAATGGTACCGTATAATGCGACGGGTCGATTGGAAAAATGTCAAGTTGATATTATTTTCAGACTAATATTAGTTGGTGTGAGTCGCTGTAATTTATCGAAACAATGCAAATCTTGCTTTTGCGAAAAATCTACATGTATTATATGATACAGAACGCGATAGATGTGGGTAAGAAATTATTAAATCTTTAGCAGGGGAATCTTTTTGTAACATTCGAAGATGAGTACTTAAAATTCAAATCACTAGTTGGAAGTCCTATCCTTAAACTCCGTAGCACTCATAACTTCCAAACAAATAATTTATCATTATCTCTTAATTTCCCTATTTCTCACCTTCATAACATTGTAATGTATTAACACTAAACCTACCAAGCCGGTCAAAATGACCGGTTCCCAATTTTGTTCTGAAAATTACCTAAATTGACGGGGGAAACATGAAGTAAATATTCCACTTCTGTCTTATAGAACATAAATTAATTAATTAACCATCTTTTTTACCTCTTGATTTCTCTTTTTCCAAAGTACTTGCTCAGTACACCCAATTCTGTTTTTACACGGTCTTTATTTACACGGTCTTGATTTAACACGGTCTAGAAAAAAAAAATTGATTCCGTTTTTACACGATTTCATTCGATTTGGCACGATTAAAAAATCTAAAATATTCTTGAAATAAATTTTTTAATAAATTTATTTTAACTATTTTTTACAGAGTTGAAGGATATGAAACTAATCCCCTTTTTTCTATGTATGTACTTCATGTGTTTTTTTACACGGTGTTGTCTGGAACGTGTCTACCGTGTAAAAACAGAATTAGGTGTATATCTAAATGTTAGTAAATATAACTTCGGTAGATTTAGTGTTAAGTGTCGACAGTGATATAGCGGGCATCCCTTACCTTACCATCGGTCTTACATATATTTAATATTAAATGCTTTTTTACTTTTTACTTTTTACATTTTAACTAAACCAAAACTCCTAGATTCCAAAGCAGTATAATTGAACCCCTATCAGACGAGCGAACTTGTCGCCTAACAGCTTTACCTAAACGCAGTTCCACCCCAGCACAATTTTAAGGAGCGTCTGATCCTCGGCATTCCCGTTTTCCTTATTTTTCCAATTCAACCGGTCAGTCCCCTCCTCGGTCTACATACCAGAATTCGATAATAGAATTTGGCCGCCCTTTGCGGAACGCGCATAGGTTCGACCGGCAGATATGCAAATGATTGCTGTACAGAGAGAGCAGACCCCGAAGGGTGCATCGAGAGGGATGCCAGCAGGAGGGTGACGAACGCCGGGAATCCGTGATCGCGTATGACGACGGGGAGGATCGACGCGGTTCTCCGCAGACACCTGCCTGTTTTCGGAATGGAAAAGCTACCGTTGCTTTCGCTTCTCCTCGATGTTTACTCCTGTTGAGAAAACCGCTGAAAAAGCACCGACAGCAGGCCTGTCGTTCTTCTTTCAGACTGAGAGAATTTCACCTACTCCCCGACGAACGAATACATGGAGAGACACGTGTTGCCGATGGTGTTTCCATGAATATAAAAAGACGGCAAGGTACCCCTTGAAGGGAGATGGGTGCAGAAATTATGCGGCTTGCGTGTGCTCTTTTCTTATTGCGGATGGGAGTTCAATATTCATATGACGACGAATACGTGGTAGAACAGGCTCTCGAAATTGCGGGTGGTAAGGATTTCTTCTTTGCTGTAACGTGGTGTTTTGTTTTTGTTGGAGATGTCTGGTTGCTTGTAATGTCAATGCTTGGTAATGCTTCTTACGAGGGTATTATAATGGTTAGTATTATAGGGTCCTATTCTAATTTAATCCCGGACGAGCCCCCAAAGAATATAGCTACTCATCTAACAAGAAACCGAATAGATTCCCTTAAATTAATTAATAATATCGTAGCCTAGAAACTTAACTGAACGCGTGTAATTTAAAAATAAGTGAGTAACTTTATTAAATATATATAGTTAATAAAGTTACTCACTTATTTTCAAATTATATATATGTAGCTATAAAAACACAAAACTCTTAATAACTCTAAAATTACTCTAATTCTGAATCTCTCACTAAAGCTCTCTCCACTCACGCCATGCCTCTCATTATCTAAACTCTCAACTCAACTGCACATTCTCAACTGACTCGTCCCAAATTCACGCTCGCATCCGCCCTCGATACTCTTTCTCACGCCATGCATTCTTCGTCTTTCTCACAGCATGCACTCTCTGTTGCACTCACTCAATTTCTCCTTATTCATAGACTAAACATTCATGCTAGCCCTGGCATCCGTCGCCTTCCAAATCACGAACTCTAAACATCCAATCTCGCTTGTATACAAACCATCCACACTTACTAATTCTAAAAATTAATACTATTTACGAGTGTAAGTAATTCCGTTCCTACAGTATTGTAGTAGAACAGAGATTTTTTGGGATGTTGCGATACAAGTGAATGTAGAATTAAGAGGAGCATTTATGAGTTAATTTTAGAAGGTATAAGAAACAAATAACGAGAAGAATTGATGATCACTTTAAACAAGTATCAGTACAGACAAACTAATTAGTAAACCAGTATAAAATTTCTAAAAAACCACTCTCTCCATTTCCATTTTAACAAGCGGTTCTACAAACTACCCTTAAATCCCAATCTGTCTCATTTACGCAATTCCAACGAACCCAAAACCCAGAGGATGGCATCCCGCTGCCGCAAACACAGAAGAATATACCCATCACCGAATTATAGATACCTAAACCCGCAATCTTGAACAACTACCATCGAATTTAATTCGAATCGTGACCTTCTAATCATTCTACAACGGTGAACCGCATGTCCCTTTCGCTTTGCTTCATGTCAGCGGAGCAGAAGCACAGAGAACATCGGTCGTATTTTTATCAAAGATACATTTGAAGTTTATTTCACGTCGGAGGGATCGAATACTAGGCGATGAGTTTGCCCTGACAAGGGGGGCGGATTCATTAGCGATCCTCCTGTCGTCCGCACGGAAGAGACACCCTCCTGGTGTTCGCGAAGCGCGGTTTGGCAGGCTGGGGTAATTCCTGTGTTTGGTCAAACAGACAACGATGACAGACTCGACTCGACGTGGCTAGATTCGACTCTGCTTTGCTCGATCCACGGCTCGATTCGCCGTGGCTTCGCACACAGGGTGGTTACCAAGTTATTTCATTAAGCTCCCCGTAGGTTGGCAATAATTATTGCGCGGTTTGTCAACGTTGGCTTTTTGCGAGATTTTATGGCGCTCGTAAAAACGTTTCCTTCCGCTTCCACGGGCAAGATGAAAGGGCTCGTCAAGTGAAAATCGTGTGAAAAAAAGAGAAATGTACGGTATTCTCATTGCATTATTTGCCCGGTGGTCGTATTTCATTTTTATTGGCTGCCGCATTGGCGAACAGTAGCGGTAGAATGGTCCTTGATGTATCTTCGGGTGCCACTGAAGTCACGGTGATTAATCAGAGTTAATCGTTTGTTTCGAGAAATGGTGGCTGTTCTTTCCTGTTTGTTTTGAAAGTATCGTTTGCTTTCTTCTGAGTTTGAGTTACGATGAGAGATTTTGCCGCTGAATATTCTGATTTTAATGAAACTGCTGGAAAATGTTGAATGCTGGTGGAAAGTATAAATTGTTCGTGGATAGTTGCGCTTTATGTTAGATTAATTTTCGGGCTCTCTTTTTGGCATGACCAGCCAATCATAACGAAAGAAAGAAAGCCTGTTATAGAAAAATTACATCGTATTGGAAGCTGTATAAAATATCCGGCTAGGATACTTTTTCTAATATTCCTTATTCACATTCTATTTTCAACGTAATCATTATTTCTAAATATAGCATTCTGCATTAATTTGCAGATTCACAAATGAAGAATAATTTTAAAGAAGGTTGACATTTTCCAATACACTGTAGCGTTTCTATAACTTTATTTCTGTCCCTTAAGTTCGGCCCGTTATATTTACAAAATTCGTAAAATCGAAAAACAGGTACATGTTGTCATCAGTCGTATCTATTTGCAAAAAAACATCATCTTTAATGTACAAAAGTATTTTTTTTCGGGTCAGAAGCGCCCGCTTTTAAACGTTAACGAGTCAACAAACTCCTTCATCGTCATGAATTTAAACATTTATCATTTTCGGAAACCTTTCGCTCCTCGTTGTTCATTAATGGAGAGTGAATCGTATATTTGTCATCTCCATAATACAAAACGTGGAAGCTCAGCGGGAAAGAATGTTTACACGAGAGAAATCGAAAGGTATCACGGCAGTCGGAGAACCCTCGGATATTTTCGCCGTTTCTATTTCGTACTACCCCCTGCGGATATCCACCCTTGCGCGAGAATCCACCTGAAGATCCGATACAGCCGATATTTACACGCAATTTAAGGATATTTGCCGCGAGACCATTCTCCCCCGATCGCGTTTCGCGGATGATAGGGTGATCTTTTATAAATCTCGAAAGTTATTGGAAAGACCTTCCCATCTTGGTGGCTGTATCATTAATTTTCCCTTTCAGGTCGTGCTAAACTGAAATATTAATAATACCTTTGCCACTCGATGATACAGAATTTTTACAACCATCAATTTGATTGATGGACCAAGTGAGAATAATTCTATATAAAAAACGATTGATAATAAATTCTCAGCCATAGAAATGTAAACTAACAATAAGTGAAACATTAACTAAGATTGTCTCAACGTTGCGAATATCGTTGGCGAAAAAACGCACCCTTTCTTCATCCAATAACATGTAGAATAAATATAAAATCGCTCGAAGATCTTGTCCTCATTAACACATGAAAGTATCCGTTTAATTTAGTAAATTAACCGATCCAATTTCTATCGATGGATAACATGAGAATAATTTTATATAAAAAATATTAAATTATAAATTTTCTAACGTAGAATAAATATAAAATCGCTCGAAGATCTTTTCCTCGTTAACACATGAAAGTATCCGTTTAATTTAGTAAATTAACCGATCCAATTTCTATCGATGGACAACATGAGAATAATTCTATATAAAAGATATTAAATTATAAATTTTCTAACGTAGAATAAATATAAAATAGCTCGAAGATCTTTTCCTCATTAACACATGAAAGTATCCGTATAATTTAGTAAATTAACCGATCCAATTTCTATCGATGGACAAGGTGAGAATAATTCTATATAAAAAATATTAAATTATAAACTTTCTAACGTGGAATCATGCTATACAATTATCCTAATTTTGACCGATCTGTAATATAGACGGTATTCAAGACTTTCTCCGGATCACACGCAAAAGTCTCCCTGAGATTCGAATAAATAAGCTCAACCAACATGACAAATATCCTCAACGTCAAATAAAGCATCCCTTTTCCACCCAACGAGATATAAAATCACCGAAGGTCTTTCTCGCGTCGGCACGTGAGGCAATTCTCGTATTTAGAGAAAATCGACCGTGCTCGAAAGTCAGAAACTTTTTCCAGACCTGCCTCTCCTCGTTCATTGTCCCTCGTCCTCCCCATGTCCTCCGTGTCCACCACGTGGACCTTTAACGACGCGTCTCGGACGGCGAAGTCACGAAAGTCAAATCCAATCTCGGCTTTCGCGTAATTCGGTAAACCATTTAAGCGAGGGCGGCTGCGTGTCCATTTCCATTCTCCTCGTTTTCGAAATTTCCGTGCTTCCGAAGCAGAAGTCGAGGGGGGGCTGCTGGAAAGAGGCTGCCGGATGGAAGCTCGGTCCTTTTGGCGGTCCACCGCACGCAAGACGGGGAACAACGAATCCCCTTTGCTAATTCTACGGCCAATTATGTCCCAACGTCGCGTGGTTTTACTCCTGTCGGGATATGCTCTCGGGGATTTCGTCTCACCCCTTTAGGGCTGCTCGGGAGACGTCGTTTGGATTGTTCGCCGGGTTCTCCGCCTCCTTGGCGTTTCGGGCTTTTTCTATCGCCTTGGCGGCTGATGAATCTGTTCTTCTTGCGCCTCGTCCGTCGTCGTTTCCCCTTTTTATCTGCAGAAACTGGAAATGTATAGAATTTTCTGGATAGCGATGGAGATTTTTGTTGTAATTATTTTATGCGGTGGTTTTTTATTTGTTTTGTACCTCTGATATATTCCTAAACTTTTGGATGTTGCATAGGGTTTATATTATTTTTTTTTGACGTTCACTGGTCTTGAGTATTATAAGATAATGTATAGTTACGAAAATTTCTTTTTACGCAGAAGTTCAAATCTTTGGTATAAATTGCTCTCTAATTTCTGTCATCCCTTAACATGTTGAATGCTGCAGAAGTCACTGATAGCTGGCATTAATAAATTTAATAAAACTGCTTGCTAGTTTCAAGCCTTGATCTGTCCAAATGTCCTAATATATTCGTATAATAATATTAAATTAAAAAAATTGAAGTATTCTTAATATGACTACTATTGTTATTAATATTCTATCTCAATAATGATGTAGTTTCAATTTAAAAAAAATCTTTCACATTGTAAAGATGAAAATGTAAACAAAATTCTTCCGCATTTGGTGCCGTGCCGATTATGTGCCATTTATATTATCAATTATGTTCCTTCTTATTTCATAAGTGCACAAGCACACTCCACCGGTAAACCATACGCAATTTTCCGATTAAAAAGATCAGGCGTGGGCCAACTTTCCCAGGAGCAAACGAGGTTCAACGATAATGGCCGTTCGTGAGGACCCTCTTTAGTATCATTAATGCGACTTTCTTCGTTCAGGTTTTTCGTTTCCCTTAAATCCTTTAATCTTTAATCCGGCTGTGCTCTACGTGCTTCTGTGATTTCATTCGCTGCTGGCCCGAATCACGTATACCTATGTACATGTGCTTATATAGGGTGTATCGTCAGTCGATATCTTATTTAATTTAACATGTCGACTGCCATCCGATCTTAGAGGAAATATTTTTTCAGAAATCGAATGAAAAACTGAAAAGTTCAGAAATACTATACGAAAAGCGAAAATTTTAAAATGTTATTATTTAAAAGCACCAAGATCTAGGTATTGTACTGCTCCTCCTCCATTCTTCTTATCACTGATTTGATATAAAACGCAAGAATTCTAATATCTTTGAATAAATATATTTTAATGCTAAATTGGAGCACTGGTGGCAGTCAACGTGTTTAATGAAATTTTTACATTATTCGCTAAGAGTTTAAAATTTTAAAAATCGAATAAAATGTTTCATATCTTATGACCCAGCTTCAGGAATTGGTTGATGGAGAAAGGTTTTGGTAAAAGGTGTTCGTGATTCGATTAAATCGAACGAGCTTCGGTTGAATGGACTGTTATTGATAGAAACTTTCATTGTTGAAAGAGTTATCATTTAATCTGCCAATTGTACGATTTTCCGATATATGTAATGGTTTGATGGGATCTATTCTCCCCGGAATGACATCAAGGTGAAATGTTTTCGTTTTAGAGAAACATATGTAAGAATGTTTTCTGGAAGTAATAATCTGTAAAAATGTTATATAATTGAAGCTTTATTATATAATAAGATACTGCTAAAAAAATGAGTTAATGTTTCACATAAATGTCTTTCAAAATCAGTTTTTTGCAAGGAAAGGGAAGGGAAAGGAAGGGATATGTGATACCGTAAGATAGAAATAATAATAACACTAAAAGTAACAGTGTTTTTAATTCCATTCAAAATAAACCTCGCCGATTCTTAACAAACCACAAGAACATACTTTAAAACATTTAAAATATCAAGAATGATGCTACTGTCATTTAATCACAAATAAAACCAAATTCAACAAACAACCCAAAAACATTTAAAACAACCACCCCCGTCTAATTAAGAATACCATCTAAAAAACTAAATCCAATTAGAAAAAAAACACGAAACCGCCATAGTTCCTCAGTTTCTTCATTACTAAAAACCTGGGCAGAACAAGTAACTTTGAGTACTGCAAAAATAAAATAAAATCGGCGAATCGATGCGAAAGAAAAAGTACGATTATGCATAACAGCGCAATACTTGATTTTCGATCCACCCTGTATGAAAGTATCCGAGCAGCCAGGCAGACAGTTGCTACCTCGTGGATGGTTCAAGGGTGGTTTAGGGGCTGAATGCACGAGGGGTTCGCCGTTCCACGGATGCTCACAAACTGGCCGGAACTAAATACTGGAACAAAAGGCACGCCAGCGGCAGTGCGAATTAAAAATGTCTTGGAGCGAGTGTGCTCGTGCTAGCGCGATGATTTATTATCCACGATACATTCGCTCGGAGAGCGTGTTCACATTGCAAGTTGATTTTTTGGTGTGCTTTTAATATGCTCTTTGTCTTCTGTATTGCGGACAGCCGATTATGGCGTTTTTAAAGCGTTACATGCTCTTAACGCGGTTTCTGTGGATTTTTTTTTCATCCAACGGCGAGTAGTATTTGTGGAATAATTTGTGTATTTAATACCGATGAGATGCATTTTTACCATTATTAACATTTTATTGTAGAATTAAAATGCTGAGATTAAAAGACATTGCATGTTTAATGGTATTTGACTGATTTTATATGGAATCTGGAAATTGTTAATATTATCGTTTAGATATTATGCAAATTCTCATTTTAAATGTTGCGTATCTTTCTAAGCCTAGTTGTTTTCTTTTTTATTGCTTTCTTGCTTGGCTTACAATTAAATTAAGTTTACCCGAGATTTGCGTACGAACTTGATTATTTTGGCAATATTTCGGAAAGCATCGATTTTCACATTGCATTTTTAACATTTCCATTGTTTAAGTTAGTGTAAAATATTACGCAGCACAATGATATTATAACATATTGTCTCGATCAAATACAATTAAAAAAGCAAGAAGCCTGCACGAGGATAATTTAAATAATAAAGGAGAATTGTAGGCAATAAATAAAAATCTTAAAACCTGCCTTTCACCTTTCTCCTAAACTGCTTTTGCGTCGTAAAGGCGAACATAAAAAATATTTAACGTGAGAGTGCAGTATTTTGACCAAGCCGGAAGAACCAACGCGTGCGTGTAGCACGTACGGAGTCAACCCCCTCGCCTTATTTTTTTTTACTTCTCTTTTTTCTCTCCCGAAGCATGCGAAGAAAAGTGTAGGCCATAAAATGTAATGAGACTTCTCGTTTTTCTCGATTCGGCTGCTGAAATTACATACGCCGCACGATAAAGCGAATCCGACATTTGTCATAGAGTCCATTTAAAGTCCCGCAAGACTGCGTGACTTAGGATTCGTTTTAAAATTTTGGAAGTGCATCATTATTATACTAATCTGCATTAGAATTTATTGCAAAGATGCTTTAAAAATTACAGGCGCTCAAATAAAATGTGTACTTTTAACAATTTTGTTCTTAGATATTTTTAAACGAGTATCGCCAAGATAATCTGGTAGATTACTTTTTAATTCTGTCGGATAATTCTTAAATTTATAACAGGTTTATAATACGTTAAACAAATACAATTTGTTTGTTAATACAAACAAAGTTATAATACGTGTAATTCCCTACGTTCATCCTGCAAAGATGTGAAATTCGTTTGCTTTCCTTCCTTGTTCTCTTTCTTCCATAATGTTTATGCATTACATCAAATTATACCAAACTAATCATCGACAGTACCAGCGTTAATTCATTAGGGCACGAATAACATTTATTTTCTGCTTTCAGTAAAATGAAATTAATTTGACCGATTGCTACGGAAATAAGAATAATTGAGGTACTCTAGAATACTTTAGTTAACTAAAAGAAACATAATTATTAAATTTCAAAATCGTAATTTTAGGATAAAGACGGTACCAAATTATAGGAATGCAAAGGGTCGAAATCTAAATACATATCGTAGAAATAAAACACAAAGCTCTATTTGATGAAAGTGTTATAATGAAAAATACATGGTAACACATACTTTGAAAGTGTTATATTTTATAGGTGTTATATTCTTCTATATTTATATGGCGGGTATTCAGTTTCGTTCGGTGATCGTGGACATTTTTATTAAATTCCACTGTACGAAGAGGGTAGACGTCGGGGGTCACCGAGAGGTTGAGTGCGATCGATCGAAGTTACGGATGGAAGGTAAATAGACTTCCTGAAAAATCGGCCAATTGAACCCATCCAACTGGCCAGAAAGACGTGGCATCGGTTCGAGTCACTTGCTATGAGGCACAAAATGCTTTCAATTTGTTTCCGCTGATCTTCTACAACTACTCACTGAACTCCCAAATTCTTTCTTTTGATTTACGTACAAACGATTCTTTCTGTCATCAGTTCAATGAAAATTTGATTGCACGTCGCCTTGGAATTTTTTCTTACCCGGAACATTCGATTTCATTTCTTGCTATTTATTGTAATACGTGAGTAGACTGCGGATGTTTATGCAAATTTTTCCTTTTTTTACTGCGAAGGAAACTATGTTCACGTATTTTTATATTTGTCATAAATATAGAAAAATACGCAATCTAGTAATAAGAAATTTTATATTATGTATTATTTTTCTTACTAAAACTACGAAATTCCAGTATCATGCAATTTGAAAATTTCAAGTAATGCTCAAACAATTGAAAAATGGAATATATGTATTTTTCGTTGTTTACGAGACTGTATTCATGAAAGTTGAGACACTTAAAATGAATGTTATCGTTATTTTACGACAGTGCTTGCAATTTGCGGCAGCAAAGAGCTTACTTTTGTTCTAATAACTTACTACTTTGTAAGTTATTACAGTAAACGTCACCGTCCAAGTTTTAAACTAAAACTACTTCTACCGCTATACGAAAATGTTGACCTTCGAATTATTAATCGGCTTATCACGTCTCGTCACCCCTTGTTGGTTCACCAGGAGGCGACCTTACATAGTATAATTTTATTGCACGTTGACATCTACCCCAACCTTCTCCGAGTAGGTATGTCTTGAGCCAATCCTTTAACCCTTTGCGGACGGAAATATTTTTGAATATTCAGCGATAATCATTTACTTGGCGATCCAAAACCACCTTTTTATAAAAAGTTAGGCTTTTAACGTACATAAATTATAAATTACCATTTTTGTAAACATATTTCAACGGTTGTATTTGAATTTTTCAACTTAAACCGTGTATACATGCGGCGATAAACTATAACTAAATTTTTCCTCAGACCGCATATATGCGACGCTAGTCCTCAAAGGGTTAAGGATGGGGTACATTTACAATCTATAGTCAGAATATTGAAAATAATTTAGTAAGATGCTGTAGTATTCAATTTTGATTTCTCTATGATGTTAGCAACAACTAAAAATATCGAAGAATAATGCAATAGTAGAGATTAATAAAACACATTATTACTTATGAGATAATAAAGATCAACCAATGCTCGACCAAAGATCAGACGGATTTATGTCTAGAACACCCAAACCTGGACTCACTCCAAATCCACCCTTCGAGTATAATGAAAGAATTACTCTTCGCTTCATCTCTGGTAATTACAGTACTTTTAGGCTCTAAAAATCCTGAACTGATGGACTGTCCCCAATAACGTTGGGGTATTATATTACCTACACATATCGCAGTATATACACCGTACAACAGTAACAGTTCTTTTTATTATAATTTCCATTCTTTTTTATCTTTCGACCTTAACCACTATAATCATTTAGCTTAGAACCCACCTAAGCTGATCACCTAAGCTTTCAGTTAACACGTTCGCGGACAGTAAAAATTTCAGTGAGCTGCAAAAATAGACAGTCAAGTATTACACTTCTAACTTACACTTTTAACTACACAGAGAAAAAAATAAAATAGTATGAAAATACTCAATGAATCACTTGGCCATCACTTTAAACTGCATAATAATTACAAAAAATTAAGGTTATGTCAAATTAAATGAATTATAATTGGCTTTATCGTTTGGCATGACATGAACGTTATATTATTCATGTCATTCTACATTACGATGAAAATGGATGTTATAGCATTCACGTCCGCGAACGTGTTAAGCTATAGTATACACCTCACAAAGAAAAAATCCCTAAAAAATAATGAATATTTACATTCAAACCCACAAATCAAAAATTCAAGTATTCAACCCCATACCCACCATAGACCTTCTTATATTCTCTAATCTTACCCTCAAATCAATGCACATTGTTCACACAATTATGTCTCGAAGCTCGAGATTCAAAGGATCTTTTCCAATGAAGACCACCGTCGGTCTCAGAAGCTTAGGGAATCCCCATGAGAGAAAGTAAGACCGTGCGGTGGGTTTTATTTGGCGGCTTAGCGCGGCTGCTGTGAGAGCGCTGGATGAAAGACAGTCGAGTCTTCGATCCGAGGGCAAATTTATCCGAACCTTAGCTCGTTTCTTTTTCACGGTTCCGTTTTCCTTTTGGTTTCCATCGGGCGTAGAACGCGAACGAATTTGCATGGAGGTGCTCGCGCAGTCACGAATGGTTGCGTGCCGCGACTGATAAGTTTGGCTTAAGCGGACGCTTTACTTAGGGTGCGTTTTTATTTATATGTACGACGAGTAGGAGCGAGAGAGACGCGGGAGGAAGAGAGCGAGGCAGATCTTGCGAGTTTTAAAATACACGGCCGACACATTAATTCGATAAGCCGTACGCGGAATATCTGGATGATACAGAAGTTAACGGTGGGGTGTTCTACGTTACGTCGCGGTATGGGGGTCGTTTTATCGAGTTTCAGTCGTAGATTTACATGTTCTTGTAGAAGTTATTGCTGATCGTAGGAGTGAGCTTCTCGCATTCCGGAACATCGTGGTATTTTTTTAGGCTTTGGAATTGTAAGCTTAATCATACTGATATTTTGGATGAACATTTTTAATGGTGAGAAGAGGGGGTGAAGAAAGAGAGGGAGGGGGAGACAGGCAGAAAAAAGATATACAGCAACGTTATCGGGTGGGTAAAAATTAATAAACTGGTGTTAGATGTGATAATGTATTCTTCTGTGGTAAAATATGGTAGGATGGAGATAATCTGCGATTTGTACTTTTCGAATATTCTCTAAAGGTTGTTGTCGTCGTGTTTCGTGGTTGCGAAAGTATATGGGTTCCATCATAATTTACGACGAGACTGTGAACCGTTAAGCGTAAGCCCAGGGAAAACAATTTTTTAGTGTTTTTCAAATTCACCATCCCCTCGTTCTTAAAAATATTATTTTTCTTTTCGAACGTTGGTTATCGAAGTTTTCGAATTAAAAAGAATTTGTAAAAAGAATTTTTTACATCAATCAACGTGATCTAAGATCATCTGTGTCGGAGCACGACGTGAAAACTTCTTTTATAACAATGTCGAGACGTGCTATTTGCATTTTGATCGTACAGGTTATTTGCATTTTTACTCGTGTTCCATTGGGAGCGTGGAGGGGTGGTTTCAAGAAAATTTTAATTTCTCAGGGTTTCTGCGTCACGTCTCGGTATCGGGGTGGTTTTATCGAATTTACGTAAGAGATTTGCATGTTCTCGTACAAAATGATTGTGACTAGCAAACTCGTGAGTTTATCACATTTTGCGCCACCGTTATCTTTATTTGGAGATTGAGATATTGTTCCTTTGAATGTTGTTTACTGATATCTGTAAATACGACCTTATATCTGCGTTTGCAAATCTTCCAAAGGGTCTGTAAAGTTAAAAATACTTTTGTAATCGTGCTAAGCTGAAGAGCTGTGAGACGTTATTTGCTCTTTGACTGTTATTATTTTACGGATATATAAGGGTGTTCCTCAAAGATTTTTAATTTATTTCTGTTCTGCGACATTAAACAGCGATAAATGTATTTCACATCGATAAACGCTCTTTGAGGTTCCATATAATTTGAATAGATATTAAAAAGAATACTTTGACGCAAGTGCTTATCCGGTTTAACACTAGATTTACGGAAGCCGTCAAATTTACAGGTTCCTACTTGCTTTATAAACATTTCTCAAATTTACAGAGAAGCTGGACAGTAGATATTTTACGTGTATTTTATAACACAATAAAGACTTAACGAATTACCATCTTTGCCGTTTGATTCCTCTCTTTCCAAAGCCCTTATTTAATATACTGCTATGTAACAGATTTCGCGCCCGTAAATCTAGCGTTAAATTTTACCTGAGAAATACTAAATGTTTGTGTTAAATAGTTATTTATCGATCTCTAATACAATATCTAAATGTTGCACTATTTATTAAATTTTCCAAATAGTGTTCCACCGGCCACCTGAGTTTCCGTAAGATGAATTCCAAGATCGTGTGGGAAATAGTCAAACTTAAAAATTTGCTTTATCTAGAGTCCATCAACCTCGAGTCCACACGTTTTTCAAAGTCCATTCCATGAGAAACTGAAGAAGAATTTCTAATGCCACATTAAAGAAGCTTTCGCGGCCAAACTAAATAGGGTATGGCAGGTCTACAGTTAAGAATCGTCCTTACATCAGCTTTGTATATCCTGAAATGTTATTTGTCGAGAACGAGACACGTAAAAGAAAAAGTAGAGGATATTTATTTAGGATACATTTCAAAGGGGATCGTACATTGGAATAGGTACTTGACACCCCCTTAACGCTATTTTTCTTTCGCCATCCACCCTCCTTCCCTCTCCTTCCTCATCCCCCATTATTCTCTCTTCCACGACTTCACTTTCCTTCGCCGTATTCTTTTTTTTTTTACTTTTTACCTTTTTTATTTTCAATTTCACTTTTGTCTTATCTTCGCGTCTTATCCCCCGTATTTTATATCTTCCTCCTTGATTTCTAATGCCTCCCCTCGATCCTTCCACTCTTTCCTCCTTCCTTTTAACTTTCCGCCATTCCCTTTTCGTCCTTTGGCTTCAGTTGTTGCTTCGAGGACACGCAACAACACATCCTACGTTCTTTATTTCCATTAGGGTGCTTCGGGCCATTTGTTATGATCCTACCGATTCTGGAGCAGAGCGATGTACCTACCAGGAATAATCCCTCACTCGCTTAAATTATTACTTCGACGGCTTTTAACGTTAGAAAACAAAGGTACTTTGGGCTTCTTTTGTGCGTAAGGTGGATCTGTACTTTTCTTGTTTTAGGAACTTTCGATTCAGCTTGAAGGGGAAGGGAGGCGAAAGTAGAAGATACTTTTACTTTTCTTGTTGAGCAGTTCCTTTCGAGAATGTAGGGGTTCTTTGAAGATATCGCCGTTCTTCATGGAGAGATTATTTTCTTTTTTCTTTTAAAAGCTAGACTTTGGAGGAAGATTGTTTTAAGTGAAGGTCAGAGTTTATTATTGAAATTTCTGGTAAAGTATTCTTGACGTTTCGATGAGAAACGAATTTCTTCACAAGTATTCTTTCTCTTACAGGAAGAATTATTTTTTTAAATCAGTTAGCATTTGAGGTAAGATGGTGGACAGTATCAAATCCGAGGTAGTCAATAAAACCTCAAGTGAAATTTTCAGAATATTTTTGCTGCGTGGTAACTTTATATACCGAAAAAATTATTTTACGAAAAACAGATCTTCACTTCACAACGAGAATTGATTTTCATAACGTAGATAGTTAAACGTAAAAATATTACTTAGTAGTAAAAATATTAGTAGTAGACCCAAAAATATTACTTTTGACGTAAAAAGTATTCACTTTCTTCCATTAAAACCTTCCATTTAAAGGAAGACTGACAAAAAAAGATCAATAAATCATCAACAAAAATATCCATTACGTTTCAGTGACCAAGAACTTTATCGCCAAGACAGAACAAGTAATATCACCAATACATATCGGAATTTACGAAATCAGGACAATCGCGAAATAATCTTCAAGGAGAATTTTCTTTTTATACTCAGACGATGTCGAACTCGTTATTTCTTGTTTGCAGAAGATTGGGAAAAGTGAAACTTATCAAAAAATAAACATACGCTTCGATTCGTTTTTTTTTTCTCAATAGGATACCCATTATTAGGCATCTGTCCCAATTTCCCGTTTGACAGACAGAAGGGTGAATTTCCGTGATTTGACGCGATCAGGGAGTCGTAGTAAGGCCCTTGACAGTCATATTGAAATCAGTGAGAGTCTTCGACGACTTAAAATTGGCCCTTGGTAGACGGAACTTAATAAATTCTCGAGGTATCGGAGTATCATCTCCGCGCTTCGTTCGACGGTTTTTTTCTTCTTCACCTTTCCCTGCTTTTTCATTCTCTTGTCAGCTGTCCTTCCGATAACTCGATGAAGAATCCGTTGTGTTAATGGAAAGAAATGCCGATGAAATTTTCAACGGACGGGTGTCAAGTGAAGAACGATACGTTTTGAAATATCAAACAACTTTCTACGTAAAATGATCGACAGATAATCAATTTAACTGCTTCAATTTAGGTGTTGAAGTTAATGATGAACGACTAGAATTTTTTAATTCGGTAATTTATAAAATGAAAAAATGCATTTGGCTGACGTTAGTGTTCTTAACGGTAATAGTTGGAATTCTTTCTGAACAGCTAAATAAGCGAAATGTGTCCACTGTTGAGGATCTTTATATCTTGAAGAAATAATTATTTAATTGTCAATTAAATGTTAAACATAAAGCCAGTTAGCGAAAATTTCAAATTTACAATCAAGTTACAAATGAGCCGTTCAGTGCACAAATCGATTAACTCCATAAAACCTAAAGTGGAGAAACGTGATGAAATAGTATACACTCCTTTTCAAAATTCCCTTCAAAATATAAATACAAATAAGTATTGTAGAATATATAATCGCATTTAGCTTTCCTCTAACGAAGTACATAATGAATACGGTGGAATAGCCTTGGAATTAATTAGATTCACTTCTGAATTCAATTATTTATTATTCGATGGCCAAACAAACTTCGTCATTTAATGTTGTTAATCGTTATTATTACGAAAATTTATTCTAAACATAAAAAATTAGGATTCAATCAGGTGCTTTGAGACTTTTTAAAAAAATTCAAAAACTGGAGTTAATCACTTTGTGCATTGACCGGCTCAAATACTAATCACTGTTCACTTTACCTTAGACACAAAATTGGTCCCATAATACAACCCAAATTTTATTTTATATTTTCTGTCAAATATATTGCGTGAAACAGTAATTCAAATACATTAACTTCAATAAAAAATTGCAATAATACGCTCACACTTCAATAAATAACCCCGACGTATCGAAACATCCATAATAAATCTTAATCTATACACCGTATAATTTCCAACAGCTCAGCATCTGCTTACAGAATCCTTTTATTCGATACTTCCTTCTCCTCATGGTAGTCTCTGTCCTTTTCATCCGATGAAAACAGGCTATCGAGCTTAGAATCTTGAGACAATGGGCCGATGCTCGTCTTTTATTGAATTCTTCCGTTCCAGCAGCCGGTACTACGTAGAAGCAGCTCTCTGACTGTATATGTAAATGTAGCTTAGGGGACGTAATCCCATGGGAAGACGGACCAGGAAAGCGATGGAGAACTGCAATAGGCGATATTCCGTCATTGGTGGGAGCTACCCTTATCTCCGGTGCACACGCTTCTCTATCGCCCTCCAATCATGAAAATAGAAACCTAAAATCGCTAAATTAACGATCTCGTGACTTTGTTTCCGATGAGAGTCATTGAAAAAGAACCGAGTAAATTGAGCTTTTAGTTAATATGATTGCTTCATTAAGCATCGGTGTTTTTGATGATTGAGTTCACTGCAAAATGGTGGCGTTATAATATTATTATTAAGGCTTGCATGATTAACCTATTTTTTCTCGATGTCCCATTAATGGAAGAAATTAAATAATGAGTTTTTATGGTAATGTTTATATTTTATGACTTAGGAGGATTTTGATTAATTCTTCAATTGAAACAAAAGTTCAAAAATAGGTTAATTTTATCAGATTTATTGTAGGGACAATGAGATGTTTATGAAGGCCTGTTAGTCCTTTTTGTACACTGAAGACTCGTCTTCAGGACGTCAATGAAGTTAGACCTCGTTATATATTCTCTGTTTTTGGGTTTCAATTTATTTTTCCATTTTTGACGTATCTTTCATAGTAATTGCAGTATAATAAATCCTATAATGCATCCCACAATGAATAGGTCCGGCCAAAAACATCTTGGAGGGAAAATGGGAGATGTAACTACCCTTCGAACAATTTTGGAAATGTGAGTTGCAATTTGGATTTCTTCGAGAATGCTTCACTTCCAAGAAACGAGACCTCATCTAACCACTCGAAAATTTCAGAAAATTGTGCATATCTGTTTATGAAGACAATTAATTGTAAATATAGATCCGAAAGCAACATAATAGAACTGGGATTTAGGACGCAAATTGTCATTATGATATTTTACCAAAGAAATTACGTCAAAATGGGGTACATCGTCTGCCGCATGCTATATAAATGTGTAGGAATTTTTAATTTTTAATACTTTTTTTGGGATACTTAAAAACCATATATTTTTTATATCCTTTCGTTGAAAAAGGATCGATGCGAATTAAAAGCCAGGAAAGTGCTCTCGCGAAAGCGAAAATAGGAGTAGCAATTTGGCACTAATCCACGAGAGCCTTCTAGGATTCGAACACTGGTGATTCACGGAGACCTTCGAGGGGATACCAGCTATTGCGTTATATATCACATAGAAGTATTAAGTATGTACACATAATACAAATCCCTTGTATTCTGAAGGGTCTCTCCTCTTTGATAAAAATATTAATAAGCCTGGACGAAGGGATGCTTCGTTAAAAAAAAAGAAAGTAAAATAAGTCAAGAAGTTCCTTAGTTTCCTAGGAAGATTGTTTAATAGCTTTTCTCCTGACTTTAAACATAAACTACGTCTTCGTCGAAGGACCGGCAGCTTTGTGGTAATTTAATCGGGTTATTTAGCTACCTTATTGAAAGAAAATGAAAATTAATACCTGGCGAGAGGACGAGCATTTTCTAAAACATTTTTCCATCCGTTTAATTAAATTTCCGAGCGTCCTACTGCATTTTATAAATTCAATCGTTTGTCATCGTATAACGTCGGGGGGAAATTTAATTTCTATCGTACGAACGTTGCTGAACGAGGATAACTACGGTACATCGAAGGAACACCTTTGACATTTTCGCTGAAAGTATTATTAAATACCTTTCTACAGTTTCTCGATAGGCAGTTCGAGGAGAATATCCAATGGACAAATTTAATGTCAAACTTATTCAATCCGTAAATTTCTAACGATGGACATTTTAATCGATGATGGAAAAAATGAAGAAGAAAAAAATATATAATTAATTAACTTATACGAGATTTACAGTTAGGAAGTACGTGATATAGATTGCAAAATTTAGAAAGCTTACATCAACCACCCGCATCGTCCGGAATTCCATCGTGTAAAAGTATTCACCAGGAAGAAGTGTTTTTATTGCGTATCGGTGAACTGACCTCGTCTGTTATGGGATTGGAAAAAGTTTCGCTTTGAGTGTCGATCGCCCTTTGTCTTCTGTTTTGATAACATCTCGATGTTGTTACTTTGTGCGCTGAAAAATACACTGGGAGAAAGTCGAAGGGTGCAATCGCTTTCCACAAAATATTTATTTACCGATAGTTTCCGTCCCGTCATTTTTTCTCTTTCTTTTAGACAAAAGATATCCAACTGGCGATAAATAGTACTGTCTCCAATTACAAAAAAGATTGCTGAGACATGATATTCTTCAACGTATAACGAGTTTCATTTAATATTCGGCCCCGTACCATTTTTATATCTTCAGAGATCGTTTTGAAGATCGACTCTGACATTCAAATTCGCTTATGCTGTGTAGGATAATTTAAGAAATTCTAATTATCATTATTACAACTGCGATCAATACTGATGGTGTTGATGGATAAGGTAATTTCCCCAAAAACCCTGACCAGTAGCACCTGTGACTCTTTTGTGAACGTAACAATCTAGGATCCCTCAAATGATGTTCATGGGACATCATGATCCGAAGGGTCTATTTAATGGGTGTCCCCGCGGAGCGGTCACGTGGCTTATATATACATAGATATATCCCCATAGTATGTATATAAGTGCGGTTACCTAGCCGTATGGGGTGACATACCATTAATAGCTGTGAATGGTCGAATGACGTCACTTAGAATGATTTACTGGAAGGCTTTCGTACCGATTTAATCACTAAATGTCATCTTGAATGGAAAGAATATTCAATAATCGATAGATTGAAGATAGAAGCTTTCAACCGTGGAAAATTTCATTAACTACATTATAATCAAGATGCAAGAAGTATTTATATAGAAGACTGTTTTATAATAGTTTTCATCAAGGACAGTGTGCCATTGTTATCATATTAATTTTTAAATTAGAGGATAAATTTGTATCATGTTCGAAAAATAAATTGCAATGTTTCATTTCTAGCATACCATAAAATTAAACGAAATAGAGAAAAAACTTGTTCTTGGAAGGTACAGGACAGTTTTTCGTTAGATTAAAAAATGCCAACTGTCATCGGTGCACAATTGTTCTCTGAAAAAGAAACGTTACAAATCAACACGTAACATTGTTGTACCAGGAAACACGAGCTGAAAATACATCCAACGAGACCGTGAAACGACCAAAAAATCTCTTTGTTCGGGTGCGCTCGTGTTCGTAATTACCTTGTAAAGTCAAAAGGGATTTCAAAAAGGGAGAAAGGACGAGGGTTGAAACCTCAAAAAAGAAGGAGAAAAAGAGTGAGAGAGGGGGGACGATAAAACGAGCATAATAGTTGTTCCTGCGGAATGGTCACGTGGCCTATATACCATAGAGAAACCACAGGGGGTTCCTCCGTGTACGGCAATCCGTACCACATGACGGTGTCCCATAAATAGTCGGCCGGACGCCGGAATTTCCATTATATCGCGTTCCCGTACGTAAGCTCCATAAACAATATCATCGAACTCCGCGCCGAAATGGCCTCCCCCATTAGGTGTTTGCCTGCAATATTTATTACGGGCACGGCCATTGTGATACGCGGAATTTATGGCGGCTTTGTGCCTGAAAATCTGCCGGCCGAAAGAGAAAGAGAAGCCGAATGTTGGAAAATCGTCGGGCGAATTCCAGTTGACGATAGATTCGAATCTAATATTTCAAAGATACTCAAACTTTCCGGCCAAGGTTGTTGGAGTGCACCGACGAGAGCGCGCTCGATATTTTACGTCTCGTTAGCACGTGAATGCACCTAGCTGGATTGCAACCGAGGGGATGCTTTTACGGCGATCGTTGTAATTACGTTCAATTAACTAGCGGTCCGGTTATACGTAAAAGGGTGATGTACTGTGGGCACAGAGGTTTGCATCGATGTTTTTTACATTTTTATAATATTTACTGGTTTTTGGAAAGTGAAAGTATATCAGGGGGAGGAATGTTTCGTTATGGGATTTATGAGTTTCGACTTTCTTAACACATTGCACGCCGGCTAAATATCAGCCACTAAATTTGTTACATTTGATAATGTTGCCATTTAAATCAATATAAAATTTAAATTCAGTAAGTGATGTACAATTTAAATGAAATAATATTGCCCTCATTGTCTATTTTGCCGTTTTCCCCAAGACAGTATAATATGACTGATATTGATCGGTAAAATGTGCAATCATATATTTCAAATCCCGCATTATTGCGGGACCGGCGTGCAATGTGTTAAAAGTGTTTACAACATTTGTCGGAAGAGTTTTTGGATAATGCCGCAATGTTGTACTCTCCCATTATATAATAGTTACGATCGCAGGAAACACTGATAATTATTCAGGAAATTAACGAGTCCTGTGAAGACTACAACAAAGAGGGTTGGTTTACGATAATGGTAATTATGTTCAATTAACTGACAGTGTGGATACATGTAGAATGATGTTGTACTGCTGGTTCGATACAGAATGATGCATTGACATTTAACATTTTGGACGTACGGTTGTACGTTGTACGGAAGTATGGTTGGTTCCATAGAGCATTAACACGTTGAAGGCCATGGGGGTCACCGGTGACCAGCACTATTGAATTCAATGAAATTTCATATGACTTTTAAATTGTAATATTTACGAATTTGTTAACTCAATCAATATCTACACGTTGGTCCCAAAAAGGTAAAGTCTTGCTGTCTACCTTCTGGCTACCGTCTGGCTCTACCAAGTCTTGCTATAAACCTCTCCAAAGTTTCTGCTTTGTAAAATGTGATTTTAATAGAAAAAGTTCCACTTCAGTAGAAATGAAGAAACTAGCGAAATACCGGTGGCATTCAACGTGTTAATAACAACAATTAGTCACAAGTCAAATATTGCTTTATCTGGTAGAAATATTTACAGCACCCAGTAGATGCTCTTCTACATAATATCAGAAGCTTGTGGCTGCAGGAAGTACCAGTACTTAACCAGAAAATTACTGTTTCCGCGAAGACTGCAACGAAGAGTAATGGCTTACGGTATCGTTTTAATTACTCAACTAATTGGCTATGCAAGCAGACGTAAAAGGGTAATGCACTGGTTCGTTGTGCAAGTTTGTATCGTTGAGATTTCTTGTTTAGAATTTCGGACGTACATTGGAGGAATAGACATTACAATCGCGTGATTCTCGCTAAAGCTGCAAACTTTTAGATAGTGTTCTGGTGGAAAGCATTGTAAGACACGTATTATTCCGACCGCAGGTGTTGATGGTTCTGCCGAGTGGCTCAGTTCGTTGTATCTCGAATATTTCATGAGCTCACAGACGAATAACTTCTCCGTCACTCTTCTTGAATGATTCATCCCAGGTTTTCGTAGGCTCCGTGGGCGCTTAGGATTTTTAAATTATTTTGTGATACTCGTAGTAACAGCCATAAATTTCCAAGAACGCTGTTATAACATTATTTATCCGATACAATTGTGAATCTGTTTCAATTTCTATCGAATTTCAACGTCGCGCTAAATTTCCGGAATTTGAAATTCGTGCACATTTGACCCTCTGTGATTCGAACTATGTACTTAAACAATTTTTTTTAGATTTTTCCATATTTAAAGGAAATTTTGTTAATAGGAATTGCCAGTTATCAAATATTCTTCTCCGCGGAATTGCAAACAGCAACCCACGGTTTGAGAAGATAACTTGATTAAGCACAAAAAAGGGTGGTTAATTCTTGAAATTCGTAATCTCATCAAAGTTTAAATGCAGCTAGGACTGCAATCATTTTAATTATTTAAAACGGAAAATTCGACGAATTACAGTAATACAAAAATATTCACACTTTACCGATGCAAAAAAAAATAATTATAACAACCGCCGCACGTACAGCACACTTATGAATCCATTAAAATTAATCAGATTAGTACTTAACCCCTTGTACTACGATTTCTTTTGCGACTGTGCGTGCAATAATTCAGAATTAAATTGCAAACATAAAAATGTATCAGTGATTCCTGATATATCTTACAATTTGACGCAATATTAATAACATAGAAATGACTTTACTGTGTTGTGTTCCACTGATACTTTCAATTTCATCACTCTTGGGGAGCTTCAAAATTTCCTATTCCATCTGCCGCATCACGAGTGTGACTCGTTATTATAGGCCAAGGGGTTAACACTAGAACTACCTATTATATTTAGATATGCCGAGTAAATATTTTGGAAAAAGAGAAATTAAGTGATGAAAAAGATGATCGGTAAAGTAATTTAGGTTTTATAAGATAGGAATGGAATATTTACCGTACAGCTCCCAATTTGTGGAATCTTTAGAAAATACTGTGAACCGGCCGTTTTACCCGCTTTGGTAGTTTTAGTGTTAAACTACAAATTATAATTAAATTGTCGACCTACGTAGCATTCTAAGGTGCAGCCTTGCATAGAGATTCATGGTTTGTTTAACAGCCCGTCTGATCCGCCATCAGAATGTCTTGATCGATGTAGGCTGCCAGGTTGGCCTTAAGTTTCTCCAAGACCGTCGGAGGTAGGCTTCTCTCGCGAGACCAAATCATGGAGAACTTGTGCCCAGGTCGGTAAGACGAATTGTTCTCCGAGCAGACTACCATGGCGAGGGCGGAATTATAGTCGGCGGAGAGTATGACATGTTCGAAGGGTCCTGAGAGTACAAAATTATGAAGTTAGGCAAACTTTGCGCTTCGCTGATTGGCAAACTCTGTACATGGAGAAAATTTCATTTTCCACGGAGGAAAACGTTATCGACCGTTTCGACGGACTGAATTATAAATTGCTAACGCTGATCGATCGTATGGCTTTCATCCCTTCGATAGAAGAAGACGCCGATGACGCGTCAATCTAGACGTTGAATTATCGATGCGGATGATTTATCGCGTTTTGATTAATGTTTATTAAATGAGTCTCTCTTACTCGAGGTGCACCGGTTTCTATATATCGCATTTAAAAAATATATACTAGATTATTTTTAAATTTTTAACCGATGGGGTGTACCCCGCTAATTATTGGATTTCGTTTGACGAGATTAGTCTGCATTTCTAATTATAAACGTCGATGGAAGAAAAACTTTAAATTACTTTGGATAAGGGACGGTCAAGTACAAAGACTGTATTTGATCGATATTACGAAATTTATATTTTGCATTGTTTTTACGGTTATCGCTTGAAAGAATTGCTAAAATTTACTGGAGAACGTGAAATATACGTGCAAACGGATACAATGAATATTTACCCAATATTCTCTTGGAGCCTTCCAGTTGCCAGTTTCCCAGAATATTAGTTCCGACTCTTCCGTTAACGTTGAAAGTAACTGGAGAATTGTCTCTGCGGCTGAGAGCTGTGTATTTTATCTCGAATGTGCTCCCAGATGTTTTCTTTACCGCAAATCGACCGCACTTGCTCAAACTTTTTCCATTCACCGGAGTACCGGCTATGAAGAACCACTCCCCTGCGAACTATGGTTGAAATATGGTATTCCGTGTAGACACTGTCGAGCTTATAAAATACAAAGGAAATGCGGGAGCAATTGTTAATGGAATCGTAGTGAAAATGGAGGAAAAATTGTTGAGACGATAAAGAACAGCGAGCATGAGCTCAACACGGGTAGTAAACAGTGGTTAACAAATATAAAAATTCTCTAGTCTCAGTAGACTAACAATAAGGGTATATTTTTGTCAGTATTTCACTTTCCTTTCATAACTTTCTCTAGAAGAACTAGCTTTTGGCTAGGGCTAGAAGTGCAATGCTCAATGATTAACATATCAGTTTCGTGCTAGCAGTAAAAACGCGTTTAATTTTTAGTAGTAAATGTGAATACAAGTCAGTTTGTTGCAAAATTTCTCCAACATAAGTTCAATGAAAAACTCAAAAACGTAGGGGCAATTTCAGCAGTAAGTTAAGCATTAATTATAAGTCACATCAAACCATTTCAGTATGTCAGTTTCCCAAATTAGCGTTCAAAACGCATTAAATTTTTCAATGTCTAATATCAATTTAAATCCATATTATTTGTGTAACTCAAAAATTCTGGGTGGTAAGTACAACAAAGAGCGTGTCAGTGAAGAGGTAGCTTCCACTCAAAGTCGCAAGTTACGACGCAAACCTGCGCGGACGATTTCGGTATGTTATCCTCGAGTCAGCGGTCAAAACGCATTAGATTTCTCAATGTCGAGCATAAATGCGAATCAGTATCGTGCGTGTGCATGCAAATTTTGAAATTAATGTGTAGAGTAACGCGTGGCAGTCCAGTATTGACCAGGTTCGATGCGATCATGCAAATCCAGGAGCCGTTGAATCAGCGCCACCGAATTTACGTCTGTCTGCGTATCTGCGCGACACTCGTAGATATCCAACGAAACTCTGCATTGCACGCTCCAGTTTCCACTTGATGTTTTTCGAATAATCGAGCATCCAAGATAATGGAAATAAATTCTATCCCAGCGTCGACAGCGACGATCCATATATCGCAAGATTTTCGCGGCTTAAATTTATCGACGTTTTCTACTTGCGTGTTTCGTTAGCGTATACAATTCGAAGACTAAAAAATGCGAGAATTTTATACCGAAGATTTACGATCGCGGCTTGTAAAAATTTATACGTTTGTTTTGAAAGGTCAGCGGGAGCATTTTAGCCTGGATTGAAGGTAATGGATTACCGTGGATGGGCGAATAAATCTGTAACTTTCGATCTGGTGTCTTGCATTCTCTGAAATCCGATTGCAACCGCAAATCCAAGTATCACATAACTATCGTCTCTCGATACAGGAATTTCGAGGGGATTAGCAATAGTACTACAAAACGTAACATTCCTATGCAATATTACATTCCTGCATGCATTAAAATTTGTTATTTGATAATTGAAATCTACCCGAGGTAGAGAATATCACCATATTTCAACCACCCCTTAAATTACTACCCTACAAACATTACACAAATCATCACGATATACTCACCCGATTCAAATCCAGCGGGTATCCAATTTCCGCGGGACATTTCGCCGAGGATACCATCAAACATTCTATGCAGATCAACACCAAAAGTAACTCCTCGTGGACTCTCATGATTTTCAGCTTCATCTGAGACCTTTCCCCGCTGAACACACGCGTCGACGTGGTAACTCGGTCGTTCGTAGTTGGAAACTGTCGCAGCTTGGAATATTGAAACCGTAAACACGTTGGAATCCGGTTGGATTCCAGTTCGTTATCTACGACATATTACTCATAGGGGGTTTGTTGAATCGCTGTTTGCCTGTAGTGGGTCGTGTATATCGACGATTCGTGAATGCACAGCGCACGATGGTGATTAAATACCCCGTAGACGAGGAATCGTTCTGTTTGTTAACTTCTGTTCGAGGGTACGTCAATTAGCTGCATCTGTCCGTCTTTGGGTTGACGCTAATTGGGATTGCTATGACTAATGGCCTCGCCATTAGTGTGTTTTACTTCATTTGGTTTTTGGTACGCGAAGAAAATGTAAATGCAAAATTGGCTGTGGGAAGATTCGCAGTAGTTTTTGTTGGATGAGGTGCGAGAAGTGATGAATGAATTTGATGAATTTCTGGGTTTTTCTTTAACCGTTTTAGCGCCAGACGCCGATCATGATGAGATTAATATTTAGTTTGCACATACGATATTAGAAATTTTATTGCAAATAATTGAGAATACACAACTTATGCTGCATATTACGTTATTCTCTATTAAACTATGACCAAATGATGATTCTTTTTATGTCTAACTATACCGTCAACAGTCAGTAACCGACTTGTTCATTTTTCTTAACAATGTTAGATAAATATTAGTCCTATGATTTTCAACGAATATTGAAATAAATTTGTAATTAATTTAATATATTTTTTCGGTCGGCTCTAAAAGGGTTAAATTCTGTCGATTTTATAGAGAAACTTTAAAGAACCTAGACAGTAAAAATTGATCATGTGATTATCGTTGTTGTGTATCAACTGTAAACTTTGTGTAATACAGTGTTAATAAATTTAGACTCCCAAGATTTGTAAATCTGCTCAGGATGTTGATAGTTGCAATGTGTTAAACAATTGCAGGAATTGGTTTGTGACTGTAAACACTTATGAAATTGTTTATTATACAAGAAATGTATCCTTTGGTCGGAAGAAATGGTAATTGGAAAAAGCCATATGTTTATCATTAAATAAAAATGCGCAGAAAATTCATTCCTTATGAATCTCCTGATTTTGTGTTGCTTGCCTCGTGAAAAATAAGGTCATACGTTATTTTCAAGTAGTAGGGCACCTTTTTTTAACCACGAAAGTTCGTTTTCATGTGTGAAGTATATTTCTTCTTGTTTTCTTCGCGAATCTTCTTCGAAGAAAAGACATTTCAAAGCTCCTTAAGCGGACTTCCGCTTGCTTGAAATGACAAAGAGATATAATGGCAGAGAGAACACTTGTTTCATAGTCTGAATCCTCTTAGCAATCTTTGTTAGTTCTAAAAATAAAATTCTGACTTCAGTGTTTTCTTCTCCGCAGATGCAGTACATTGTTAAACTACATTTCTCGGATTCATTATAAAACAGTAGAGATCAACAAATCTGACATATAATTTAACGCAAATTGTTTAATAAAAGCTATGAAAACATGACATTTTAATATTGTAGAACGCATTGCATAAAAGAATATACATTATCTCTATATGACATCCAATTGTTACAGAACAATCAAATAATACAAATTATCTTTCTCAGAAAAAAATTAAACACACTTGCCATTTAATAATAGTTCACAAAATTTTTGAAACAACAGGCTCCGTTAATTGTTACAGAATACTGGATGCAACGGTATACAAACCAGCTAATAAAAGAGAATTATAATATAGTTGCAATCTTTTGTTCGAGCAAAAATTTCCATATAAAACAGTTTATCAACGAAGCGCTGTTTACATAGCTGTGAGACTTATAACCGTTAAGTGAAGTGGGTATCGACGATAATACGAATTTACGATGTGCACCCCCTCAATCGGTATTAATTGATCATTAATTCAGTTCGATAAGTGTTTACCCAGACTGACGACGGGGATACCCGAGAGGAACTATCTGATCGAACTTAGCCTAAAGTAATATTTGTTGTACCTTTTCCATGATGTTTATACGATATATTCAAAGGCGATAAAATTTGTTGATACTGTTAATCTAGTAATATATGACAGTTTATAACATTTTACACAAAATCTATTAATTCGTATATGAATTAACTTTAACAAATAAATTCCTCGTATTTTATTGAAACTTGTTAATTTAAATTTTAGACATGACAGGTTTTTATGTAATTCATTTTCCCTTAAACCAAAAATTCTTTAATCGATACACTTAGAAAATATTCTGATTGTGTGAATTTTCGAGATATAATTAGCAAGTACAGTTCAATGTTTAATAAATTTACGGAAAGAAATAGTTTTGAAAAATAATAGAATTTTGTAAGAAACTGATATTAATGATTATTGCAATTTTTCGAATAAAATAATACTAAGTAAGCTGGAAGTTAAATACAGCTCTAAAAAAGTAGCAATTACTATTAACGGATATTCAGAAGAAAAAACAAATCATTTTGACGAAAGAGTTTATCAATTAAAAAAAATACCTAATTATTATTTTACGTATACACCCGTTTGTAACATCCACAATAAATAGAAAATATTTGTCGACCAAGTACCGAAACAAATCACTTTTAACGAAGAAACATCTTTACTATCGTTGTTAGAAAAGAAGTAATTTTATTCCAGCCCTCTTCGTTCCATTGAATCGAAATTTAGGGCGAAAAAAGAGCTCCGTATCGGCCAACTTTATTGAAACATTTCGCCGGGCTTTTGTTTGCGGCATGCAATGTTTCTTTGGGGGACGTTCTCGAACGGACAGCGTTACGGTCCGGTTTAATTTATTTGTCGTCATTATTACGTCGTGATTAAACCGGCCGTCTCGATTGTTCGGGGCTTCTACTCCGCGGGGGTCCAACTTTCGGTTTAATTAAAAAAACGTGATCACCGTTTCCAGAAGTCCCTCGGTATTCTTCTTCTCGTTCGCTCGTTGTCAGCGTTAAAACCCCTTTCGTGGCTGCGGACGTTTCTAGTAATCAACTGGAAATGTTTTTCCGTTCTCGGACAATTTGTTTTCGTCGGTCGAATTGTACGAAATTAAGAAAACCTCGAATGTTTGTAGAGGGTGTGAACATGGCCGGGAAATGGAAACAATGATTGACGGTGTAGAACGTTGGTGGTCGTGAAGTCTCCATCGATATTTTAAAGATTTTAACACTAGAACTACCGGCGTTAAATCTATCATATTTAAAAATATTACATAAGTATTTTGAAAAAAGGGGAATTAAGAGGTGGAAAAGATGATCGATTCGGTAATTTATGTTTTATAAGATGGACGTAGAATATCTATTCTATGACTCTCCTATGAACTTGGAGAATTTATTGAAAAAATTGTGTACCAGTCATTTTGACTGGTTTGGTAGTTCTAGTGTTAAGACTGCGATTCTTGAACGATTTTTCATGGAATTTTCTTCTTTGATTATTTCGTTATAAGTGGAAAAGGACCCGTTGATAGATATACATGTATTTTTGCAATTATACATTGTAATTTTAATAGGATTGTACTTTTATCCGCACTTTTTGCACAGAGAAGTATCTTGTTTTACAGTAGGACTACAAAGTATTAGTAGTATATGTAAATATTTCTACTGCGTGAACTTGTTAAACTTTAAATATAATGGATTCATTTGTTTACAATTTTTGAGATAGTCGGTGAAAATAAAAAAACCATTAGCAACCAGATACTTCAGTTATCTAGACAGTTTTGGTGACACAACGTATATTTATGATTGTAGTAGAAAGAAAAAAATTTCCCACAAATAATGATGCAAAGTTTCTCTTGGACTTTTCCAACCGGCTCACTTTTGTTTGTTTCTCAATCAGAAAAATATTGCTATTCTAAATATTTTCATTTGAAATTACTGAAAAACAAGAGATTTTAATCAAAGCGAAATCGCAAGATTGCTCTTTGATGAATTTTTATCCCAGTATTTTAAAAATCGAAACTACAGCTCGACATGTAAAAACAAATAATCTGTACTTCCCAAAAATACAGAACGTGCAGAAAAGCTGTACACATTTTTCAAACTGAAAATATCCCTGGAATTGATTAATGCTTTCCATTTTTTACTATATTTTCAGTAGCAATTTTCCTTATTTTTTGCACATCACGAGCATATTTTCTGCATCATTCAACTTCAATTTCAGCACAACTTTTCCATTCTACACGAAGAATGATATCACAAACAATTCCTTTGAAACTCCCAGCAAAACATTAATGAAAAAAAGAGCAAATATTTCTACATTGTTTTCCATTAAACATTCACTCATATTCAAACAGAATCTCATTCGAAACACAGTCAACAAAATTGAAAAAATATCCATTTCCCAATGCATTCGCAAAAGCAAACTGCTGAGCTTCGAGTACGATAAAGAAATTGGCACTCGATTCACCGATGGATCGTGCGAAAATTCGCAAATGAAAACGATAGTTTAGAAAATTGGCCCCAGGTCCAATAAAGGGTTACCCGGATCAAATCCGTAGGTTCGGGCAGTCATTTACCCCGGCATTGCGATATTCCTCGCACACATGGAAACGCGTACGCGTGCGAATACGTGAACGACGAGAAGGATATACGAGTAGGAAGAGAGAAAGGTTCGTTCTCCAGCCGGAAGATATATTTTCCCAACGAAGTCGACGAGGTCTCTAACAAGGTGACCGCAATCTAGCCGGCACAGCACCCAATTAGCGATGACCCGTACCGACTCAATTCCAGCAGCCCTTAAAACTATGAAATTAGTCCTCTCTGACGGAGCATAGCTTTTCTCCGGATATCACCCGCTCCTCTGTTTTCCCACGGAGATGCCGTGAATTTGGGACCATAGTTGACGAAGGTGGATTAGAGTCATCGAAGTTTGTCGGTTTGTCCGTGAGGAGTATAGATTTCTAATTAATTCGAAGAGGAAATTTATTGGTATTACTACAAATTGTTTGTGCAGTATCTGACTTACAGTTATAGTAACTTTTTGAGAAGTTTCTTATTTTATAATTATTTCTACTTCAACGATATTGGGGCTGTTATTCTTTCTCTTTTGAATATGTGAGAGAGATAGTTAATATTTTATTGCTTTAATTGACGGAGAAATGGGAGAATGATGAATACAGTTTTGAAATTGCATTAAATTATTTTTATTTTGCGCTCTATATAGATATTATCTTAGGCAACTGAAAAAGGAATAAGGTTTGAAGCCATCGAGGGATATTTTCTTTTAAAGTTCCAAAATAAAAATTGAATCAACAGATACTTACGGGCAACAGAAATTTATGTTATACGAACCTCGACGTAAGACGACAAAAAATTCAAGACAATGCACCTCATGCTTTGACAATAAAGTCATTATAATTACATTTTCATACAATAGCGGATTTTTAATAAAAAAATTTAAACGAACTTTTACAAGTAACCCGCACAAATTGCAAAACCACAGTCGTCTTTGTCCACGAGACGAAAGGAGACGTCTTTGGAATGTTCGTCTTTGGGGGTGTGGGTAAGTTGTCGGAAGTACGGAACTTTTTAGAACACTTTTGTAGCTTGGAAATTCCGCGGTACAATGAAATCAGAGAAAGTCGGAGGGAGCAGGAGGGAAAATCACAGAGGAGGAAGAAAGAGTGGTGCGTCTAGCAAAGGGGATGAAGGGGAAAGGAGAAAGAGAAAGAAAGCTCGCTCGTACCAATGGGGCTGTGATTAATGTACAAGATGGCTCTGTATAATTACTTAATTAAATTCATACATCACACGGCATTATGCGATGTACATTGAGATTCGGTCCTTTGTAACGACCCCTCCGATACGACGGTGGTCCTATCTCGATAGTATCTCCCCTTTGATATGCATTCTACGGCTTAACTTCTGACTCATTGATATTGGTCCCACTTTCTCATTTACGTACGTGTCTATGATCTGATATGCTAATTTGTAAAAACATAATTTGCGGAAATAGTTTGTGACCTTCAAGACTTCATATATGTTAGGGGTATATCAGAATGTTGGAATGTTAAGATTTATTCATAAAGATCGATTGGTAATCATTGTTAAAATAGACACAAAATTTAGTAATTAAAAAATTGAGTTAAATTATATCTGCCCCATGATTACTATTTCGAAGGAATAAATTGTACAAATATATTTTTAATTACATAAAGTTGTAGGAGCCAGTACGATCCTGCTAACAATAAGTTCTACCGAAAATACTCTATGCTCTCGAAAAGTTTTCGCCAACAGCATTTCCACATATTCTTTTATAATTTCTGAGAAAACGATTACTCATAGGATCTACAAGAACGTATTTTCATAATAAACTTTTTGTTCACTTATTCTTGAACCTATTGAAACGGGAGTTATTTGCCATGTCTAATCAAGAGACGTAGCTTTCTAGATAGAAGTCGTAAACGCGATTTGATTGGAAAATCATCCGATCATCTGATTGGAAAAGTCTGTGAAACACCAAACTTTCCATCTTGCGGGTTAAAAAGCCTTTAATACTCCACTTTCAGCCGATCGATTCTACTTTCACTCTTAGTCCCAAGAGCGTCACACTTAACGGTTCACGGTTTCGCTCGTCCAATCGGAAACGTAGCAATATCGGGTACGCGCATCATCCCTTCGTCCCGCTGCTTCGTAATGCCCTTGAAGCATTTGAATCAATTACTGCCTCGGGGTTCTTAGGCGCCCCTATCCCGCATTACAAACGGCAGTCCGGCGCAAAGTGAATTAATTAAGTGTCCGTAGATACGAAACCGGTGTCGGTGGCCGACGGTGCCTGTTAAGACTTTAGGCGTGCGACGATTTATGGCTGCCCAGGGATATGCCAATTGTCGAAGTTTGCATTTTCGAGGATTTTCTTTGATTTTGCGCAGGTTTTAATGTTTCACTATGCTAGGCACATGTAACTTGTTAACTTTTGGAATTCTTTATTTTAGTGTGACTTTACTTTTAGTGTGACTTTACTCTTTATAAAACATCTGTCTATGGGATGGATTGCCCTATATGGAGTCGTAGTTGATATTTTTAATTGCCAGTTTAAATTTGTATTATATTTCATCTTATTTCTCTTTATTTAGATAAGCAGTATTCTATAGATAAGAGATTTCTGCAAAATTGTGATAGTATTTGTAACATAATTAGTGAAGAAATTGTTGCTTGAAGTACATGTTTGAAATAAAATAGAAAATAATACATTATTGTATGAAACAAATTGTAACAGACTTACTTGTTAGAAATGAAAATGCTTTATTAATTCATATCTTTAATGAGCGACCTTTGACATTTTCTTTTCATGCGTATGCACATTCGTGGATTTGTGTTATTTGAAATATAATTCACAAGCGGATTGAACCGGTTCGGATGTATTTTACAACAATCATACTTCATCCACGTCATCATGCATCGCTAAAAATGTATTTGAAACAGAATACAATTTTTCGCTAGATTTTTCACCCCGCAATTATACAGGAAAAAAATTCAATCGCGAAGACACAATTAAAAGTTAATTTGTGAGAGAACGATTCGTTTCTGACCCATGGTTCCTCTCAGACATTTTAATTACGTAACAAGGCGAATGCGATGAACCAATAAAAAATTTGCTAACCTTTCGCGAATTTTGCCGCATTTTTTTTCACAAATCTCCATCGATCCTCGGGTATAGAACAACCCCTGAAAGCCATGACAAATAATTTTGAAACACCCTGTACGTAGTGAACTGACGAGCTAATCACATATGTATTTCACCATTTCTACGGCTTCGTCTCGCATTAACGGTTCATTCACCGTTGTTTCCGGTCTTCGATCTTCTATAAGTACTTTAAAACAATTCTACAAGCGCAATTCATGTTACGAAGACATAGAACTTACCATCTACATCCGCATTTTACGTAAATTCTTCGCTCTTTTGCGAAAACTCTTCTAAAGCGCTGTTACAAAATTCCATAAATGAAATTCATCGGATATTGATTGCAACCAATTTCATTGGTGTTAAAGCCTCCTCTATATATTAGCATTTATTTTTATGATTCAGAAGTTAAAACATTGCATGTTTTCAAACATCATGTTGCGATGGCCATTTTACCTGTGATATTTGAAAAATGTATTTTGCCTCGGTTAATTGTGCATTTCAAAATCTAGAAATTTCGAACTCTTTTCTAACCTATATAAACCACACAAAAGCTTTTTAATTTAATTTCTCTTATACAAAATAATTATTAAAATAATATATAGATCACCACGTTTAGTATCAAACTTGAACCTGAATTATTTTATACATCCATTAATATATTTCTGTTCAATGTTT
Organism: Cerceris ruficornis; assembly: GCA_963989415.1. Taxonomy (NCBI): domain Eukaryota; kingdom Metazoa; phylum Arthropoda; class Insecta; order Hymenoptera; family Crabronidae; genus Cerceris; species Cerceris ruficornis. The sequence continues at coordinate 37,094,581 of OZ022517.1, read as the reverse complement.
GCAGTATATGGATACAATTATGTATGAAATAAAATTGAAAACTGTTCTAACTGTTCTAAAGAATTGCAAGAATCTTGGTAAACATCATTCCAAAGTTCCATAAACAGTTATAATTTTGAAAGTATCCGCATTTACGAAGGTAAAGAACGATGCGTATTCTAAGGAGCAGATATAACGGTCGACCGATTGTGCCGGTTAATTGTTACTGCGGGGTTACCGTAACCGCGAACTCAAATTGCTTCGCCGATAACGTCGTTATCGTCGAGGACGCGATTATCCTTGGCACGCTTCCGTTAACCCGCAGGACATTCCCTCAGGGAGCTGTCGCGGGACAAAATCCAATCGGTCTTCAAATTTACGGAGTTTGTCGTCTTCTGGCCGATTACCGGCTGAAGAAAGATGATAATCTGTTGAAGTTTTGCATCAATGAATCAGTCAATTTAACAAAAAAAACATCGAATTTTTACAAATGAAATAAAATGTAAGGAATATAGCATTAAAAAATGATTGACTATATTTTTTATCTGCCACTGTAGGATTTAAAGAGGTCGTTAATTCGAGTTTGAAAATCCCGCGAGGCTAAGTCATAGCTGTAATTTAATATTTAAATTCACCAGGTACACGTAGAACATTTAATTTGTGTTGCGATAACTCAATGCGGCGGGGAATATGAAAACAAATAGAGGGATAATCGTAATTGCGTAAATTACAACACCGCGTAATTCCGCGTTTATTCAATTTATCTCATCGTCCATGCGGTGCACGCAGTAACGACGAAAAGAGGATTCATGTTTCGCAACGGCGTATCGTTACCTCCGCAAATCCTATTTCCTTCCTCCATTACGTTAATGTTCTCATTAAGCGAGCACGAATTAACCAGGAAAATAATTCTCCGCGTATCTGTTCTCCCGAACTTCTCGAAATCTCGTTGTATACACTTTGATTATTCGAATACCTCCGACACGACTGAAATTTCATTTGAGATTTCCTGACTGCTTTTCTCACTCTCGTTTCGGAAGTCGCAACACGTGTTTTCAATAACGGCGAAAGAACGCGAAGGAAGACGAGGGAGATGATGATAGAGGGAGAGATAGGGAGACAAAGGAAGAAGAAGAGATAAGAAGAGAGAATGAGAGGAAATACGCTCGCGTCAGGAAGGATAAACGGAAAAGTAATATCCTAAAAGTATGGTGCACGATTCGACAGAGAGCCAGCACCCTTCGGCGACGGTTTCTCGGCACGAAACAAACAACGAGGCGTCTCTGAATCTCGAACTCTCGAGCACTCACGAAGCTTCTTCTTCTTATCTACGACGTCGCGCTCCGTGGCAACGCTTAAACTTTCGGCTCGTAGGGCGAACTACGGTATTTTCGTCTGGCTGGACAATACCATTGTCGCGAGGGAACTCGGCAATGCGCCATTTACATTTTCAACTTAAAAATCCTACGGGACTCCGTTCCTCTCGCGGATCGGACTTTCCTTTTGTTCGGAGTAGAGAAGTCGAAGGGGAGTTTCGAGACAGACGCCGGAGGATAATTGATTGGATGCTTTTAATAATGGATTTAATCGCAGCTAGCGGGTGTAAAATGAATTGTATCGGTTGTACGGTTGGTTCTACTGTAATAATCGACTAGAAATAATTGTTGGTGTGCGACTTTAAGAAAGTTATATCGGTTAGATTGGAACTTGAACTTGTTGATTCTATTGGACTTATTAATACGTAAGTACGATGCTGAGCTGGTGCTGGAAAATGTGTAAATAGGACTGAAATGTTGGTCGATTTCTCACCTATGTATCCCTGTAAGTTAACCCTTTGCGGTCCAAATTATTTTGTCAACATTGGAGTGAACCAAATGAAATTAATTTCACATTTTCTATCGTTGGTTATCCATTTTTTTGTAATGATAGCAGTAACTATAGGTACTGATGGATAATTAGGGGATATTATAAAATCATTATAAAATTGGAAAGTTGATAGTAGAACGTCAGGAAATAAAATGAAGTAAAAAGCTTTGTCAAGTATAGCTCGGCATAGGACTGCAAAGGGTTAACCCATTGATTGCCAACTACTAGATATCTCGTAGCTGCACTATAAGTTTGAATTAATAAGTTAAAAATAATGGCCCAGCGTGTATAGAAATTTTGGAACAAAAATGTTCTTCGTATCATTACAAATGTCGAGATTATATTTCTGTTTAATGAAACCAATGTTCTAAAAACTTTCTGTCATCTTCTCAAATTTTAACAAGCAAAGGTATTATTTGTTAGGTTTCCTGGCAGTGAATGGGTTAAAGACAGTCAACTTTTGTTTTTTATATTTGCAAAGGAAGTGACAATTTCAAAAATGTGATTTTGTTATCGATATAAAACTGTTGAACAGTTTAGGATAATTGGATAAAAAATATGTTTAAAATTAGCTTTATACATAAAACTATGAGACTTACTGAATATATTACACGTTTACCTGGCCATGGGAACACATTACCACGACCATGAGCCAATCGCCTTAACGTCACTTCCCGAAGCTAATACTTGGCTGTGTGTAGTCATTATCGTATAAGCGTTGTACCGTTCTCCTCTTCTGACCGAATGCTTCCCTCGACATAAAACTTACGGTATTAGCACCCCTCTCGTCATACACGAGAACACCCTCTGCGAAAACAGACTGGAAGGCCAGTACCGGTAGGAGCAACTTGCCTCTCATCGAAATCGGCTTTGCAGAGTTTAAGCTCCGCCTAGGCGCTTTCGGCACCTTTTGCAATGATTCAGCCATCCTTGCGAAGGACGTTCCATACGAGCAGAAATGGAGTGCATGAAGCACGTTTACGTAAAGTAGGATACTTGGCTGGAATATCGGAATGGGGACGATATAAAGCTTGATGTGTGTTTCTAAATGAAAATTGGAAAGAATCACGTAACGTCTGAGTAATTCTCATATCCATAATGTCTAATACATCAGATACGGAGCAACTTGGAGCAACTATTCACGGGAGGAAGCTACTATCATTTTTGGCAGGTTTTCTTATTTGAGACAAGCTAAAGAATTAATCCGATCACATAGCACAAATCAACCTTACCTGTAACTCTGGTTGAAACCGACTAACTGCAATATTTTAATATTGAATATATTGGCATATGTGTTAATATGGCAATTTAAAACTGATAAGAAATTCATCGAATTCAACAGTGCTAAACAAATTATTTTGTCAAGTTTGTAGCGAGCTAAAGGAAATTAATTGCACGACGTTTTCTGTCGTTGGTTATTCATTTTTTTTAATGCTAGCAGTAACTATAGGTAAATACTGGCGGATATGTAGGTGATATTACAAAGTCATTATAAATTTGAAAAGCAGATATCAAATCGTTAATAATAATAATAATAACTTTATTCACATAAATACAAATGCCCTTACGCACGAGAGTATATATACATGTTTTCAATCACAATGATTATATAACATAGTAGTGCCGCTTTAACATATACTTAAGGTAAACAACTCATTTGGGCCAGTTTTGTCTCGAGGAAAAAAATCGGGAAAAATAAACCTCGACCAATAATTAAATCGTTAGAAAATAAAATGAAGTCAAAAGCTATGTCGAGTATATCTCGACATAGGACTACAAAGGGTTAATTATAATTTAGAAAAAATCTAGAGGCGTCGGAAATTTGAACTCGGCCCTACTAACTGTGCATTCGACCTTTTACCTTAGTATTCACCATAACCCCCTAAAATTCAAGTTTCAACCCCATATTCAGAACTGTCGCATAGTAGCTATAAATCTCCAACAAACATCAAGAACCTACAGAAAAATAACAACCTACACGACACATTAACCTTCTCAACCTACCACGCTTCGAATGCCCGTACCCCGCAGATGATCCTCCAGGGTGTCCACCCGCTTTTCCCTCTCTATCTTCACTCCCGCCATTTTTTGAACTGCTCATAACAAGCGAAGATACTCCGTTTAGTTCGATAGCAGCAGCAATAGGCTCGCTCCTGTCCCTTAACAGGGGTCTCGGCAAATCGTACATGGCACTCGGGAAAGAAAGGGGATGACCAGCCAGGAATGGTCCCGTTCGAGAGGGTACCGTGGAAAGGACGGTGGCTGTGGCACACCGCAGACCCAGTTGTCAGGCAGTTCGTGTTGCGGCTTCGTTTCGAAAAGTTTCCAGCGGGAATGCGTCGTTAGCATGATCCGTGTTGCTGCGGATTTGTACGTCAAAATTTATCGCTCGGGCCGCGTGGCACGTCTCGTTAATTATGCACGTATGCGCGCGTGATGCGCGTCGATCCTGGAAAAGCTTGGTAACAAGCTTGATACCAGTGGGTAGAGGAAGTCTGGGGACTGGAAATCAATGCCCGACGCATTCACGTCCATTTTGATGAGATTCCGTTTCATTGGGGAGACTCGTCGAGTTGAGTTGAGTCGGGTCGAGTCGAGCCCTCCTCTTTCCCCCCGTTTTCTCTTGTGGATAGTACACGCGTATGAAAGTTAACGAGTCAAAAGAGGAAGAGTTTGACGGGTCCATTAGTATCGGTCTGTGGAGTTGGGTTGTATTTTATTTTCTGCATTTTTATACCAATCGGTGATAGATTTCATTTCATTGGTTTATCGGGGTTTCAACGCGCTTAGATGTATCTTACTGTAGGATTCAGACGGTTGGGAAGACCAAGGCATTCACACAAATAAATCACTTAGTTATATATTAGGGAAAATATTATAGGGTCCTACTCTAATTTAGTCTCGGACGAGCGACCAAGGAATATCGGTACTCGTCTTTGAATAAACCGAATAGATTCCCTTAGAATTAATTAACACTAGAACTACCAAACCAGTCAAAATGACTGGTACACAATTTTTTCCAAAAATTCTCCAAATTTATAGAAGAGTCTTATAATAAATATTCTCTGTCCATCTTAAAAAACATAAATCACCGAATCTATTATCTTTCCCGCCTCTCGATTCCTCCTTTTTCAAAGTACTTATTTAATATTTTAAAATATGATAGTTTTAACGCCGGTAGTTCTAGTGTTAACAATATCATAACCTGGAAACTATACTGAACGCGTGTAATTAAAAAACAAATGACCAACTTTATTGAATATAAAAATACAAAACTATTAATAATACTAAAATTACTCTAACTCTGAATTTATCTCTAAAGCTCTCTCCACTCACGCTATGACTCTCACTCTCTAAACTCTCCACTCAACTGCATATTCTTAACTCAACTGACTCTTCCCAAATTCACGTTCGGATCCACCCTCGATACTCTTTCTCACAACATGCATTCTTCGTCTTTCTCACAGCTTGCGTTCTCTGTTTCACTCACTCATTTTCTCCTTATCCATTGACTGAACATTCATGCTAGCCCTGGCATCTGTCGCCTTCCAAATCACGTACTCTAAACATCCACTCTCGCTTATATACAAGCCATCCACACTCACTAATTCCAAAATTAATACTATTTATCCGTACAAAAATTCACGTGTGGCTACGGGATTCTCTCTCGTCTTTTTGACTGCCTCGAAAGCGCCGTGTAGCGGGTCTTATCTTTTCATACACCGTACGTACATGTACACATACAAACATACATGCACACCGAGTACCATACGGTAGCACTATAAGTCAGTAAACACTATTATTACATTTCTGTGGGAAGTATTTCTGTAGTTGAAACTTTACCTGATAGGCAAGTTTAGGGATTTTCCTTGGTATGAATGTTGGAAAAAAGTGGCATTGAAGATTTTAGTTATACAATATTATTAATTGCTAGGTAATTTTAGGGTAGTTAGGTAATTTTAATTTTATTTTAAACCTTAACTGTTTGGGCAAAAACACTTTCCAAAACTCTAGAACACTAGATTCCTTAGTGAAATAGAATCCAATGTCCCAATATAGCGCTTATCACCGATGACCAACGTGTCAGTCAATGTGTTGGTTTAATATTTTGCCATTTTCATAAACAGAAAGTCACATTATTTCAGAGTGACGCACGCCTCGTGTTATCACAAATGTTCGTTAATATTGACTGCAATATTTCTTCCCTTATAATATCTCTTTAATCTGCATCTGTTATCGCACGACAGAGAACAGCGTACTATAATGCCGTCGATTATCTCGGAAAACTTATCGTCGGCGTTGTGTATTTGCGAACATAACAATTATAATTTGTTTCCTGAGAGAGACGGTACTTTTCCTTTCCAGAGCTTTGAAAAAATGCCACTCGTTTGCACATAATCCTTAGCGAACCCCCGTAATTTCAGAGGCCCGTCCTTCTCTTTGCTCGCGATCATTCGTCATACTTACCGATCCCAAATTGCTCTTGTACAGCAGGCAGGATAAAAAGTATCACCGTAATCCTACAGATCCGCGAATTTCTTCTGACAGAATGCGACCGAGTCTGCGATGTAATCTTTTCATCTGCTGGTAATGTCGCGTCGTCTTTCAGGCCAAGAATAAATATGCAAGCCATATGTTGAAATAATCTCTACATGCACGGAAATCCGTATGAAGTACGGAGTTATCTTCCAATGTCGTTTGACACGTTTCATCTTGAATGAACTAGACTGAGAATTTATATTTTGCAGTAAAATCTGATTCTATGAAATGTAATATGTGTGTCGGGTTCGAAACACTAAATTCTGATTAATATACAGCACTATGTAATAGTCATATTAAATGTAAAATAAGTTTTTATTATGAATAGTTGTGAATGGCGTAAGAGGAAAGATTAGAGCGAAAGATGTGTATTATAGGGGAAAGTCTTAACAGTAAAAAGTGAAAGTCTTATTAAAAATTGTCATGTTCAGGTATGCTTTACGAGAGTGTCTAAAATTTTCAGTAAGTAAATAAGAGTTTTATTTATTTCAGGATTCTTTATTAAAGATAATGTATTCGCAAAACATATTATTACATGATCAAGATGAAGGATCGCTTCCGCTTGCACTTGCTAAATCGCAAATCCTTTGGTACCGCTCGTTAGAAGCGAACCTATCAAAAACACAAAAGGTTCTATGAAATAAATTACATTTTTCGTGTATCATCCAAAACCTAAGCAATCCTCCATATCAGTGGTACAGATCACTTGCGATTATCGTTAGTTCAATTCAAATGCAGATGAAACGCTCGAAACCGTAAGATGCGCACGCATCGAAGGCTATTCCATCTTGCTAATTGAATTGCATCACGGATTTGCATTAGATTCTGCCGGAACTGTTCGGCCGATCAGTCGATAGATTGGAAGGTATGGTGGTATCGGCAATATTTTAGGCGACACGATGTAAATTTAGCATGTGTGACTCAAACATGTGATGCGGATACGGCGGGGACTTGATCATTGTCAGATCTAGAAAGCACGTTCGTAATTATAGAGGTACGGTTCTAAGACAGAGTCAAAGGAACGATCAAATGAAGAACATTTCCATTGATTACAGTTGTAATTACTCTTAACTAAATTCTATATCTGAATTCGCCTCTTCCTTTGATAATTAAGAATGAAAACTGGTATATTAACAGTTAATATTTTGGAAAATTAATGAATATTTTGCCCACTATTTTATTTACCCCCTATTACACTATTACAGAATGAATATATATTCATCAATAATTTGAAAAAAAATCCGTTGATGTATAATACGTTCATTAACCCATTGCTCTATAATAACGAGTGACACTCGTGATGAGGAAAATGGGATAGAAAATGTTCATGTTTGCAAAACCTATCAAATTGAAAATATTAATGAGACGCGACGCGATAATATTATTCCTGTAATATTAATATTACGTTAAATTATATGATATAACAAGTATCACTAATCAATTTTTATTTTAGCAATTAAATTCTGAATTATTCCGGAGACACCTACAAACCAAATCGTAAGGCAAGGGGTTAATATCTATTAAGGGGGCCGAAATGACTGGGTCTGAATTTTTCTACAAAATTCTTCAAATTTCTAATCTTGTTCTTTTTTTAAATTCTTTATCGTTTTACTTTTCCCTTTCGTTCCTTTTTCATGGATCTATTTAACTGTTTTCTAAATGTAGAACATTAATCCTTGGCGGTTCTATAGTTAATATTCAATATTTGTATGTATACGCCTTTACTGCAGTAGCAGATTTGTGTAAATGCCAATAGGTACAATTGAAATCGATTATTTTTCATCTCCTTCCACGAATCGCACGCTATGAACTGAACGTATCGAAAATTCAACCGTCGTCCTCTCGAATTCTCCCCTCGATGCACATATTGCGAATGGCAGGGTATGCCGAACGATTTTCGGTAAAGCCACCACCGATTTCTCTGGACGTGTCGTTCGAGTAATTAGATCGTATCGGCCTAAATATATCCGTGTTTCTACGCAAAGCAAATCGTTTGAGCTCTTTAGCGAGACTGCACTCCCAGCCGCAACACCGACGAATTAATTAACGAGTCCGCCGGTACATTAATGATGTAACGTCAGGATTTACGATGCATCCCCCTTTTGGTGTTCGATTTTCACTTTGTCCCTTCCCTCTGCACTTCTCTCTTATTTCCTTTTATCGTCGTAATATCGACGAAGAAGTTAATCCGAAATTGCGGTGTATCCTCGGACCGTTTCACTTTCTCTCGCGAGATAATGCGAATAACGGACGGTAAATCTCCCGGTAATTTCATTTTCGCCATCGGGGATTTGCGGTCGTGTCTCGATCAATAGCAGTGCAGTTGTCGAGCTTGTCGTTGATGTATCAAATTAATTTGCGAAAGTGGAAGTACATTTTTCCGCCATTGTTTGCATGTCTGCTGTATTACGTTTTGTCTTAATAACTATATGATTGAAACAGTATATTCTATTTTATATGAATATAAATATGCCTTATATCGTTAAGTTAATAATAACTTGTGATCGGATAAAAGCTCAGTTATTCTTTATAATGTAATAAAATAATTTTCGGTTAGCAGGAATTCGACAACCACATTAATTCTACGCTGGTAATTTATGTCATTTTCTATGGAAATTTCGCAGTTATTAATCAACATTTCGACGTTAACAGCTATGGTCATTTCACGTAGGATCGACAATCTTAAGTGGTTTCCCAACTGTCAAGTCTATGATATATGAAATTGTTGCGTTCCAAACTTCAACGCGATCAGCCCGCGAACTTGATTTCACTCAGGCATGTAGTTTCGTATGCCTTGAACACCATGGTTTCCTGTACATGCATTGCCTATTTCAATCAGAAAGATTCCGCGACACAATTAGATTCCTGCGGTCGACGCCTTAACAATATTATTACCCGCTCGAAAGTACTACTAGAAATAATAATGTCGAGGGCGAGGATTTAATAGAGGGATTGGCGACTTTGGTATTCACTTAATAGAAAATAATAACAGTAGACTTGATTTCGACAAATAACAAATAATTATGCATTACTAAATATGAGACTAATCAACAAAACAAAACAACTAATACAACACGACGACTACTACAACGCGACAAGTAAAACTCTTCTGAACACTACTTCTCCTCTCGCAATTTTTAGTCTTCCAGCGCAACTGCAGCTCTAACCGACCCTTAAATCTACGTTTTCCTTTATTTTAATCGTTCATCCTTTTCACACAACTACTCACTCTCTCGCACTCGCATTCAGTAACTCTAGAGTATTCGGGCCTTGAGGCAGAAAAGGGTCGGCCTGCCGGTCTTACTTGTTAGTAGCACCCAATCTCGCTTTCACTCTCGCAGCCCTTCTTCATCCTTAACACGTTGAGTGCTACGTCAGTCCCCTGGGACTGACAGTGAACTTTCCGTTCAGGTGGCGTCAGTCCCCGGAGACTGACTTTTCGTTTGGACGGCGTTGATCCGTGGGATTAACAGGAAACTTTTCGTTTTGACGACATTGGTGCATGGGTCCGGTATGCACTATTATTAAGGTTATTAAATGAATGTTGTATTATAGCTAGAAAATTGCCTAAACAGGTCGTTACATTTTGTAATCTGTGTAAATCTAAACCACATATTTGCCTAGAATGTTTTAATAAACTTCATTATAATTACATTTATTTTATAACCTTGATAATGGTGCATACCGGTCCCATACGCCAATGTCGTCAAAACGAAAAGTTTCCTGTCAATCTCAAGGATCAACGGCGCCCAAACGAAAGTTCCACTGTCAGTCATCGGGGACTGACGTAGCACTCAACCTGTTAAAGCAATTCTTCCAATATTTTCCGTCGCTACAATAATTAAAAAAAAGTCCTAAAGACGTCAGCGATACGAGCTCAAGCACACTGATTTTAAGTCCGATTCACCGTAGTAGTTATTTACGCAATGATTTCTTCAAGGATATCATCCCATCGCGAAGAACCGTCGTATCAGAATGATTAAATACCTCACAGTAACAAAACTGAGTTCAAGCTCTTCCCCTTAAACGCTATCTCTCGAAGCGAAAGATGCATTGGAACTCTCTTAGAATTATATTAGCAAGCTTCCGCGCCCCCGCGATAAAATCGTCTGAAAGAGAACGCTAATTAGCATCGAGCATCGTTCCCCTGCATCGACATCACGCAACATCAGTCGAAACGGAGTGGTATTAAATGTACCGCGAGTTATTAACGACGTTGGCTTCCTCCGTTGCGATTTCGTGTTTTCCACCTCCAAGGCGGATTCTACGTCGAAAGCGCGAAGGGTTGGTCCGATGTTCGACGAACTGAGAACGAACGATAACGGGAGTGGGCCACCTGCGTCTCGTGCGACTTCGCAGAAGTCGCCGACGCCGTTTCTCGACGGGGCGACGACCCTTTTAAGCGGTGACAAAGGTACCACGCCGCCTTCTCCCTTCACTGTGCCACCCTTACGTAATATCTGCCCCTGCTAGTCGGATCACGGGCCACCCTACTTCTTTTTTGACAATTTTTTTTTCCTCTCTTTGTTTGACGACTGACGAGTATTTTCGAGGCTTTGGTATTCCTTAATGGAAGATTTGATTCTGCCGCTTGTCGAACTTGGAGCAGAGGATTGGAGATAATTAAATTGTTCAGGTCTCGTTACCCGCGCAGCGAGTTCAGGGCTTCGGGAATCTGATACTTTTCAGATTGGAAAGTTTTTTTTATGAATCTCGTTAATTTCATAAGTGAGAATCTTTCCTGCAGCTAAACTGACGATGGAGGTAAAAGTTTAGTCTTCTCGGTGGATGTGCCCATTTCAAAATCCTACTTTCGGTAGGAAATTATACCTCAATGTCATTGTATCCCTGATGATTCGAAACTTACATACAATTATGGACTGAGCAGAAAATGACCACAGTACTTGAAGCCGAAACACACCACAAAGAATCTTTTATTGTTCGTCAATAATCATTCTGTTAGAGCCAGATAGATTATAACTTGTACTCTTTATTATCTTAACCCTTAACACTTTGACTGCCATGTTGGTCATATATGACCGGCCACGGTTTTTCCTGAGACGCCACGGTGGTCATTGGTGACCGGCGTTTGCATAATAAAAACAATCTCGTGGCGTCCTGGGCTAGGCATATGATTTCGGCGTGGCAGTCAAAGTGTTAACGAACGAGCGCATTTTTCTAGAACAATGACGAGGAGATCAGCGGAATAAAAAAAGTAAACAATTACTTACATATTTTTTGAGTGTGGTATTTCTCCCCATAGTACCCTATGTGAATACCAGGTTGTTTAGTACAAATATCACGGCATGCCGCCTGTATGGCAGCATTCGATTTTCTTGGAATATTTATAATGTCGCGAATATGGCGGCATTCGTTCGCTAAGGGTTAATATATGTGGATTACATTCTGATATATAGATACTTATAGTAGTACATTCGAGACGGGAGACTATCACATGTTCGACGCTGGAAGTGCAACAATTGTTTTATCTGAGGGGAGATCAATATAAAAAGATGACGCGCGAATTATACTTCTTTCTAACACATTCCAGCATCGAATCATTCATCAATTATCACAAATTCATTGTGTTCCGTCGCGAAGCAACGATCTTTAGAATTAAGGTGGAACAGGAAAGTTTACGATGCGGACGACGTGCACAGCTGTTTTTTGAGTATTTAATATTTTCAGAACTTTTGCTAATTGTATTCACTTCACCGTTTTTCCGGGAGGTCAAGAAAAGAGTCCATGTGCTTAACGGGGCACTCTAGCATGAATGTAAAACAGCTGGGCCTTGCAATTTCTTACCTTCCGTGTCTCAACAGCTATAGACGTACCGAAAGCGAAGAATTTCAAGCTTTATTGCCTGGCTTAATCACTCATAGAGCATTCGACATCCACCCCACCAACCTTGAATTTGATACCGACGGATGGGTGGAGTCTCAAAGTCAAAGTTCCTCCTACATGCCTATGAGTGGTTAGGTCAAATCCCTTCTCTAACGAAAACACCCCCAAGGATGTTGGGGGAGGGAAAGCCGAAGCTTTAAGAAAGCAGTTTTCCGCAAGAATCAGCAGATAGAAAGAAAAATTACCAGAGAAAAATTACCTGATTATCGTAACGCAATCGGCAAGTCATTTCACTACAAAGTAAATACTTTAGAAGACAACTACAGCACCTTGTACATAGTGTAGGATCCTGAAAAAAGCGGTAACCTACCCAAGCAACAGTCTCCGCCTGCGTTGCTTAACACGGGAGATCTCCTGGGTCGGCGCGGTTCCACTGCGCCAGCGTCCTCTCCCTGATGCCATTTCTTTTCCACGTCCTTTTCACTTAAGTTCTTTTTAGGAGCGCTTCCGTCTGATCCCACAATAGTGTATATTTTTCAATAATTAACAAGTCAGTTCAGTAAAAAAAAGAAAATTACAAACTGCTCACAAAAATTTCCTACTGTGCTAAACCACCGGAAAATAATCGTTCGGTCTTCGAATTCGGGCGATTCAGTTGAGCCAAAAATTCCCGGTGGTCGAAAGACATTATATTCATTTTTCAACCAGCCCTTGTTCCTCAATCTCTGTCCATTATTTCCGTCAGCAACAAGCATCGTTCATTGAACACAGCGGAAAGTTAAAAACA